>JAOPSE010000104.1:8691442-8899709 GCA_029449295.1 Zea luxurians | reverse complement strand
TCGTGATTAAACTATACAACAATGTAAAATGGAATATAACATGTAAAACATATGTCAAAACAGATAACATTATTTATATATTTCATTATGCAGATTTGAATATTAAAACATGATATTTGGGAACGTTTATACCTTCTCCTTGACGGAAAACAATAATTCCAGTGTGATGCGTCAGCAATTACAAGATTGCATGAACATATAGGGGTACTGTTCATCTATTTATAGGCACAGGACACAGCCTATGTGAAATTACATTTATGCCCTTTATAATCAATTACAATACTGACACAAAACATCATGGTTCTTTGAGTCATTTCATCTTTAAGTCGGTTCGCCCCTTCATCTTGAGATTTGTCACTGCGCCGAAGCTCTATCGGTGATAACTTCGGCGCTGCTTCTGAAAGGATCTACCGAAGGTGCTTTCCTCTTTTAGGATCTTCGGCTACGAAGCATACCCCCAACAGGGGTGTTTTCTCCTTAGGATTATTTCTCTAGATTTTCCTAAGTTTTCATTGTTTTCATAAAATAAAAGGCATCTCATTTATTTGGTACTAAACAAGGGTCTAATGAAATTTTCTAGTGAACTATATTAAATAAGTGAGCTAACAAAAATGTGGTTGCTCCCTGGTTTCTATTTTAAATTACCTTTTCTATTTTTCTTTATCTTTAAGCTAAAATGATTTAAATGGCAAACCCTTCCTTAATTTGGTGTACTGAGGGGTTTACTATTTTTAAACAGATCAGGGAGTGAATAAGTACTTCTCTCATTTTTCTTAACCTCAGTCTAACAGTGTAACTATTTTTCCTTCTATTATTTAACTTTTGGCCAAAACAATATTTAAATCCAAACTTTAATTCTTTTGCAATACTAAGGGGGTTTGTATTTTTCCTAAGTAGTTCACATTATTTAGAATCATACAAAATTGGTTTGACCAAATTTGGTTGAATAAAACCAAAGTTATGCATTTTACAAGTTCTGTTTTGTAAATAAATTAGAAATTAGTAAAAGAAGGTGACTGGACTAAACCCTTGCGCCACTATTCATTTGAGTCGCTGACACCTCAAAAACCCCCATGACTTTCTTTCCTTCTTCCCCGAGGCCCCTCCCCCTTTTGAACAGTACCCGCGGAAGCAATTAGGGCGGCGCGACTTACCGGCGGCGAGGGAGGTCCGGCGAAGGATGGGGTTGGCTCCGGGGAGTCTCTGCGGTCACGTCGAGGTACGGCTTGCCGTCGGTGATGGCCGGAATCGGCCGGTCCACGAGCGCAGGCGGGCAGGCTTGTCGGCGGTGAGTGCTCTGGCCTATCCACTGCGATACAGGTCAATCCAAGGGCACGAGAAGCTTCACGGGGTGCTAATGAGTCGACTCGTGCAAGGAATCGAAGAATAACTCACTGTGGAGCTCGGTCCACGTACGCCGGCACTCGGGTGATGTCCGGCGACCTTGATTTGGCGTCTCCGGTGAGGTAGAGTCCAATTCCTCGCTCGGGGAGCTTCACCGGGGCACGTAGAGTCTACTCCGAGGGTTGGATGGGGTTGGGGATGGCTCTGCTAGCCGGTCTATGGTGGTGGGGGATCGGGTGGCCGCTGGCACGCCGTTGCAGGGCAAACACCGGTGATCTCTGGCTCCGGTGAGGTCGAGAGCGCGCGGGGGAGTACGGTTGCATCTTCGGTGGGCTTTATAGGCGCGGGCGTGGGCAGGAGACATGGGCGAGGCTTGGCGCGGCGCGGGACGCGGGGTCGGGCGCTGGGCGTGCTCTGGCGCGTTCAGAGCGCGTCGAACATGTGGAAGTGTTCTTCTGCCCTTGTTCAACAGCTCGCTGAGATCGCAAACTTGCGAATCTTGGCAAAAATCCAGCGCAGGCCTCCTCCTAGCACCTAGGGTTGTCTCTTGTATGTGAGTTCCAATGGATATGCCCTAGGTAGGAGATTTGCGGACGCCAAATCCGGCTTGTCCCTCTGTCCACCTCACGACAAAAACGATGCCAAATCTTGCCAAACGACTTGGGCTCGGTTTCAAACTTTTCAAGGGGGTGCCTTGGGTGGTTTGACACCTTTTTGGTATTCAATCCAAGTGGTTTTGGTGCTATTTACTAAGTGAACACGGGGGATCTTTAGATTAGGGTTAGATTTTGACTTAGAGAGAATTAGGGAGCTCTAGTGTGCTCTCTACTTAAGGGGTGAAATTGGGGTCTTTAAGGGTCTTTTTGTAATGTTCCCTCCCTGCATTTGGTAGGTTACCATGTTACAAAATCTTGTTTAAGTTAGTGCCCTTAGTGTCTTTAGGGTTTAATCACCTTGGCTCCAACATGACCATTGTTCCAGATGTGTGGGTGAAGCCTTTGCCATTAACCCCTCTTAACTAACCCATGCTTCCAAGGTTTTAGGTTCTTCTTCTCCTCCACTTAACCACATATGATCACAAGTCATCTGGGCATACATGAAACTATTGCCTTGGTAACACCTGAGGTGTTATAGTATATTCCATCATTAAAGCATTTATCTAAAGGGATAAAAAAATCAAGAAAGAATGAATAATTAAATTATGCATCATACTCGACTTTTGGATGTGCACATTAGTGTGATGTGAGATTTAAACACAGATTTAAATTCAAATTGAAGACTGAAATAGGAATAAAAATCAAAACTACAAAAAATAAAAAGGAAAACTAACCTGCTCGTGGCCTCGTCCACTCTTTAGCCCAGTCATGGCCCAATTCCCCTCCGATGCTGCTCAACTCATTCACCGCGTGCTGCTCGCCTTGGTCTCCGCTCTGCGGGACCCAATCCGTCAGCCTTAGCGCCACCGTCTTCCTTGCCGTAACGGATCGCAGCGAGGTCCACGGTGAGCTTTACCGACCAGCCCTTCCAACAATCGCCCCTACGCATATAAAAACTAGCTGCCCATGCTCCTCACCTCGAGTTCTCGAGCCAACCAAACATCTCATCGGAATCAAAGGGTGAGAAGGAGACAGAGCCCACCATTGCCGCCGATCCCGACGTCCGCTGAAGCCCGCGGCCACCGCCGTCGAGGCCTCACAGGCGGGCCTGGGACTATTCCCAGGCACATCCATGGTCTGGGTGTGGTTTCCTGGGATGGGGGAATCAACCAAACCACTCTAATTTCTCGCCGGCTCTGGTGCTCCGCCCGCGACTACAACCCTCATCGTGAATCGACCTCGTCTCAACACCGTTGCTGGTTGAGTCGCCTTTCATCAGTCTCGTCAGGAGCGTAGCAACGAATTGTACCAACTCAATCCGAGTTTTGGTTGCTAGGGAACCAGGCCGCCTGTCCCGGCGATTGAGCTGTCGTGAACGGCCTAGGCGCTGCTCTAACCCGGCTGTAGGGAAGATGGGTGCATGGTCATCGGATTGAGATTAACGACCTAGATTGGATTGGGATTTCTGGGCACACACCCTATGTTTGGGGGGAATTCATGGACCATTGATCGGTTTGGGGAGGGTTGCGATTTGCTCAGGGTGTCGATTCGGTCAGAGGGAATTGAGACCGTAGGATCGTGGGGTAGCGGTTTTAGATTAGATCGTGCCTTGATGAAATCTGGGTCGTAGCTGTTAAATCGTGCGGTTTGGCCAGAATTGATCTAGGCCGTTGAATCCTTGGCATACGGTTTGGATCAGATCCCTTCTATGTTAGACCAGAGCCGATGGATCGGATCCACGGTAGCGCACGCCTAACGGTTCGCAGGCTTGGATCTAATTTGGAGCGTTGAAAACAGATCGCGCGGCCCAGATAATAAGATACCCCTTGGCCATAGAATTATGCAAAAGAGACCTCATAGAGTTATTAAATCAACCGCGGTTCACTAGTAGTCAAAAGAAATTACAAGTGAGCCCCGATGTTTACAAATAGAACCCTGCACTTCACAGTAATGATGTGCGCAGTCCAAACAGCGAATAAAATCAGAGAAATTCATTTATAAATTATTTTTAATGTAAAAATAATTGTAGAACTTGTGTAAATCCTAGAAAATTCATTTAAATTGTTTTTAGTCCATTCTAGTGCCTATAATTTGGTAATAATATTGTCCATCACTGAGTAACATTGTTTAAGCATGAAACCATATTAAAATTTATCACGCAATTATTTATTTTTGTACCAAACACATAAGGACTTCAGAGATTCATAACTCGCAATCCTTAACTCAAAATTGATCCATTCCAGTTGTAATAAATTCATAATAATATTGTTCATCCTCTGATAACCTTGTTTTAGTATGAAACATATGGTTAAATTTATGCGCTTGATTTGTTTTGTACCTACCATTTAAAACTTCGAAAAATCATAACTAATTTATTTTAACTCCGATTCGATCCAATAAAATTGCGTTAGCCTCATAGAAATATTTACTACATAGTAGCAACAGTGATTATACGATATCACGTACTTCTATAATTAAGTAACTAATGGATTAATCTATGTTTATTGGAATTAGCTTTTCTAATGTTAATATAGTATTCTGAGCTTATGGTTATAATTTGACTAAAAGATGATCTTTAATCAAGTAATGACTTAGATTAAAGTTGGGATAATCATTATAGAATATTTTCTCATATGGTGTATATTAATAATTTATAATATAGTTTAATAATTAAATCACATAGATCTTTCATAAATCACAACTCCTTAACCATAACTCCGACTTTAGTAGTTCTCGAACCCACGACCTCATAGCAACGCATAGATTATTATTATACAGTTTGTTCTTATGTTTGGTGTGATGTTAACTTTGCCTATACCATGTTTGTTTGTATTGCTACGACTAGCGCGAGGTTACGAGTCATCTGAAGATCATCCTGGTACCTAGAATCTCAAGTCACAGGCAAGTTGTGCCCTTGATCACTTTTATTTACCCAATAATGTTCTTTACAATCATTTATTCATGCATAGGTTTAATTTTGATGGGACCCAATAGGTCACCCTAGACTGGTTATCTTTATACCTTGTTTACCCCTGAACTACTTGGGTAGTTTCGCTATTGCTCTATATGGTTTTGGGTTTAATATTACATTATGTTCATGTTCCAATTATACTATTTTTTATTTATTATTCATAACAAGATCATTATTTTAATTGGAACATGGAGCTTAACTTGAGAAACACGTGCCACCACAAGGGTACAATTGGACGCCCTTGGCTGACTAATTAGGAAAGCTAGTGGAGGACTACCTTACCCGATAGGGCAGGGCAGTAGGGGAGTAGGCATGTAGGAAGGTTCCCGGGTTGATTTTGCTGCGATGGCGGTCAGACAGGGGATTCCTGCAATGCTCTTCCTAGAAACTGTAGCGGGTTTTCTGAAGCTAGTGGAACTTTGTAAAGGCCTCGTAGTTGATCCCTAGCCATTCACATCGGTAGTGTCTAAGGGTCTTGCAAACCCAGGCAACATGGGATACACGACTTGTGGTACAGGGTACAACCTCTACAGAGTGTAAAACTGGTATACTAGCTGTGCTCATGGTCATGAGCAGCTCAGGACTCTCGCATGATTACAATTATGGAACTAAATTCAATTTGTCATTTGCATTGCTTGGGATTTATTATTAATTTTGATCCATTTTTACTCTGGTTTGGTATCTACTTATACTTAGTAATTGATAATAAAATTTTGACCAACTTTAAAAGCAATGCTCAACTTCAGCCATACTTTTTGGTAAGCCTTACACTTCACATGAGCTCCCACCTTTGGCAAGTTCATGCACATTATTCCCCACAACTTGTTGAGCGATGAACATATGTGAGCTCACCCTTGCTGTCTCACACCCCCTACAGGTCAAGAGCAGGTACCGCAGGATGAGGCGCATGGAGGATGCTGCAATGTGTTCGTGAGAGGTCTAGGCCGTCGTCTCCCAGTCAACTTTGGGTTGCTAGATCATTGTCTTCATATGATGTAATTATTTATTTATTTTGTACAGAACTCATATTATATAGTAACGATGTGACATTTGTTTCTATACCATGAGTCATCATATGTGTAAGACTTGGTCCTAGCACACCTGGTGATTGCGCTCGCACCTGGGTCTTGGTGCCCCCGAAACCCGGGTGTGACAGAAGTGGTATCAGAGGAATGTTGACTGTAGCACGAAACCTAGATAGAACTGGATAACCCTTACCTACTTATCTTTGCTACTCTGATTCTTTCTGAACTTTTCTTATTCTTTTCTCATCTATTTCCGCTTTACTCTAATTATTCTTACCTTTTCACTTCTACAGACAAAAGCGGATTTCACACTTTGAAATCCTGTACCTAAACTGACTTTTAGGAATAGGAGACCCAATCTTAGGAACAAAAACAAAACTATTTTTATACACTAGTAGAAAAGAGCTCTAAGGTGGTGGCACGCAGAAATTTATACTGGCGGTATCAGTTACAGTATGCCAGTGAAAAAACAGGTGGGGCCGCCTTAACGAACTGCCAGTATAAATATATATACACTGGTGGTTCACTTAACCGAACCGTCTGTGGAAAGGATCAATTTCCACTAGCGGCTGTATTAAGTACACCGCCAGTGGAAATATAATATATACTAGCGGTTCTCTTAAATGAGCCGTCAGTGGAAAGGGTATATTTCCACTGGTGGCTATATTAAGTAATCCGCTAGTGGAAATATAATATATACTGGCGGATCATTTAACTGAACCGTCAGTGGAAAGGATGTATTTCCACTAGCGGCTGTATTAAGTAACCTGTCAGTGAAAATACATATACACTAGTGGTTCACTTAACTGAACCGTCAGTGGAAAGTCGCTTAGGGGGTGTTTGAATGCACTAGAGCTAATAGTTAGTGGCTAAATTTAGTTGGAGACATCCCAACACGTTAGCTAATAGTTCAACTATTAGCTATTTTTAGTAAATTAGTTAATAGTTAGCTATCTATTTGTTAGCTAGCTAATTGCACTAGCAAATTTTTAGCTAACTAACTATTAGCTCTAGTGCATTCAAACACCCCCTTAATCTATGACATTACGGGAGATTGTAGATTCTGATTGAAAAATGGAAATAGATAAATACACCGAGCCAACTAGTGAATTACATTAACAAAATGAGACTTCTTTACAACTTAACTATCGCTACAATTCTGAATAAATAACCTACGACACTAAGGCAGTAGCTATTGCATCTCGAAATGCACTCATGTCGAACTCATCAGATGTGCTACTGCTACTCTCACCTAAGTGTACATCATTAACAAGGTTAGTAGGTACAAATTGGTCAATGTCTCGATCGTGTATAGCACTGTCTCAAATGAAGTTATGCAGTGCCATGCAAGCAATAATAATCTTCGATTGTTTCCTAAGCGAAAATGAAGGTAGATTTAGCAGGATTCTCCACTTCATTTTGACGACCCCAAACGATCGCTCTATAACATTACAGAGGGAAGAGTGTGCAAAGTTGAACACTTCTTTGCTACCTACTGGTCGCCTCGCATTTTGCCGTTCAGAAGTATAGTACCTATGACCCTTATATGGTGCAAGGTATCCCTTCCTGTTGGGATAACCAGAATCTACACGGTAGTATTTACCTACACCAAAACAAATTTGTACTTCAATACATGTGATAAGCATTAATAATGTATGGTACAAACTAAAATATAGTTTTACCTTCTGGTGGATGCGGGAACCTATCTCGATACATGATCAAAGTATCCTGTAATACTCTAGTATCATGCACTGATCTAGGCCAACCTGTGTCGACAAATGTGAACCTCATATCAAAGTCACAAACGACCATGACATTTTGCGATGCATAACCATGTCGACCAATATACTTCGGTTGCTCAGATGCCGGGACAGAAGCGAGAAAGTGGCTTCCATCTATTGCACCTATGCAATCCTTGAAGTGTGGCCAACATCTACTCTCTCTCGCAGCCTAGGATGAATCTCATTGAAATGTGTGTCCTTAGGCTTGATGACATTCGAAGACATCATATAAATTGCGTTAAGGACTTCACTAAATTTGCGGCTAATTGTTTCCAACAAGTGACCAAACTTGTTCCTAATCTGTCTAAAAGATTGTGGACCCCTGCATGCCCACAAGAAAATTGCAACCGCTTCCTTTGTACTTACTCCACGACTTGGTTGCAGACCATAATTATGCACCAACGTATCATGTAAACGACGAAACATAGTGCGACACATGTGAAACATGTCATAGCAATCATCACTATTCTCCAATGTATGCTCAACCCATTAGATACCTGTTTCGACCATGCTTCTTCTGGGTACCCTACTTGACGAGCTACCCCAAATATCCAAACTCAATGCTGCCACTAATAATTCCTCATGATCCCTATCATCATCACTATGGTCGGTATCAGGCTGAAACATCTACACAGATACAAACAATAAACCAGTTTTCTGCAATCAACAATTTAACATACAACAAACTGTCGATTGTACATTTATCATAAGTCCAACATAGTTCTCACACATGTACAACAGTTATTATTGCAAATACTACCTGAACTCGAATATTTGAAATACTTCTCCGACTGAAAAAATACTCATAGGACTCAATGTTTGTAACTGCACTGGACGACATAAAAACAACGATAGATTGTTTGTAAAAACACTGGACGATGGAAAAAAGACTCGTAGCCTAACAGTTTGAAGCATAACAGGGCTACCAACACCTAATTTGACTTCTCATTCTTCTCGTAAGCACGGCGCAGCCAAGCGTTCCTTCTTTGGTCTTGAGGGTAGCAAATACATCTCTATAACGTTTCTCCATTGAAAGATGAGTCACAAAGAAATGTAAGTCGCTTCCTTCCTCTGCACCTTCTTTGATCAGTTGTTCCAATTGGGCAGCAACCTCTTTACGCATGGGGTCGTTCTCAGATGAGGTTATGGACTTGTAAGAGCCCATGGACTCGAAAGCATCGACAATCCGTTTCTTGTATTCATCCCTCATATCCTTTTTCTTCTTAGGTTTAGGAGAGTCATGCAAAACCTTACGCTTTCCCTTAACTATAGAGGGTTAGGTGTGCTGTTTTCACCCGCACCAAAAAAGTCTTCTTCGTGACCATCAGATGATGAATTAGCATCCTCAACTCCAGGAACAAGGGTTGTCTCGTTGGTGCACACAATGGGTCCAAACATTATCTTAAGGTTGTCCTCATTTTCAAGTGGGGCAGTTTTGAACATAATACACCCTGGCATTGCCTGCAGTAAAATGGAATTTCCAAGTTTCAGATGCCGATCAGTATTCCTAAACTACAAAAAAATCAAATGGCTACTTACTTCATTTGCTTAGCCCACCACTCTTCTGGTGCACTGATTGATCTAGTATGAGGGTCTCGACCAAGACCTGTTGCCCTTTGATTAAGTGTTTTCCATTGCGAGTACGTTCTCTTTAAAGAGTCCCCACCTATTCTTCATTTGATCCCTGGTGTACGTGCGGCCAGTGCGTTTCTTAAACTTCCTAATGAGGTTAGCATACCCTTTTGCATTTAGAAAGTTATGCGGCATGTTGCCTGCATTGACCTCTTATACACAAATTTCTGTGTAAATCTTTGTTGCTCTTGTGTCCCACTTTGCAATAACTTTGCCAGACTTCCCCATCTAATGCAAAACTAGTATAAAGTTAAAGAACTAGGAAGTGTAGTCGAAAAAAGAAGCAAAATAACACGCTGAAGGTACCATAATACCATAAGGTACTAGCAGAACTGCTAAGATTCAGGTTCAACTTGTTACATACACTAACATACTTTAGATGAATCCAACCGATCATGGACACAAAACATGTGGAACAAATGACACCTGCGCACTAAGCAAAAGTCTATTCCTATTTACGTAGGCCTAAACCCTTACTAGCAGGCTAACCATGTACTAACTTAAACCGCATTATCACTAAAGGAAGGCATCTGATCTGATTCGTATTCAACACCCCAAAAGTTTTCAAAGTGCTCGACAAAATCCCAGTCTTCACCGAGGTCGTCTTCAGCAGGGATTGGTGAGGAGAAGTCTGATGGTTCACAGTCGGCGTGAACATGGTTGGTAACATTGTTGACCTTGTCCAAATGCTCTTGCAACACAAGAGAGTCCTGCTCCATCATGCAAGCAATGTCCTCCAATGCTACACGGAGTTTGGTAGCCTCAAATGAGGACAACCCTCGTCCAGGACGGATTGTTTCCCTCGCTACAGAAAATATCTTTTCCGAAATCTCTTGCATCCTTCCAATTGCCTTGTCAGCTATGGAGTTTGCTAAATCCATCTGATGTGGATTTAGGTCTTTAGTTTGATATGGGGATAATGTACTAACAACCAGGTATTAATTCCATCGCATGGTAACAAACTGAACTTGAGTTGAAGTGGCAAACAAACTGTAAACCATGATCCTAATAAGCAGTAAAAGAACATTAAAACCCTAAACATTTTAACCACACTGTAACCGGCTCGGCGTACAAACTTGAAATAACCAACAAGTTCAAATTTACATCACCTTTCTTGCAGTGGATCTTTGGACCGAAGACAAAACTGGATTTCTCACGGATATCTGAAAGGCACATTTCAAAGAAAAATCGTTAGTACAAACACTAAACTCGGTCTGATTCAAAGTCAACAGAGGGTGGGATGAACCCTTAACCCTAAACCCTAAACCCTAAACACAAGAGTGAGGTCGTACTGAATACAAATCGGACGAACAAGTCGATGACTCAGTTGGAGGAGTATAGGGGGAGTACAGGGGGAGAACAGTCTTACCTTGGCGATGGGCGAACAATGGTGGAGCTGGAGCGTCTTAAGTGACGACGGAGACACCGGAATAGCGGGTTAGGGTTGGGGACGGGCCGTGTCGAATGCGAGAAGTCACCCGAAAGCGGACTTAGTGGGCTGTGGTAACTCCGCTACAGACAGAAGCGCTTCCACCAAATGATTTTCACAGGCGGTTCCAATAGCCAACCGCCTGTAGAATTGATTTACACTGCCGGTTCCTATAGCCAGGCGCCAGTGTTAATTCACTATTTTCACAGCCGGTTCCTAAGGCCAGCCGCCAGTGTTAATTCACAATTTTCACAGTCGGTTCCTAAAGCCAGCCGCCAGTGAAACTTTTTCACGGGCGGTTCCTTAAGCCAGCTATTGGGGGCCTTCTTCTGCGTTGAAGGTCCTCTAAGCAAAAACACCTTCGGCAAGATGATATGCATGCAGACATAACACGAAGGTATATGCCGAAGCTACAACCCAGAAAGCTTCGGCATAATCACGTGCCTTGAGACGAAGGATGACACTGACATAAAGAAGAAAAGACTGTTCGGTCCTTGATAATTTGTGTCATGTTTGTAATTTGTTATCAAGGACATAAATGTAATTTCGATTGGGCTGCGTCCCGTGCCTATAAATAGGTGAACAGTCACCCTGTACTGTTCACGCTGACTTGTATTCACTCACGTGTCACACCTGGATTTTTGCCTTCTGTCAAGCCAAAGGTATAAATGTAATTCAATATTGTTTATGTTTATTCATGATGATATAATAAAGATATACTAATGATAGCATATGGTTATTCATGTTATTTTTCATGTTTCATATGCTTCTACTTTCATTATTATATACTGAGACGATGAAGGTACGTCCTTCATAACCTTCGTCTGAGGATCATTATATCCTAAGGGAGATAATGCTTTGAAGGACGAAGGTCTTTAACCATTAATGTTTTGTGTTGCATTGTTCTTAACTCATAGCATTTGAGAACAGGACCCCAACATTGGTGCCCACCTCCGGTGAGCTCACTTCCACTGTTGAGACGATGGCTTCATTCAACAGCCAAGTTGTAGCACCTTCGGTAACGAAGCTAGTGCTCCCAATCACGGGAAGTTCAAGTGCAGAGCCAACCAACAAAAAGCGGAAGAAGGAAGCGCAGAGAAGAGTGCAGCATGTTGGGGGTGCAAGGTCCCCTTCGTCAGATCCAAGAGGTCCAACATTCCAATCACCTTCTCCCAGGAGGATCTTTAGCTAAAAGACTATCCTCACAATGATGCTATGGTCATATCTTTTGTCATCAAGGGATTTAAGGTCCACAATGTTCTGGTTGACACAGGCAGTGCAGCGAACATTATATTTGCAAAGGCTTTCAGGCAGATGCAAGAACCAGAGGACAAGATTCATGATGCTACACACCCTCATTGTGGCTTCGGAGGATGGTAGATTGTGGCACTTGGCAAAATCGTAATGTAAGTTACCTTCGGTTATATCTACAACACAAGCACTGAGCAAGTTGTTTTTGACATTATCGACATGGAGTACCGTACAATGCAATCATTGGTCAAGGAACACTTAATGCCTTCGAAGCAATACTTCATCCAGCATACGTATGCATGAAGATACCTTCAGAACAAGGGCCCATTGCTGTTCATGGAAGTCAAGATGCTGCTAGAAGGGCTCAAGGAAGTTGGACAGATTCAAAGGCAATACACAACATAGATGGAGCCGAAGCTTGTCAACAATATAAACACAAAAGAGAGAAGGCTGCTTCGGAAGATCAGCCGAAGCCTATGCTCCTATGTGAAGATATAGCAGATCAAAGGTGCTGGGGTCTCAGCTATTTGATGAGCAGGAAAAAACTCTGATAAGGCTTTTATTCAACAACAAAGATGTCTTCGCTTGAACAGCCAATGATCTTTGTGGTTTCAACGGAGATGTCATCGAGCATTCACTTAATGTGGATCCATCTTTTAGGCCAAGAAAACAAAGGCTTCAAAAGATGTCTGATGAGAAAGCTGAAGGTGCTCGGAACGAAGTAAAAAGACTTCTCAGTGTTGGTGTTATCAGAGAAGTATCATATCTAGAATGGCTAGCCAACACTGTTATGGTGAAGAAGGCTAATGGCAAATGGAGAATGTGTATTGACTTCACAGACCTCAACAAAGCACGTCCAAAGTACGAGTTCCCATTACCAAGAATAGACTCTTGTAGATGCAGCAGCTTCTTTGGAGCTCATGAGTTTATTGGACTGCAACTCAGGCTATCATCAAATTTGGATGAAGAAGGAAGATGAGCCAAAGACTAGTTTCATAAGTCCAAGTGGTACTTATTGTTACCTTCGGATGCCTGAGGGGCTTAAGAACGCTGGAGGAAGCTTCAGCAGAATGACAACCAAGGCCCTTCATTCTCAAATAGGCAGGAATGTGTTGACTTATGTTGATGACATTATAGTAAAAAGCACGAAGCAAGAGAATCACATTGCTGACTTGCAAGAAACATTTGCTAATTTCAGGCAAGCTGGTCTGAAATTAAATCTAGAAAAGTGTGTTTTTGGAGTAAAGAAGGGCAAGTTCCTTGTCTGTCTGGTATCAACGAAGGGAATCGAAGCTAACCCAAATAAGATCGAAGTTATCCTTCAGATGGAGCCACCAAATACAAAGAAGGGGGCCCAACGGTTGGCAGGAAGACTGGCATCATTAAATAGATTTATATCAAGACCAGCAGAAAGAAATATGCCATTCTTTGAAATACTGAAGTCAGCCGAAGTTTTTCAATGGGGTCCGGCTCAGCAAAGGGCTTTCGAAGAGTTAAAGCAATACTTGATAGACTTGACAACTCTAACTCCACCTTCGCCAGGGGCTCCATTACTCTTATATGTAGCAGCCTCTCACTCTGCAGTCAGTGCAGCGCTTGTACAAGAAAAGCAAGATGGCCAAGTTAAAAAACAAGCACCAGTATATTTTGTCTCCGAAGTTCTAAGTTTATCAAAGAAAAATTATACAGAATTGGAGAAGGTACTATATGCTGTGTTGATGGCCTCCAAGAAGCTTCAGCACTATTTTCAAGCATATCATATAATTGTTCCTTTGTCACAACCTCTAAAGGACATAATGAGAAATAGAGAAGCTACTGAGAGGATCGGAAAATGGGTTGCCAAGCTCAATGAATTCTCTATTGATTATGTTCATAGATCCTGAATTCAGTCTCAGGCCTTAGCAGACTTCATTGCTGATTGGACGCCAGGGGCCCAGGAAGAAGAAGCAACAAAAGACGCTGAAGCCTGGACAGTCTTCTGTGATGGTTCTTGGGGAAACTTCGGCGTAGGAGCGGCTGCTGTTCTAGTAGCGCCTTCCAAAGTGAGAACATGTTATGCAGTAAGGCTGGATTTTAGTTGTACAAATAACATTGCTGAATACGAAGCCCTTCTGTTGGGGCTTCGGAAGCTAAAAGCAATGGGAGTAAGAAGGGCGATCCTCAAAACTGACTCCCAAGTCATCTCTGGCCATGTAGACAAAAGCAGCAAGGCAAGGGATCCGAAGCTTGAAAAATATTTGGACATAGTCCAAAGGTTGGAGGCTTCTTTCGAAGGTTTTTTTGTAAAAAATATTCCAAGAGGGGAAAATCAGCATGCAGATTTGCTAGCCAAGTCAGCAACACAGGGGCTACCTCTATCTTTGGAAGTATTCTTTGAGACATTAAAAGCACCTTCGGTCGAACTTCTCGAAAGAGCAGTGCTTGCAATATCACCTATGCATAGTGAAGATTGGAGGACTAAAATCATATCTTTCCTCCAGGGTAACTGCCTCTCGGATGACAAATTTTATAATAAAAGAATGGAAGCAAGGACAAGACCGTATGTCATAATAGAAGGGGAGTTATACAAACATGGAGTCTGCTCAACACTTCTCAAGTGTCTATCCAGAACCAAAGGTATAGAGCTAATGAAAGAAATACATGCAGGTTTGTGTGGATCTCACATTGGATCTAGACCTTTGCTGGGAAAGGTTTTTAGACAAGGATTTTTTTGGCCGAAGGCAGCTTCTGATGCAGCAGATCTGGTTCAAAAGTGCGAAAATTGTCAAAAATATGCAAGAGACCAGAAACAACCTTTGTTGTTAACTCCGTTAACACAACCAACCTGGCCATTGCAAAGATGGGGCCTAGATTTGTTGGGTCCACTCCCACCAGCACAAGGCAACTTGAAGTATGTTGTAGTGGCAGTAGAATATTTTTCCAAGTGGCTTGAGGCGAAGCCCTTAGCTACAATAACTTCGGTCATGGTCCAAAAATTCGTCTGGCAAAATATTGTTTGTCGCTTCGGTGTGTCGAAGGCAATATTCGTGGACAACGGTACACAATTTGATGCCGAAGCATTCAAAGATTTTTGTGACCGAATTGGTACGAAGATTCATTTTGCATCAGTTAGACATCCAGAATCAAATGGGCTGTGTTGGGGACTTGTTCTCAAATGCTATGAGTTAAGAACAAGGCAACACAAAATGTTAAAGGTTAAAGTCCTTTGTCCTTCGAAGCATTATTCCCCTCAGGATCTAATGGTCTTCAGATGAAGGTCATGAAGGACATACCTTCATGATCACAATATACATTAATGAAAGAAGAAGTATGTAAAACATAGAAAACAATATAAATAAGTATGAAACATTATTAACTCATCTTTTATTCTATTATCATGAATAAACAGAAGTAATATGGAATTACATTTGCACCTTCCGCTTGACAAAAGGCAAAGGTACAAGCGTGATGCACGAGCGGGTACCAAATCAGCGTGAACAATATGGGGGTATTGTTCATCTATTTATAGGCATAGGACGCAGCCTATGAGAAATTACATTCATGTCCTTTATATTTACTATTGACTTATGGACAACTCTATGAGGACAAGATAGCCTTTCCCCTTTAAGTCGGTTCCTTTTTCCGCTATTTAGCCGAAGCTCCCTTATGTGTAGCTTCGGAGCAATTCCAGCCTTCGTCACGATCATACTTTTAACCCGAGTTCGAAGGTACCTGTTCATATGTCACACTTGGAAGACATTGTTAAATCACGTTTTTGAGGACCTTCGGAGGACGAAGGCCCCCAACAGTAGCCCCTCGCAGTATTAATTTGTTTAAGATAACGAATTCAGACTGCGTCATGGACGAAGGCCTTAAGCCGAAGGTCCGAAAAAACACCTTCCCTTTGCTAGAATAGCAACAGTCAATGATGGACGGGGCCCCCCCAATTTGGAGCGTGCTGAGCGTATAAATAAGAACTCACACCAGCTACATTTGATACACTGCTTGTGCCATTTGCTTTATTTTCTCAATTTCATAGCTCTTGCTCACTAACGCTTGCTAGTTTTTTAAGCTCTCTAAGCTTCGGTTAAAAAGATGCATTTTCGTCATTTCTGAAAAAGAAAAGTCTCAAGACAAAAGGTTGCTGCTGAGACGAAGCTGACTGAAGAAGAGAAGCTTTTTGAGGAGAAGAAGGCTCTGAATCCTTATATTGCTGGATTTATTGAGTCAATGGCAAAAACAAATATAGATAAGATTACTAAGGAGATACTGGAGGGCCTATCTGAAGATACTGGTGACAGCGATAGCTATGATGTAGAGAGTGGGGCCGAAGATTCTGAGGATCGGCCCTAGAGGCCAAGTCATTCAATCTTCGGAAAATCAACCATCAAACTAAGTCATCTTGAGAACATGGGAGGAAGGTATTTCCGAGATATGTCTATTGTGAGAGCTGGCGGAGACAACAACGTCCCTGCCCCTGAAGAAAATGAAGTTGTGATCTACCGAAGCTTCTTCAAGGCTGGACTTCGGTTCCCTTTGAGTAAGTTTGTAGTCGAAGTGCTGAAGACGTTCCAAATCTTTCTTCATCAGGTCGCCCCCGAAGCCATAATAAGGATGGGGATTTTTGTCTGGGCAGTAAGGAGCCAGGGGTTAGAACCAAGTGCAAAGTTCTTCTGCAATATGGATGAATTGCTATATGAGACGAAGGCCATGGGTAAAGAATAGTACCACAACAACTTTGGTTGTTATGGATTTATCGCCCGTTCCAACGCAAGCCACCCAGTACCAACATTTCGGAAGAGGTGGCCTGGAGCTTGGATGGAAGAATGGTTTTATGTAAAAAATGTTCTAGAAGCAAGGGAAGATTTAAGGAAGTCATGATGCGCCCCATCTGGTCCCGCTTTGGCCTCCGTACGCCGAAGGTCGAAATTGATGATGCCACCGAAGCGTGTAAAAAGGCCTTCAGTACAGTCTGCTCCTTCATTGGTACAAGAGATTTAATTCAAGAGCATATAGCATTTAGAGTATGGCCGCTTGTAGAAAGCTGGGAAATGCTGAAGGAGACCATCACCAAGTCAAGCGAAGGTGATCTGGTCCGGCTGAAGTATTCATTTAGGTTTGGGGATAAGTTCGATGAACCAAACGATGACTGGCTGAAATGCATTGAAACTACAAGTGATGAACTTCTTGGAGCTTATTTCAAGGCAGAAGATAATGCGCTATCTACAGCCTTCGGAGGTCAGGGAAAAAAGAGAATGAACAGAGTTTTTGACGCCATCGGCTTCGTCTACCCCGACTACCGCTACCCGCTGCGGGGACAGGGGAAGAAGAGAAAAGTTGCTGCTTTGGCCGCCCCAGCAGAGCCTGTGCCGAAGGCTGCGGGCAAAAAGATGAAGGTTCTTACCCACTGGCCATGCTACATTGAACCGGCTGTGGTACCTGAGTTTGGCGGGGAGGCGTCTTCAGCTGCTGAAACAAGAGAAACTATTCCTCCCGTGCAGAGGATTGAAGAGCCGGCTATAATGCCGAAGGCACCTTCGGTTGAGCTAGTTGAAACGAAGGTTGACAAAGATAAGGCTGAAAGGTCAAAAACTGAAGAAGTAACATTGATGTCAGAGATTTTAAGCCCTTCAACAGAAGCAACAGTGCCGAAGACACAAAAGAGTTCTGCCACAACTCCTAAGAGGAGGAGGATGGCAAATGTGCTAGATGTTGTATTAGAAACAACAAAAACCTTGAATCCTGCTCCTAGCAGAAAAATTGCCGAAGCTTCGAAGGCGCAACCCAAAGCTAAAACGAAACAGGCAGAAGTCGAAGCTACAATAACTCAAACTGAAACCAAAGTCGGGCCTTCAGAGCCCGCTGAGATAAAACCTGCCGAAACTGAAGAAAAGGCAATAGAAGAAAAGGCCACAGAGCAAATTTCGTCTGAAAAGGTTGCAACTCCTGCTCCCGAAGCTTTAAAGGAGAGCATTGATTACATCATTCGCCATGCTTCGAGAAAGGGACTTTCTCAAGAAGAAAAAGAGAAGCACAACACTATGCTCAAAAATTGAAATACCCGAAGGGGGCATTAGTGTTTAATGGCAGTGGAGAAGAAGACTTTTTGTACTGTCTCCCAGATAATAAAGAGATATATGTCTGCCGAGAGATAGGTAGAAGCATCGAATACCCGAAGCTGGAAGATGGCCTTTCAATATTATCAAAGGATGAACTCGCTGACAGCTTGGCGTATAATAGCATAAAGGTATAAAATCTAATTTTGTATTTTGAAAATGAAGTATTTTATTTGTTTATACTAAATTCTGTCCTCCTCTTGCAGGGCTTGATCCTTAGCATTGCCCTTAGAGCACAGAAAAACATTGAAGATGAAGGATATACAATGGCTCTGAACAATCTTCGTTCAGAGGTAATCGAAGTAAGGAACAAAGGTCTTGAAAAAGACAAAATATTGATTTCATAAGTAAACAAAGTGAAAGAAGATGAAGCTAGTTTCAAGGCTCAAGCTGAAATTCAAAAGAATGAGATTGAAGACCTTCGGAAATAGTTGGACGAAGCCAAAGAAAAATGCAGTCACGCAGAAGCTAACCGAGATATTAGTGAATATTGGAAAAACTGTTTAGAAAAAACAATTGAAGAACTTTGCGCATCCAAAGAAAGATGCTTCGAAAAATCCTTGGGCTGTGTGGAGAAGATAAAGGCTAGCTTCGCCAACGTGGGCGCCCATTCCAACGAAGATAACTTCATACGTGGCGACCCTGAAGGTGTTATTGAATGGATAAGTGGAGAAGCCGAAGCTTTCGAAGAAATCATAAGTGATCGTAGGGATGTCTGCGCGTTCTCTGGTACGAGAGGAATTTCAGCCATCCTAGAGAAGGCGGGGTGCGACCATGTCAAGACCCTGGCCCAAGCCGAAGCTGCCTTCTCTATGGATGATACAAAGGATCCCTCAGCTGAAGCAAGTTTAATGGGCGAAAAATATTACAATGACATCTGGGTAAATGGTGGCCGAGAAATGGCTCACGAAATTATGAAGAAAAGTGAGAAAGACATTCACGACGCCCGAGTACAAGCAAAACAAGCTGAAGAAGCTGCAGAGCGCGAGAGACGCCTACGTATTATTTCGCAGCACCTAGCTTCAGCTTTTGTTTTTGTGGCTTCGGACTGACTAATTTTTTCCGTTGTAGCTAAATTATCTCTACCACTGGAACCATTCGATCCACTAGCCGATCCAGCAACAAAGGAAGCACTAGAAATCATAAATATGGCCGAGTCTATTGTTTACGAAGTCGTTAACAAATTGCTGAATGATGTTGTGAAGAAGGTCCTGAAGGAAGACTAGTACTTATTGTAAAAACATTTTTAGATGAACAATGTAACTTTGCTGCAACAAGGTTGTAATATTCGATATGTAAAGTTTTGAATCTAATATGTAAATTATTTGTAATTCTATTCTTTGCGATGCATGAAACTTTTATACACATACCGTTTTTGAGCCTTCGGCGAAAAAACACCTTCCCTTCTTTTTCATGCTTCGTAAAGAAAAGAATCCATGCTTCGTGAAAATATCGATACTTCGTAAAAACATTCATGCTTCATAAAATCATCCATGCTTCATAAACAAGGGATCCCTTCTTTTGCAACATAGCTGATGAAACTGCATTGCTCAGCTTACTTTTGTGCCTTGGCACATTTTTATTTCACGAAGCATTCTCCAAAGATCGACTTTGTATTCAATTCGTGTCATTAGTGCGATATGATGTATGATGTGATGCTTTGCGAGATGATGTGATGATATGATGCAAAATATGATGCTAATGCCGAAGACACACACCCACACGCCCACACTGAAACACACAATCTCTGCATTCCCTTAGGGACAACCGAAGCCTTCTTTGTCGTTTATTTTTCGGCTTCACCGCTTATTTTTCGGTGTAAGTTCTGCATCCCCTTAGGAACGTCTTTTGAACTTCTTCGCCTTATATTTCGGCGGTATCACCGTTGACTTTTTGGTGTAAGTTTTGCATTCCCTTAGGAGCGTCTTTTGAACTTCTTCGCCTTATATTTCGGCGGTATTTGGCTATGCATTCCTTTTGGAACGACTTTTGAGCAGAAAACTTACACTGCGCTCCATTAGGAATGACTTTTTTGTAGCTTCGACAAAACTTACGCTGCGCTCCCTTAGGAGCGTCTTTTTTGTAGCTACGGCATTTATCTAGTTCTACATTCCCTTAGGAACGATTTTGAGCTTCGGCAATTTTTGAGCTTCATAAATCTGCGAAGGAGATATATTTCATTTTAACATAAGTGAAACTATTACAAGGAATTAAACTAAATTTACATTACTTGTTCCTTATTGAAATAACAAAAAGACAAAGAACGAAAAAGTATTTCAGAGGTAGGATATCTCTAAATAAATGTGCTTTGATTCTGGCACAGTACTATTGACTGTGCGAGCTTCGGATTCCTCCCTGAATTCCCGTTGTTGTTGAGAGTGTTGGCGCCCTTCTGGCTGTTGGCCCCGTGAATAGGTAAGTTTAAGTGGTGGTGGAGGTGGAGGCTGTGGCCAGGAAGCGTGTGACTAACTAGCCGAAGCCACAGAAGCTGCAGGATGATTACCCACATATTCTGGTATGTAGGGAGAGTGGCACGAAGCAGTGTGCAAGACCTGCTTCGGCTGACTCTACCGAGCTTCGGCTTCTGCGATCTCCTTCTGCTTCTGGATGGTAATTTGGCACATTCTTGTAGTATGGCCCTTGTCCTCGCCATAGAATAAACAGTAGATCTTCCTGGGCTGATCCCCAAATCTTCCTCCGAAGCCCCTGGCGCCTCTGCCCCTTGGAGCTGGTGGCCTGAAAGAACTTTGCTGTTAGGCCGAAGATTGTGAGGTGTACTGTGACCTCTGAGGCTGGCTTCCTTTGTCGTCGTTCTGACTGGAGCTATGAATCGACCTAACATGCCTTGGGTGGATTCATCCTCCGAAGCCCCTGGTCATTTCAGAGAATCTGTACGCTTCCTCCCTTCTTTGGCGGAAGTCGTTATCAGCCCGAATGTACTCATCCATCTTCTAAAGTAGCTTCTCCAGGGTCTATGGTGGCTTTCTAGCGAAATATTTGAGCAATAGGTCCTGGTCTAAGACCCTTGATCATAGCCTCAATGACAATTTCATTGGGCACTATAGGCGCTTGTGCCCTCAGTCGCAAGAACCTTTGTACATATGCCTGAAGGTATTCTTCGTGGTCTTGCGTGCATTGGAACAGGGCCTAAGCTGTGACTCGCTTTGTTTGAAAGCCTTGGAAACTGGTAACTAGCATGTCCTTAAGCTTCTGCCACAACGTGATAGTCCCTGGCCGAAGAGAAGAATACCATGTTTGGGCTACATTCCAGACTGCCATGACGAAGGACTTCGCCATGACTGCGGTATTGCCCCCATACAAAGATATAGTTGCTTCGTAGCTCATCAGAAACCGCTTTGGATCTAAGTGCCCATCATACATGGAAAGCTGAGGTGGCTTGTATGACGAGGGCCATGGGGTAGCCTGCAGTTCTGCTGCCAAGGGAGAAGCATCATCAAAAGTAAAGGTATTATGATTAAAATCATCATACCATCCATCTTCGTTGAATAAGCCTTCTTGACGAAGCTCCCTGTGTTGGGGGCTTCGATCTTGCTCATCTTGAGCAAGATGACGCACTTCTTCAGTAGCTTCGTCGATCTTCCTTTGAAGATCAGCCAGCCGTTCCATCTTCTCCTTCTTCCTTTGTACTTGCTGATGGATGATTTCCATGTCCCTGATCTCTTGGTCCAGCTCCTCCTCCTAGAGTGTTGGACTGGTGGCCTTCCTCTTCTGGCTTCGAGCTTCTCGGAGAGAAAGAGTTTCCTGGTTTGGGTCCAGTTGCTGCAGTGCAGCAGCAGCCCCTGGCGCTGAAGCTTTCTTCGGCGGCATGACGAAGGTCAGTGCTTGCCGAAGGTGGTCGAAAGAGTTCACCGGAGGTGGGCGCCAATGTTGGGGACTTGTTCTCAAATGCTATGAGTTAAGAACAAGGCAACACAAAATGTTAAAGGTTAAAGTCCTTCGTCCTTCGAAGCATTATTCCCCTCAGGATATAATGGTCTTCAGACGAAGGTCATGAAGGACATACCTTCATGATCACAATATACATTAATGAAAGAAGAAGTATGTAAAACATAGAAAACAATATAAATAAGTATGAAACATTATTAACTCATCTTTTATTCTATTATCATGAATAAACAGAAGTAATATAGAATTACATTTGTACCTTCGGCTTGACAAAAGGCAAAGGTACAAGCGTGATGCACGAGCGGGTACCAAATCAGCGTGAACAGTACGGGGGTACTGTTCATTTATTTATAGGCACTGTTGGGGGTCTGCTTCGTCGCTGAAGGTCCCATAAGAATAAACAACTTCGGAAGATCAACACAGAAGCAAAGCCGAAGCTATCATCCAAGGAGCTTCAGCATAACGACATGACTTAAGACGAAGGGTGGCACCGACTTAAAAATGAAAAGGCCAATTGGCCCATGATAATCTATGTCATAATTGTAACCGGTTGTAAAGGACACGAATGTAAATTCACACAGGTTGTGCCCTGTGCCTATAAATAGATGAACAGTACCCCCGTACTGTTCACGCTGTCCTGTACTCGCTCGTGCATTACACTAGTACTATTTCCTTCTGTCAAGCCGAAGGTACAAATGTAGTTCTATATTATTACTATTTATTTACGATATAATAAAGTTGAATTGATAATGTCACATAATTATTCACATTGCTTTCTATGTCTTACATACTTCTTCTTTCATTAATGTATACTACAATCATGAAGGTATGTCCTTCATGACCTTCGTCTGAAGATCATTATGCCCTAAGGGATATAATGTTTCTAAGGACGAAGGACCTTAACCCTTAACATTTTGTCTTGCCTTGTTCTTAATTCGTAGCAATTGAGAACAAGTCCCCAACATTGGCGCCCACCTCCAGTGAACTCACTTCCACTTTTGTGCTAATGGCTTCATTCAACAATCAAGTCGTAGCACCTTCGGCTACGAAGCTGGTGTTCCCAATAACAGGTGGCTCAATTTCAATGCCGGCTAGCAAGAAGCAGAAGAAGGAAGCATAGAGAAGGGTGCAGCATGTTGGGGTGCAGGGACCCTTCATCAAGTCAAAATGGTCCTACATCCCAATCACTTTCTCTCAGGAGGACCTTCAGCTCAAAGATTACCCTCACAATGATGCTATGGTCATATCTTGTGTCATCAAGGGATTTCTGGTCCATAATGTTCTGGTTGATACAGGCAGTTCAGCGAATATCATATTTGCTAAGGCCTTCAGGCAGATGCAAGAGCCAGAAGATAAGATTCATGATGCTACACACCCTCTTTGTGGCTTCGGAGGAAGGCAGATTGTAGCACTCGGCAAAATCACGATGCCAGTGACCTTCGGCTTCGTCCACAATACAAGGACTGAACAGGTTGTGTTTGATATTGTTGACATGGAATACCCTACAATGCAATCATTGGTCGTGGGACACTTAATGCTTTCGAAGCAATACTTCATCCAGCATATCTATGCATGAAGATACCTTCGGAACAAGGGCCCATTGCTGTTCATGGGAGTCAGGAAGCTGCTATGAAAGTCAAAGGAAATTGGACAGATTCAAAGTCAATTCACAACATAGATGGAGCCGAAGCTTGTGAACAGTACAAATACAAAAGAGAGAAGGATGCTTCGGCAGATCAGCCGAAGCCCATGCTTCTATGTGAAGATATAGTAGAGCAAAAAGTACTGCTGGGGTCTCAGCTATCTGAAGACCAAGAGAAAACTTTGATAAGATTTTTATTCAACAACAAAGATGTCTTTGCTTGGTCAGCCAATGATCTTTGTGGTGTCAATAGAGATGTCATTGAACATTCACTCAATATGGACCCATCCTTCAGGCCAAGAAAGCAAAGGCTTCAAAAAATGTCTGATGATAAAGCAGAAGGTGCTCGGAATGAAGTGAAAAGGCTTCTCAGTGCTGGTTTCATCAGAGAGGTTAAATACCCAGAGTGGTTAGCCAATACTGTCATGGTGAAGAAGGCCAATGGCAAATAGAGAATGTGCATTGACTTCACAGATCTTAACAAGGCATGCCCAAAAAACGAATTCCCACTACCAAGAATAGACTGTCTTGTAGATGCAGCAGCTCCTTCAGAGCTCATGAGTCAATTGGATTGTTATTCAGGCTATCATCAAATCTGGATGAAGAAAGAAGATGAGCCGAAGACTAGCTTCATAACTCCCAGTGGCACCTATTGCTATCTTCGGATGCATGAGGGGCTCAAGAATGTTGGAGGAAGCTTCAGCAGAATGACAACCAAGGTCCTTCATTCCTAGATAGGCAGGAATGTGCTGACCTATGTTGATGACATCATAGTGAAAAGCATGAAGCAAGAAAATCACATTGCTGATTTGCAAGAATCATTTGCCAATTTCAGGCAAGCTAGCCTGAAATTAAATCCAGAGAAATGTGTTTTCGGAGTAAAGAAAGGCAAGTTCCTTGGCTGCCTGGTTTCAACAAAAGGAATTGAAGCTAACCCAAGTAAGGTCAAAGCAATCCTTCAGATGGAGGCACCAAGCACGAAGAAAGGGGCTCAACGGCTGGCAGGACGATTAGCATCATTAAACAGATTCATATCCTGATCAGTGGAAAGAAATCTGTCATTTTTTGAAATACTGAAGTCAGCCGAAGTCTTTCAATGGGGCCCGTCACAACAAAAAGTTTTCGAAGAGTTGAAACAATACTTGATTGATTTAACAACATTAACTCCACCCGCGCCAGGGGCTCCATTGCTCTTATATGTGGCAGCTTCGCATTCTACAGTGAGTGCGGCACGGGTACAGGAGAAGCTAGATGGTCAGGCTAAAAAGCAAGCTCCAATATACTTCGTCTCCAAAGTTCTAAGTCCATCAAAGAAAAATTACACAGAATTGGAGAAGGTTTTGTATGCTGTGTTAATAGCCTCCAGAAAGCTTCGGCATTATTTTCAAGCATACCACATAATTGTTCCTTCGTCACAACCTCTAAAGGACATCATGAGAAATAGAGAGGCTGTTGGAAGAATTGGAAAATGGGCTGCAGAGCATAATGAATTCACCATTGATTATGTGCATAGATCTTCAATTCAGTCCCAGGCGTTAGCAGACTTCATCGCTGATTGGACGCCAGGGGCTCAGGAAGAAGAGACAAATAAAAATGCTGAAGCCTAGACAGTGTTCTGCGATGGTTCTTGGGGAACCTTCAGCGTAGGAGCGGCTGCTGTTCTAATAGCACCTTCGAAAGTCAGAACATGTTATGCAGCCAAACTAGACTTCAGTTGTACAAATAATATTGCCGAATACGAAGCACTCTTGTTGGGGCTTCGGAAGTTAAGGGCAATGGGAATAAGAAGGGCTATTCTGAAAACTGATTCTCAAGTCATTTCTGGCCACATAGATAAAAGTAGCAAGGCAAGAGATCCGAAACTTGAAAAATACCTGGATACAGTTCGAAGGTTGGAGGCTTCTTTCAAAGGTTTCTCTGTCAAGAACATTCAAAGAGGCAAAAATGAGCATGCAAATTTGTTAGCCAAATCAGTGGCTCAGGGGCTCCCTTTACCTTTGGAAGCATTTTTTGAAACAATAAAGGCACCTTCGGTTGAACTCATGGAGAGAGCAGTGCTCGCCATTTCACCAGTACATAGTGAAGATTGGAGGACTGAAATCATATCTTTTCTCCAGGGTAACTGCCTCTCGGATGACGAAGTTTACAATAAAAGAATGGAAGCAAGAACAAGACCATATATCATAATAGAAGGGGAATTGTACAAGAATGGAGTTTGCTCCCCTCTTCTCAAGTGTTTATCCAGAATCGAAGGTATAGAACTGATGAAGGAAATACATGCAGGATTGTGTGGATCTCATATTGGGTCTAGGCCTTTGCTGGGAAAGGTTTTTAAATAGGGATTTTACTGGCCGAAGGCAGCTTCGGATGCAACAGATCTAGTCCAAAAGTTCGAAAATTGTCAAAAATGTCCAAGGGACCAAAAACAACCTTCGTCATTAACTCAGTTAATACAACCAACCTGGCCATTGCAAAGATGGGGCCTGGACTTGTTAGGCCCACTTCCACCAGCACAAGGTAATTTGAAATATATCATGGTGGCAGTGGAATATTTTTCTAAGTGGATTGAAGAAAAGCCTTTGGCTACAATAACTTCGGTTACAGTTCAGAAATTCTTCTAGCAAAATATCGTTTGTCGCTTCGGCGTGCCGAAGGCTATAACTGTGGACAATGGAACACAGTTCGATGCCGAAGCTTTCAAAGATTTCTGCGACCAGATTGGCATGAAGATTCATTTTGCATCAGTCAGGCACCCGGAGTCAAACGGGCTGGTTGAAAGAGCAAATGGTATCATAATGACGGGACTAATGAAGTTAATCTTCAATCAACCCAGAGGAAAGTGGCCAGAAGAGTTGATTAAAGTGGTGTGGAGTCACAATACAACTGTATCAAGGTCAACATGTTTTACACCGTTTAAGCTATTGTTTGGTGACGAAGCTATAACCTCAGAAGAAGCTAAGGGAAGGTCAATTAGAACAGTAGCTTCGGCAGAAGACGAAGCTGATTATTCTGTGGCAAAAGATGCTATAGAAAGGACCGGACTTCAGGCTGTGGAAAATATCAACAAATATCAAGCCGAAACAATAAAATGGCATGACAGAAAAGTTTGGCTGAAAAACATTATGCCCGGGCATCTGGTACTTCAGAGAGTGGCCAATCCAGACACAGTAGGCAAGCTACAGCTGAAGTGGGAAGGACCCTTTCTGGTGGTATCTTTGTCAAGACCCGGTTCTTGCAGATTGAAGGATATGGACGGCAACAACATTCCTAGATCTTGGAATGCGGATGAGCTTCGACGATATTATGTATAAATTGATGTAATCTTTTTCATTTTTCCTATGGCACCCTTTTCCTTTCGAAAGGGGGAGAAAGGTTTTTAATGGGGCCATAGTTTGTAATTTTTCCTTTCTTATCCAGCTCTACGAGAGCAAAATCCCCCAAAAATATGTAAAATGTAAAATCTGAGCATGCAACATCGAGTGCAAAACAGGGAGAAGCTCGAAAGTCATCCCTAAGGGGATGCAGAGCACGATGAAGCTACAAAAAGTCGTTCCTAAGGGAGCGCAGTGTAAGTTTTCTGCTCAAAAGTCGTTCCTAAGGGAATGCAGAGCCAAATACCGCCAAAATAGAAGGCGAAGAAGTTCAAAAGACGTTCCTAAGGGAATGCAGAACTTACACCGAAAAGTCAACTGTGATACCACCGAAATAGAAGGCGAAGAAGTTCAAAAGACGTTCCTAAGTGGATGCAGAAAAATAAACGGCAAAAAGATTTCAGTCATTTCTAAGGGAATGAGGAGTTTTGATGTGGCTTCGTAAATGTGTGTCTGGACATTCATTTGCACAATACATCACATCATTCATTGCATTCATATACATTCATTTAGACATACATAGGATCATCATCATCATATCATAGAGATACAGACAATTGCTTCGGTTATAAGGATAACGCTTCGGCAAAAGGAAAGGAAGCAGATTTATGCTTCGCTGTGTATGAAAAGAAGGGAAGGTGTTTTCGCCTTCGGCTCAAAAAATACAAGTTTCGTCCACATCAAAGCAGTTCATACATGGATGGAAAGGTAAAATTGTATTACAAGGTATGGACAAATTTACAGAGTAGTATCTGATTCTTAAATTACAATATTCTTTACAAGGATAATTCAAAAGTTTCTCTAGAGTTTTTTCACAGCAATGTCTTCAGCTTCATCATCATCCAATAAGCTTCGGATCATCCGCTAAGCTTCGGCTCATTGCTCCTCGGCTTCGTCATCCTGTACATAACAAAGCATTATAAGGTAAATTCAAGTTTCAAGGAAAAGGTAAGCATAAGGTATGAGTTTATTACCGGTTTAAGGTGACTTCGAGCTTCGTCACCAGCCAAGCTCCGTCCACCCTTTGCCCAAATTTGAGTTACGAATCTGTTCCCAATGCTTTGGGCCAGGCCGGGGATGTCATTTAACTCCGCTGGTGATAAGCTGAAGTTTGGTCGGTTTATGATATTCCCGTGCGTGCAACCAGCCTTCATAAATGCGACAGCTGTGCCACGAGAAGCTAGCAGAGCGCAGAAATCACCATGCCCAACTATGACTTCATCAAGAGCATCAACCTCGCCTTCAATATGATCAAAGATGCCTGGCAGGTTTTCAGCTGAAGGTTTAAACTTTTTAGAACTGGCTCCAACTGAGTTGAAGACTTCCTTCAGTCGCTGCACGCAACGGTTTCCGAAGTTCAGACATTTATCTTGAAGTTCCTTCAATGACTTTTGCAAGTTCAAATTTTTTGCAACTTTAGCTTCAAGCTTTGCATCAAAATCCTTCTTCTCTTGTTCGAAGCTTTTTCATTTCGTGGAGAGTTCGCTGTTTAACTTAACAATCTTGGCTTGAGCTTCTGCCAGCGAACCCTCCATTGTCTGAAGCATGAAATCTTTCTTCTCCAAAGCAGCTTCGTGCTCTTTAATCTTGCCATCTAAGCCCTCAATTATAATTTCGTTCTTCTTGTCCTCTAGGTCTTGCTGCATCATCAAGGTTTTGCTTAACAGTAGACTGAAAAAATAACCTTCGTCAGGAGTAACCTTCATCTCAAAAACAATAATAAAGTTCAGGTAAGAACTTCACCTTGAAATTAGAATAAAACAAACTTTCGGCGATATGTTGCCGCCGATATCTGCTGAGGTCGGCCTCAAGCTTCGGAAAGCCAACACTCTTCGATAGAGTGCTGACAACCTTCGCCCCAATCCGGTCCCGGAGGCATCCTAAACTCTCTTCGGCAACACCACCGAAGAGCAACGCTCTTGGTTTATAGCCACACAATATTGCATAATCCCTCAATTCTTCCTTCTCAGCCTTAGATAGCTTTTTGCCAAGTATGTCTTGAAAATTAAAATCCTCTTCCTCTGAAGTCTCTTCGGCAACCTCCTTCTCTTTCTCGGGCACTGGGGCCAGGGTCTTTTTAGTAGCTGTAGCAGCTTCTTCAGCGGCCATGTTCAAGATCATCTTATCAATATCAGAAAAAGTGCCTTCTAGATTTGTATCTTCGACCGTCTCAGCTTCAGCAGTAACACCTTTGGCGGGGGCAACCTCGATTGCTGCGGTATCTTCGGCAGCCGGTGTTTTTGACGCTGAGGCTGGCGGTGGCTTTTCTTCTATAGCATCAAAAACAGTAATGATCCTTCACCTTTTTTCAGCAGCCTTCTTGATTGCCACAGGCTCCTCCTTCTTCTGTAAAAGCTTCATCAGTTGTGGCCCTAGTGGACTTAGCTTGAGGGGTAAAGATTCAGTCATTACCTTTAAAATTTCCTCCACATTAGCGGTTGGAAGCGTTGAAGGAACTCTTTCCTCTATATCAGCTGTCTTCGGTTTCGCAGCCGAAGCTTTTCTCTTCTTTGGAACAGCCATTTTTGGCTCAGGGCTGGATTTCTTCGTTTTCAAAGCTTTTTCATCTTCTTCTATCATTCTAGCATCCTGCCTCTTCATTACACTAACAACTCTTTTTCGCTTTGGCCCTTCGACACCCTTGCTTAACCGTTCATAGTCAGGATATTCAAATTTTAGGGCATCCATTACTCGGTTTAGCCTTCGTTTCGGTCAGGTGCCGAAGGCCACGGTCATCAATTGATCTTCTTTCTTAGTATAGTTGCCCAAGGTTTCATTGCACATAGCTTCAATCGTATCCAACCATTCTTTGCAGGGTTCTTTGAAATGTTTCTTGAACTTGAAATGATAGGGCAGTCGAACAAGTTCATTCTTTTTCTTTTCTCCTTTGAACTTCGGCATATTCCATTCCTTTAGTGTCGGAAACATTCTATTGGCTAGGTGTTCCTGTACCAAATCTCTAGTACCGATATGCTCAGACACAACTCAAAATTTGCCCACAGCTTCTCGGCATGGTGACCCATGTAGCATGTCGCACAAAGGCCTAGTTAATCCGAAGGTTAGGTCCAGTGGATTCTAAACTAACTTCTCCTTCTTCTCATCGACCTTAACATAAAACCACTCATTCTTCAAGCCGGTTGGCCATTTGGTGCGGTAGCTGACCACCGGAGTCTTCATGTCCACCGGAGTCTGATAGTGAAGTTCGTGCACCCGGCAGAAGGCTTCGGCAAGCGGCTCCACTCCTTGGCTTCGAAGAGCCCAGATAAAGACGCTGAGCCTAACGATGGCGTTAGGAGTCAGCTGATGAAGATAAATTTTGAAATCTTTCAAAACATCCCCAATCATTTCATGCAGAGGAAACATCAATCCTGCTTTGAAAAAAACTTCTGTAAACTACCACCTCATCATTTTCTGGCTTCGGAATAGTTTCTTCCCCGCCAAAACAAATCAGCTTCTTCTCGGCTTCCTGAAAGTAGCCTAGCTTTATCATCATGGGCATATCAGCTTCGGAGACAGTCGACTTCCCAAAATCCAAGTGGCTGGGTTTGAATGGCATAATGGTGTTATAATCTATCTCTTCTTCACCAGCATCACCCTCTTTAATATCTGCTTGTTCAGCTTCAGCAGTAGGTGCACCTTCGTCAGAGGCGCCCTCTATCACAACCAGACCTGACTGCCTCATTACTTCGGAGATTGGGGTAGTTTCAGCAGCTTCGGCCTCCTCTCCGTCACGTGTCATCCTAGCTGTTGAACGCACTCTGGCCATTTGATACTGAACTTCTCATGGTTTTGACGAAGTTGATGACTTTTTGTATCTTTGTCGAAGCTCCCTCTTGTGACGAAGCTAAAGCAAAATGATGCTTTGATTGAGAATACGGTGAATAAGCTTCGGCTGTGGTAAAATTTTTTGGCAGCACAACAGTACAATAGTAGTAAATGTTGTGGTAACTTCACACCTACCCGTCTGTTTATATAGTGCCGCAGGTGGGAAGGTAAATCGTCAATCCGCTCACACCCGCTGAACAGTCACCCGCACCCACTGAACGGTGGACCATAGTGCGTGAGAAGGCGAATCACCAGATCACGCGTACCTGTCATATGATGGGACCACCTTACACTTGGAATATTTAAATCGTTTCTCGACAACGAGCCTAGGGAAGGTGTTTTTCGGACCTTTGGCATTCCGAAGCCTAAGAGAACTTTTCACGGGTCGAGCTCGTTACGAAAAATGATCTGGCACCGTGAAGGGGCTACTGTTGGGGGTCTGCTTCGTCGCCGAAGGTCCCATAAGAATAAACACCTTCGGAAGATCAACACAGAAGCAAAGCTGAAGCTATCATCCATGGAGCTTCGGCATAACGACATGCCTTAAGACGAAGGGTGGCACCGACTTAAAGATGAAAAGGCCAATTGGCCCATGATAATCTATGTCATAATTGTAACCGGTTGTAAAGGACACGAATGTAAATCCACACAGGCTGCGCCCTGTGCCTATAAATAGATGAACAGTACCGCCGTATGGTTCACGCTGACCTATACTTGCTCGTGCATTACGCTTGTACTTTTTCCTTCTTTCAAGCCAAAGGTACAAATGTAGTTCTATATTATTACTGTTTATTTACGATATAATAAAGTTGAATTAATAATGTCACATAATTATTCACATTGCTTTCTATGTCTTACGTATTTCTTCTTTCATTAATGTATACTGCAATCATCAAGGTATGTCCTTCATGACCTTCGTCTGAAGATCATTATGCCCTAAGGGATATAATGTTTCGAAGGACGAAGGACCTTAACCCTTAACATTTTGTGTTGCCTTGTTCTTAATTCGTAGCAATTGAGAACAAGTCCCCAACAGGCACAGGACGTAGCCTGTGAGAAATTACATTCATGTCCTTTATATTTTCTATTGACTTATGGACAACTCTATGAGGACTAGATAGCCTTTACCCCTTTAAGTCGGTTCCTTTTTCCGCTATTTAGGCAAAGCTCCCTTGTGCGTAGCTTCGGAGCAATTCCAGCCTTCGTCACGATCATGCTTTTAACCCGAGTTCGAAGGTACCTGTTCATATGTCACACTTGGAAGACATTGTTAAATCATGTTTTTGAGGATCTTCGGAGGACGAAGGCCCCCAACAGGCTGGTAGAAAGAGCAAATAGTATTATAATGACAGGAATAATGAAGCTAATCTTCAACCAGCCCAAAGGAAAGTGGCCAGATGAGCTGATTAAAGTGGTGTGGAGCCACAACACAACTGCGTCAAGGTCAACAGGATTTACACCCTTCAAACTCTTATTTGGTGATGAAGCAATAACTCCAGAAGAAGCAAAAGCAGGGTCAATAAGAACAACAACTTCGACAGAAGTCGAAGCTGATTATCAAATAACAAAAGATATTATAGAAGGGACCAGACTTCAAGCTATAGAGCACATCAATAAATATTGGGCCGAAACAATAAAGTGGTGTGATAGAAAAGTTCGATTAAAAAACATCAAGCCAGGGCATCTGGTGCTTCGAAGACTGGCCAACCCAAACACAGTGGGCAAGTTGCAACTGAAGTGGGAAGGTCCTTTTCAGGTAGTATCTTCGTCAATACCCGGTTCTTATAGATTGAAGGATATGGACGACAATGACATACCCAGATCTTGGAATGAGGATAAGCTTCGGCGTTACTATGTGTAATTCGATGTAATCCTTTTTCATTTTTTCCTATGGCACCCTTTTCCTTTCAATAGGGGAGAAAGGTTTTTAATGGGGCCATAGCTTGTAATTTTTCATTCTTATTTAGCCCTACGAGGGCCAAATCCCCCAAAGATGTAATATGTAAAATCTGAGCATGCACCATCGAGTGCAAAAAAGGAAAAACAGGGAGAAGCTCAAAAGACGTCCCCAAGGGGATGCAGAGCATGACAAAGCTACAAAAAGTCGTTCCTAAGGGAGCGCAGAGTAAGTTTTCTGCTCAAAAGTCATTCCTAAGGGAATGTAGAGCCAAAAGCATGATGAAGCTACAAAAAAGTCATTCCTAAGGGAGCACAGGGTAAGTTTTCTGCTCAAAAGTCGTTCCAAAGGGAATGTAGAGCCAAATACCACCGAAATATAAGGTGAAGAAGTTCAAAAGTCGTTCCTAAGGGGATGCAGAACTTATATGCCACCAAAATAGAAGGTGAAGAAGCTCAAAAGTCGTTCCTAAGGGGATGCAGAGCTTAAAAGACTCAAAAGTTGTTCCTTAGGGGATGCAGAGTCTGGGTGTGGCTTCGTGTGTGTTCCGGACATTCATTTGCACAGTTACATTACATCATTCATTGCATTCATAAACATTCATGTAGACATTCATAGGTTCATCATCATCATAACATTAAGCACGAACAGAAATACTTCAGCTTTGATAACAATGCTTCGATGAGCATGAAGAAGCGAGGATACACTTTGTTCTGTATGAAAAGAAGGGAAGGTGTTCGTTGGGGACTTATTCTCAAATGCTATGAGATAAGAACAAGGCAACGCAAAGTATTAATGGTTAAAGACCTTTGTCCTTCGAAGCATTATCTCCCTTAGGATATAATGATCTTCAGACGAAGGTTATGAAGGACGTACCATCATCATCACAGTAATATAGTAATGAAAGTAGAAGCATATGAAACATGGAAAATAACATGAATAATCATATGACATCATTAAGATATTTTTATTATATTATCAGGAACAAATATGAATAATATCGAATTACATTTGTACCTTTGGCATGATAGAAGGTGGACGTGCGAGTGAATACAAGTCAGCGTGAACAGTACGGGGGTACTGTTCATCTATTTATAGGCACAGGGCGCAGCCTGTGTGGATTTACATTTGTGTCCTTTACAACCGGTTACAATCATAACATAAATTATCATGGGCCAATTGGTCTTTTTATCTTTAAGTCGGTGCATCTGAAGGTACGCTACGAAGCTCCCTGATTGGTAGCTTCGGCACCGCTTCTATTTTGATCTTCCGAAGGTGTTTCTTCTCACAGGACCTTCGGCGATGAAACAAACCCCCAATAGTAGCCCCTTCACAGTGCCAGATCGTTTTTCGAAACGAGCTCGACCCATGAAAAATTCTCTTAGGCTTCGGAATGCCGAAGGTCCAAAAAACACCTTCCCTGAGCTCGTTGTCGAGAAATGATTAAATATTCTGAGTGCGAGGCGGTCCCACCATATGAAGGGTACGCGCGATCTGGTGATTCACCTTCTCGCGCACTACAGTCCACCGTTCAGTGGTTGCGGGCGACTGCTCAACGTGTTCGAGCGGCTTGACGATTCACCTTCCCACCTGCAGCACTATATAAATAGACGGGTAGGTGTGAAGTTACGACAACATTTATTACTATTGCACTGTTGTGCTGCTGAAAAATTTGACCATAGCCGAAGCTTATTCATCGTATTCTCAATCAAAGCATCATCTTGTTTTAGCTTTGTCATAAGAGGGAGCTTCGGCAAAATTGCAAAAAGTCATCAACTTCATCAAAAACCATGAGAAATTCAGTATCAAATGGCCAGAGTGCGTTCAACAGCTAAAATTACGCGCGACGGAGAGGAGGCCGAAGCTGTTGAGACTGCCCCAATCTCCGAAGTAATGAGGCAATCGGAACTGGTTGTGACAGAGGGTGCTTATGAGGAAGGTGCACCTGCTGCCGAAGCTGAACAGGCTGACATTGAAGAGGGTAATGCTGATGAAGAAGAGATAGATTATAACACCGTCATGCCATCCAAACCCAGCCACTTGGACTTTGGAAAGTCTACTATCTCTGAAGCTGATATGCCCATGATGATAAAGCTAGGCTACTTCGGGGAAGCGGAGAAGAGGCTGATTCGTTTTAGAAGCGAAGAAACCACTCCGAAGCCAGAAAATGATGAGGTGGTAGTTTTCAGAAGTTTCTTCAAAGCAGGATTGAGGTTTCCTTTGCATGAAATGATTGGGGATGTTTTGTAAGTTTTTGAAATTTATCTTCATCAGCTAACTCCTAACGCCATCGTTAGGCTCATCGTCTTTATCTGGGCTCTTCGAAGCCAAGGAGTGGAGCCGCTTGCCGAAGCTTTCTGCCGGGTGCACGAGCTTCATTATCACACGAAGGCTAGAGAAGATGGGCTACACGAGAATTTCAGCTGTTACAACTTTGCTTATCGCAAAGATACGAAGACTCCGGTGATCAGCTATCGCACCAAATGTACAACCGATTGGAAGAATGAGTTGTTTTATGTTAAGGTTGATGAGAAGAAGGAGAAGATAGTTCCGAGCCCACTGGACCTAACCTTCGGGTTAACTAGGCCCCTGTGCGACATGCTGCAAGGGTCACCATGCCGAGAAGCTGTGGGCGAATTCCGAGTTGTGTCTGAGCATATCGGTACTAGAGATTTGGTGCATGAATACTTAGCCAATAGAGTATTTCCGATGTTAAAGGAATGGAATATGCCGAAGCTTAAAGGAGAAAAAAAAGAATGAACTTGTTCGACTGCCCTATCACTTCAAGTTCAAGAAACATTTCAAAGAGCCTTGCCAAGAATGGCTGGAAATGATTGAAGCTATGTGCAATGAAATTTTGGGCAACTATACTAAGAAAGAAGATCAATTGATGACCGCGGCCTTTGGCACCCGACTGAAACGAAGGCTGAACCGAGTAAAGGATGCCCTGAAATTTGAATACCCTGACTATGAACGGTTAAGCAAGGGTGCCGAAGGGCCAAAGCGAAAGAGAGTTGTCAGTGTTATGAAGAGGCAAGCTGCTAGAATGATAGAAGAAGATGAGAAAGCTTCGAAAAAGAAAAAATCCAGCCCCGAGCCGAAGGTGGCTGTTCCGAAGAAAAGAAAAGCTTCGGCTGCGAAGCCAAAAACAACTGATATAGAGGAAGAAATTCCTTCGACGCCTCCTGCTACTGACATGGAGGAAATTTTAAAGGTAATGACCGAATCTTTACCTCTCAAGCTAAGTCCACTAGGGCCACAACTAATGAAGCTTTTACAAAAGAAGGAGGAGCCTGCGGCAATCAAGAAGCCTTCTGAAAAAGGCGAAGGATTATTATTGTTATTGATGCTATTGATGAAACGCCACCATCGGCTTTGGCGTCAAAAACACCTGTTGCTGAAGACACTGCAGCTACCGAGGCTGCCCCCGCCGAAGCTACAACTGGCGAAGCTGAGACGGCCGAAGATACAAATCTGGAGGGCACTTTTTCTGATATTGATAAGATGCTTGTGAACGTGGCTACGAAAGAAGCTGCTACAGCTGCCGAAGAAACTTTGGCCCTAGTGCCCGGGAAAGAGAAGGAGATTGCCGAAGATACTTCGGAGGAAAAGGATTTTAATTTTCAAAATATACTTGGGCAAAAGCTATCTAAGGCTGAGAAGGAATAGCTGAGGGATTATGCAATATCATGCGATTATCAACCAGGAGCATTGCTCTTCGGTGGCGTTGACGAAGATAGCTTAGGATGTCTCCGAGACCGGACTGGAGCGAAGGTTGTCAGCACTGTATCGAAGAGTGTTGGCTTTCCGAAGCTTGAGGCCGACCTCATCAGATACCGGCGGCAACATATCGCCGGCAGCTTGTTTTATTCTAATTTTAAGGTGAAGTTCTTACCTTAACTTTTTATTGTTTTCGAGATGAAGGTTACTTCTGATGAAGGTTTTTTTTTTCAGAGTCTACTACTAAGTAAAACCTTGAGGATGCAACAAGACCTCGAGGACAAGAAAAATGAGATTATAATTGAGGGCTTAGAGGGTAAAATTAAAGATCACGAAGCTGCTCTGGAGAAGAAGGATTTCGTGATTCAAACAATGGAGGGTTCGCTGGCAGAAGCCCAAGCCGAGATTGCTAGATTAAACAGTGAACTCTCCACGAAATCAAAAAGCTTTGAACAAGAGAAGAAGGATTTTGATGCAAAGCTTGAAGCTGAAGTTGCAAAGAGTTCAAACTTGCAAAAGTCATTGAAGGAACTTCAAGATAAATGTCTGAACTTCAGCAACAGTTGCGTGCAACGACTGAAGCAAGTCTTCAACTCTGTTGGAGCCAGTTCTAAAAAGTTTAAACCTTCAGCTAAAAACCTGTCAGGCATCTTTTATCATATTGAAGGCGAAGTTGATGCTCTTGATGAAGTCATAGCTAGGCATGGTGACTTCTGCGCTCTGCTAGCTTCTCGTGGCATAGTTGTTGCTTTTATGAAGGCTGGTTGCACGCACATGTATATTGTAAATAGGCTGAACTTCAAGTTATCACCATCAGACTTGAATGACATCCCCGGCCTGGCTCGAAGCATTGGGAACAGATTCGTAACTCAAATTCGGGCGAAGGGTGGACGAAGCTTGGCTGGTGACGAAGCTCGAAGTCACCTCAAACCGATAATAAACTCATACCTTATGCTTACCTTTTCCTTGAAACTTGAATTTACCTTATAACGCTTTGTTATGTACAGGATGACGAAGCCAAAGAGCAATGATCCGAAGCTTGGTGGATGAACCGAAGCTTAGCGGATGTTGATGAAGCCGAAGACATTGCTATGAAAAAACTTTAGAGAAACTTTTGAATTATCCTTGTAAAGAATATTGTAATTTAAGAATCAGATACTACTCTGTAAATTTGTCCATACCTTATAATATATTTTTACCTTTCCGTCCATGTATGAACTACTTTGATGTGGACAAAACTTGTATTTTTTGAGCCGAAGGCGAAAAACACCTTCCCTTCTTTTCGTACACAACGAAGCATAAATCTGCTTCTTTTCCTTTTACCCAAGCCTTATCAATAGAGCTAAAGCAACTGTCTGTATTTGTATGATATGATGATAATGATTCTATGTATGTCTAAATGAATGTATATGAATGCAATGAATGATGTGATGTATTGTGCAAATGAATGTCCAGACACATGCTTACGAAGCCACATCAAAACTCTTCATTCTCTTAGGAATAGCTGAAATCTCTTTACCGTTTATTTTTTGGCTGCACCGCTTATTTTTCTGTGTAAGTTCTGCATCCCCTTAGGAACGTCTTTTGAACTTCTTCGCCTTCTATTTCGGCGGCATCACCATTGACTTTTCGGTGTAAGTTCTGCATTCCCTTAGGAACGTCTTTTGAACTTCTTCGCCTTATATTTTGGCGGTATTTGGCTCTGCATTCCCTTAGGAATGACTTTTGAGAAGATAACTTACGCTGCGCTCCCTTAGGACCAACTTTTTGTAGCTTCGTCGTGCTCTACATCCCCTTAGGGACGACTTTCGAGCTTCTCCCTGTTTTTTTTTCTTTTTCTGCACTCGATGGTGCATGCTCAGATTTTACATTTTACATATTTTTGGGGGATTTTGCTCTCGTAGAGCTAGATAAGAAAGGAGAAATTACAAACTATGGCCCCATTAAAAACCTTTCTCCCCCTTTGGAAAGGAAAAGGGTGCCATAGGAAAAATGAAAAGGATTACATCAAGTTACACATAATATCGTCGAAGCTCATCCGCATTCCAAGGTCTAGGAATGTCGTTGCCGTCCATATCCTTCAATTTGTAAGAACCGGGTCTTGATGAAGATACCACCAGAAAGGGTCCTTCCCACTTCAGTTGTAGCTTGCCTACTTTTGTCTAGATTGGCCACTCTCCGAAGTACCAAATTCCCTGGCTTAATGTTTTTCAGCCGAACTTTTCTGTCACGCCATTTTATTGTTTAGGCTTGATATTTATTGATACTCTCCATAGCCTGAAGTCTGATCCCTTCTATAGCATCTTTTGCCATAGAATAATCAGCTTCGTCCTCTGCCGAAGCTGCAGCTCTAATTGACCCTGCCTTAGCTTTTTCTGGGGTTATAGCTTCGTCACCAAACAATAACTTGAACGGTGTAAAACCTGTTGACCTTGATATAGTTGTATTGTGGCTCCACACCACTTTAATCAACTCATCTGGCCACTTTCCTCTAGGTTGATTGAAGATTAACTTCATTATTCCCGTCATTATAATACCATTTGCTCTTTCGACCAGCCCGTTTGACTCCAGGTGCCTGATGGATGCAAAATGAATCTTCATGCCAATCTGGTTGCAGAAATCTTTGAAAGTTTCGGCATCAAATTGTGTTCCATTGTCCACAGTTATAGCCTTCGGCACGCCGAAGCGACAAACGATATTTTGCTAGAAGAATTTTTGGACTGTAACCGAAGTTATTGTAGCCAAAGGCTTTGCTTCAATCCACTTAGAAAAATATTCTACAGCAACCATGACATATTTCAAATTACCTTGCGCTGGTGTAAGTGGGCCTAACAAGTCCAGGCCCCATCTTTGCAATGGCCATGTTGGTTGTATTAACTGAGTTAATGACGAAGGTTGTTTTTGGTCTCTTGCACATTTTTGACAATTTTCGCACTTTTGGACCAGATCTGCTGCATCCGAAGCTGCCTTTGGCTAGTAAAATCTGTGTCTAAAAACCTTTCCTAGCAAAGGCCTAGACCCAATATGAGATCCACACAATCCTGCATGTATCTCCTTCATTAGTTCTATACCTTCGGTTATGGATAAACACTTGAGAAAGGGGGAGAAAATTCCATGTTTGTATAATTCCCCTTCTATTATGATATACGGTCTTGTTCTTGCTTCCATTCTTTTATTATAAACTTCATCATCTGAGAGGCAGTTACCCTGGATGATAGATATGATTTCAGTCCTCCAATCTTCACTATGTACTGGAGAAATGGCGAGCACTGCTCTCTCCATGAGTTCAATCGAAGGTGCCTTTATTGTTTCAAAAAATACTTCCGAAGGTAGAGGGAGCCCCTGAGCCGCTGATTTGGATAACAGATCTGCATGCTCATTTTCGCCTCTTGGAATGTTCTTGATAGAGAAACCTTCGAAAGAAGCCTCCAACCTTCGAACTGTATCCAGATATTTTTCATGTTTCGGATCTCTTGCCTTGCTACTTTTATCTACATGGCCAGAAATGACTTGAGAATCAGTTTTCAGAATAGCCCTTCTTATTCCCATTGCCCTTAACTTCTGAAGCCCCAACAAGAGTGCTTCGTATTCGGCAATATTATTTGTACAACTAAAATCTAGCTTGGCTGCATAACATGTTCTGACTTTCGAAGATGCTACTAGAACAGCAGCTGCTCCTACGCCAAAGGTTCCCTAAGAACCATCGCAGAACACTGTCCAAGCTTCGGCATCTTTATTTATCTGTTCTTCCTGAGCCCCTGGCGTCCAATCAGCGATGAAGTCTGCTAACGTCTGGGACTGAATTGAAGATATATGCACATAATCAATGGTGAATTCATTAAGCTCTGCAGCCCATTTTCCAATTCTTCCAGTAGCCTCTCTGTTCCTCATGATGTCCTTTAGAGGTTGTCACGAAGGAACAATTATGTGGTATGCTTGAAAATAATGTCGAAGCTTTCTGGAGGCCATTAACATAGCATATAATACCTTCTCCAATTCTGTGTAATTTTTCTTTGATGGACTTCAAACTTCAGAGACGAAGTATACTGGTGCTTGCTTTTTAGCCTGACCATCTAGCTTCTCCTGTACCAGTGCCGCACTCACTGCAGAATGTGAAGCTGCCATATATAAGAGCAATGGAACCCCTGGCGCTGGTGGAGTTAATGTTGTTAAATCAATCAAATATTGTGTCAACTCTTCAAAAGCTTTTTGTTCTGTTGGGCCCCATTGAAAGACTTCGGCTGACTTCAGTATTTCAAAAAATGGCAGATTTTTTCCGCTGATCTAGATATGAATCTGTTTAATGATGCTAATCTTCCTGCCAGCCGTTGAGCCCCTTTCTTCGTTCTTGGTGACTCCATCCGAAGGATAGCTTCGATCTTGCTTGGGTTAGCTTCAATTCCTTTCGTTGATACCAAACAGCCAAGAAACTTGCCTGTCTTCACTCCAAAAACACATTTTTCTGGATTTAATTTTAGGCCAACTTGCCTAAAATTAGCAAATGTTTCTTGCAAATCAGCAATGTGATTTTCTTGCTTCGTGCTTTTCACTATAATATCATCAACATAGGGCATCACAGTTCTGCCTATCTCAGAATGAAGGACCTTGGCTGCCATTCTGCTGAAGCTTCCTCCAGCATTCTTGAGCCCCTTAGGCATCCGAAGATAGCAATAGGTGCCACTGGGAGTTATGAAGCTAGTCTTCGGCTCATCTTCCTTCTTCATCCAGATTTGATGATAGCCTAAATAACAATCCAATAAACTCATGAGCTCTGAAGAAGCTGTTGCGTCTACAAGAGAGTCTATTCTTGGTAGCGGGAATTCGTCTTTTGGGCATGCCTTGTTAAGATATGTGAAGTCAATGCACGTTCTCCATTTGCCATTGGCCTTCTTCACCATGACAGTATTGGCTGACCACTCTGGGTATTTTACCTCTCTGATGACACCAGCACTAAGAAGCCTTTTCACTTCATTCCGAGCACCTTTGGCTTTATCATCAGACATTTTCTGAAGCCTTTGCTTTCTTGGCCTGAAGGATGGGTCCACATTTAGTGAATGTTCAATGACATCTCTGTTGACACCACAGAGATCATTGGCTGACCAAGCAAAGACATCTTTATTATTGAATAAAAATCTTATCAAAGTTTTCTCTTGCTCTTCAGACAGCTGAGACCCCAGCAGTACTTTTTGCTCCACTATGTCTTCACATAAAAGCATAGGCTTCGGCTGATCCACCGAAGCAGCCTTCTCTCTTTTGTATTTGTACTGTTCACAGACTTTGGCTCCATCTATATTGTGAACAACAATGGGCGCTTGTTCCGAAGGTATCTTCTCGCATAGATATGCTGGATGAAGTATTGCTTCAAAGGCATTCAGTGTTCCACGACCAATGATTGCATTGTAAGGATATTCCATGTCAACAATGTCAAAGACGACCTGTTCGGTTCTTGTGTTATGAACGAAGCCGAAGGTAACTGGCATTGTGATTTTACCGAGGGCTGTAATCTGTCTTCCTCCAAAGCCACATAGAGGATGTGTAGCATCATGAATCTTGTTTTCTGGCTCTTGTATTTGTTTGAAGGCCTTAGCAAATATGATATCCGCTGCGCTGCCTGTATCAACTAGAACATTATGGACCAGAAAAACCGTTAATGACACAAGATATGACCATAGCATCATTGTGAGGATAATCTTTGAGCTGAAGTATGACGGAACCTCCCAAGTCATTAGGCCCACCTACAGTTGTCCTTGTCCTACAGACCTCAGACAACCCTATAGGTGCCCCTAAATCACTTGACAAGTTCGGTATCTGCTTTTCTTACCTTTCCCAAGAGCGTTTTACCCGTCACGCAGACATTACAAATCATCGGAGATACGAAAATGCAGAAGCGGTTACATAAACTTACCTTTATTTAAAAGTAAGATAGAGTTATAATATTATAGACCAGAAATATAATATACGAGTGCTGAGTATTATTATTATAAACCATGGGAGGCAAAAACCCCTCTCGATAAGTATCAAACAAAAGTTTTATGGAGGATCCTTTCCTCCCGCAGCTTTACTCCTGTTGTTCTTCCTTTGGTACCAACTTTGAACAGAAGCAACAAAAGTTTGTCGCTTCTTCACCTAAAAACAATAAGGAATAAAACCCTGAGTATGGAATTACTCAACAAGTCTTACCCGACTAAAGAAAAGACTCTCAAGGGTATGCTAGTTATAAGAGAGTCAAGGTAAGGCTTTTCAATGATCAATGACTCTGTTTGCAGAAATGCTTACTAAAAGTGGATCCTTAAAAATCAAGTTTTATTGTCAAGTTAAGTAGGATTACCTGTAACTAGAGTTCTTTCTACCCTAGTTCAATCACTTGACCTATACTAGCCAATTTCTTAACAACCCTTAATCTTTACTGGAGTTCTACGTATAGGGCAGTGACCAAGTCTTCATAACCGTGAAGGTACGGCGATCCGAATCGATTATACTCAGCTGAGGATGTCCGATCACACGACATATGTAGCACTTAACCCTTGCATATGTCAACTCGCCACCGGGGTTCTTAAGACCAGATTAGGTTCATGCCAACCAAGAGCACAGATACACCACCATCCAGCCTCTTGCCTCGGAGGGTACACGCTACTCTCGCCGTCTCTCCACTCCCATTGTGTGTTATCTTATTCTAGTATTAGTCTGCCCGAGGCAAAGCTTACCCATGATGAGGCATGTGACCAGTTAAAGGGTCCTCGGTCAGCAAGCCTACATCGACACGGTCCTTAATCGACTCAGACGGAGACACTACACCGAGACTCTCTTCTCATGCAAGTCACCTGCCTGGTCTCATCTTAATTATTTCAAACCCCAAAGTTTGGTACCTGGCAGAGGTACATCTTTTCTGATGTTGAACCCATCATGGCCATGATGGATCCGCCATCAAGTTTTATTTTCAAAAACATCCATTCCACTTTGCCACATCATCTTTTGTAAAAACAAAACCTTTTTCTTTGCTAGAGCAAGACTAAGCATAGTTAAAGCCTTTTATAAAACAGGGATTCAAAGGAAGGTAATCAAATTCAAGGAAGGTAATGCAGGAATTGTTTTAGCATTCAACTCCTATCACCTAATGCATCAAGCAAGTGAGAAAGCTTTTCAAAGAATCAAAGACGTGGCAAATGCACCAGGGCTTGCCTTGGTTTACAGGTGAATCAGGCTCTGATCCACAGATGTCAAAATAGAAAAAATGTCTGCCTGATGTTCCGCAGGTGGTGGTGGCGAAGTCTTCTCTTCTTCTACTTCAACTTCTTCCTCGTTTTCTAAATATAACCATATATATAAGAATTAATGCCCATGTAATGCTTATGAAGATGCAAAGATAGTAAAAGTTTATTTTCTAGAGTCTTGAATATAATTTTCCTTCGGAGTTAGTAAAGGAATTCAAAGGGCAGGGGGTAGGTTTTTGGGCTCTAAGTATCAAACAAGGTCCAAATCATACCTAATTCTACCCAAAGTTTCTAAATAATGTTTAGAGTTCATATAAAAAGTTTGGGGGATTTTTGGAATTATTATCTATTTTCTAAAAATCCAGAAACAATGTTTTAGGCTATTTTAAATGCTCTAAAATTCCCTATTTGACCTAAAAATCATGAACTTATTTTTATTAAATTCTATGGAAAATTAGGAATCTAGCAAAATTGGTTTGACATTTTTACCATTTTTGTACAATATTCTAAAATTGTTTTAGTTCTGGCAGAAAAAGAAAAAGAAAAACGGTGAACAGTCCTGGGCCGAATCCTGCCCAGACGGCCCAAACCTAGGTAGAAAACGCACGCGCCCGCGCCCGCGTTGCAGACTTTGCAAGAAAACCCCTAGCGTTCAGGTTAACTTAAAGTGGGTTCTTTCACTATTGCTTTGAGTCACTGACAGTTTCCAGGAAGACCCCCCATGTTCTATTCCTTTACAAGCCGAGGTCCCCGACGGGGAGCGGCACGGCAGAGCTCCAGCGAGCTCGCGTACCGGCCGATTCGTGCAAGGACCGGCGCCCTTCTTTGGCCTAAACCAAATTCGGGATCAAGTGAACGCTTCCCCCAATCTAATTCCAAGAATAGTTAACCGGTTGACTCTAGCCACGGCGACCGTGGGCGTCGCAGACAATTGAACGCGTCCCCGGTGATCAGGGGGTTCCTAGTTCAATTGGGCGGGTCAACGAGCATCACGGGCACATGAGAACACTTAAACGAGGGAGCAGACGGTATGAACTGACCTGAATTGCACTGGCCACGGCGAGGTGTTCTTGCGGTGTGTTTGAGCAGATTTGGGGGAAATCCGAAATTCGAGCTCCCTGTTGAACGATTGAGGATGATTCTTGGTGGCTAGGTGCTTGACTACCCTACGGAGCTCACGGTGGCCTCGATTTATAGAGCGCAACAATGGTGGCCGGGAATTGCAGCGATGACGCGTGGCGGTTAGAGGAGAGGGAGTTCACTGGTGTAGTGGATTCGTGGCATCAACCGTGGCATTCACTCTGGTGACCAACGGAGAGCTAAAGCAGGTCACGACGATGTGGTGGAGATACCTAGACACGCGGCACAAGGCTGGAAGGCGGTGGTTACCGGCGAACTTATCTAATTCCACCGCGGCGAGCTCGGTACGGTGCCCGGAATAATTTACTGGCCGGAGCCTATCCACGACGGCGTGACTCTAAGCGTTATCCGATCAACCCGAGCACGAATCGAGACGGCGATGGCACAAATCACGGTGGAGATCGTCGGCGGCGAGAAACTGAGCTGGCGGCCTGATCTATTTCGGAGTACTGTACCATGGCGAAGCTCATTCAGACAGTCTGTCAGTCATTGTTTAGGGCGAATTTTCTCTCAATTTTATGTGGTAACATGATCATCACTCTTTAGCAAAGTTATAGTTCTAGGATCCAGCTATAATCTTGGTATAGCAATCCTAGGCAAATTCTTGCTCGATCATGCTTGAATTCCAGTCCAAGGATGACTCAGTAACACTGTTGGTCTGAATTTCAGTCATCAAATAGCCTGACAGCCCAACTTTGAGTGCATTTTTCTCCAAATTCTTCACAACAACCATGCTTACTCTCTTAAGCAAAGTTATTCTCCTATGATAGATCTACATAATTGATGTGGTGACCTAGGGCAATAATTTGGAAGATACAAGGGCTCAAAGTTGAGTCAACCACACTGAATTTTAGACTTAGGTTTAGAACTCAAATAGGATCTTTTTGCAAATAGGTCCAAAATTCAGGGTTTAGCTTGCAAATCTTCATGATTGTGAACCATATGATTTAAGACACCTTACTTTAATAGTTTTTACACTTTGGTCCAAAAGTGCACTGATTTTGCACTTAGCCCCCTAGGGTTTAGGTTTAGGGTTTTCCTAGGGTTCCTTTTTAGGGTTTTTGGTATTTTAGGGGTGTGAATGTAATTTAGGTCCATTCTTAGTAACATTTCATGACTATTTCACTTAAGTTTTAGGGTTTTCTCTTTTGGATTTTGTTTTACCCTTCTAAACCCCATTTAGGGTTAAGTACCCTACTCTAGGGTTTTATTTGCAAAATGCCATATCAATACAACTTGTTTGAAATTTTTGCCTAGTGAATGCATTCTAGGTGTATCAAACATATGAAATGCTAATGCTGATGATGTCATGCTCAAGTTTTAGTGACAGTAACACTAGGGGTGTTACATGAAGGTCCTCCTGGGAGAAGGTAATTGGGATGTGGGACCATTTTGATTTGATGAAGGGTCCCTACACCCCAACATGTTGTACCCTTCTCTATGCTTCCTTCTTCTACTTCTTGTTAGCCGGCTCTGAACCTGAACCGCCTGTTATCGGAAGCACCATCAGCTTCGTAGCCGAAGATACTTTAGCTTGGTTGTTGAACGAAGCCATCAGCTCAAATAGTGGAAGTGAGTTCACCGGAGGTGGCGCCAATGTTGGGTACTTGTTCTCAAATGCTATGAGATAAGAACAAGGCAACACAAAGTATTAATGGTTAAAGACCTTCGTCGTTCGAAGCATTATCTCCCTTAGGATATAATGATCTTTAGACGAAGGTTATGAAGGACGTATCTTCATCATCACTGTATTATAGTAATGAAAGTAGAAGCATATGAAACATGGAAAATAACATGAATAATCATATGACATCATTAAGATATTTTTATTATATTATCATGAACAAATATGAACAATATCGAATTACATTTGTACCTTCGGCTTGACAGAAGGTGAAAATCCAAGTGACGTGCGAGTGAATACAAGTCAGCGTGAACAGTACGGGGGCACTATTCATTATTTATAGGCACAGGGCGCAGCCTGTGTGGATTTACATTTGTGTCCTTTACAACCGGTTACAATCATAACACAAATTATCATGGGACATTTGGTCTTTTTATCTTTAAGTTGGTGCATCTGAATGTATGCTACGAAGCTCCCTAATTGGTAGCTTCGGCACCGCTTCTGTTTTGATCTTCCGAAGGTGTTTCTTCTCACAGGATCTTCAGCGACGAAGCAGACCCCCAACAGTGTTTTTCGCCTTCAGCTCAAAAGATACAAGTTTCATCCACAACAAAGAAATTCATATATGGATGGAAAGGTAAAAATATATTACAAGGTATGGACAAATATACAAAGTAATGTTCGATTCCCAATTACAATGTCTTTTACAAAGATAATTCAAATGTTTCTAAGCTTTATGCAGCAGCTTCAGCAATCTTCCAAATGTGCTTCGGACTATTGACCTTCGGCATCGTCATCCAGTACACAACAAAGCAGTATAAGGTAAAAAGTAATTACAAGAGAGCAAGCAACAGGTATAAGTATCGTACTGGCTTTAGCAGGCTTCAGGCCTCGTCACTAGCCAATTCTCGACCACCCTTAGCCCAAATCTGTGTTATAAATCTGCTCCCTACGCTTCGGGCTATATTGGGGATGTCAACCAAATCTGATGAAGATAGGCTGAAGTTTGGCCTATTTATAATTTTTGCGTGCGTACAGCCAGCTTTAAAAAATGCTGCAGCTATGCCACGAGAAGCTAGCAGGGCACAGAAGTCACCGTGCCCACTATTACTTCGTCAAGCGCCTCGACTTCGCCTTCAATATGTTCGAAGGTGCTTGATATGTTTTCGGCCGCAGGAGTAAACATGATAGGTTCTTGTAATTACTTTAGGGGGCTCAGGCTCTTTCCTGAGTGCCTCTACGTAAGGACCTGTTTGGGGAGTGAGAACCTGGGATAACAGTGCAACCATGAGGGTGGAATGGGATGCCCTTAGCTGATTAATTAGAGGAACCAGAGGAGTAGGGCCATCAATGGGGTCCGGGCACAGTACTTGCTCTGCCGAGGCTGGTTGTAGAGGTTCTTTGATTTGGTTTTGTTAGTCACCCTTCCTCTGGGGAGATGTACTGTGTTTATCAAACTGGAGAAACCTAACGTGCTACTATGGCCTCTGGGAAATATTTGTAAAGGCTATGTAGTGAGACCGTGCTAGGTCACCTTGGTGGTGATCAATGGGGAGGCTAGAACCCCGGGTAGAATGGGAATCACGTCTTGTGGGTAAAGTGTGCAACCTCTGCAGAGTATTAGAAACTGGTACATCAGCCGTGCTCACGGTTACGAGTAGCCTTGGGATCCTCTTTGATTAGAAGAACTTTGATCACTTTTATGATGATGAATAGCAATGATGGTCATAAATCTGATCTCTAGTATTTCTTCTTGGAGGGAGTACTCCTGGGTAAGTACGTTGAAGTGTACTCACCCTTGCTTTACAAACCACCCCAGCCCAGGTTGTCCCCACTGTACTTGGTGCTCAGGAGGTGAAACTAGTAACATGGAGGACTTTGAGGAGTTGCAGGACTATGATGAGTTCTAGTTTACATTAGTGGCAAACCCCCAGTCAACTGCCTGTGTAGGCTTACATTCTATGTTTCGATACTCTGCACTTTGATGTTATTGTTAAACACTATGTTTATGTAATAGACTCTATGGATGTCTTAGACATCTTGATGTAACTAAGTACCTTTTCGCTATTTAATTCAAGCATTGTGCGATGATGTCCAATTATGTAATCGTTGTGTATGTGATTTCTGATCCTGGCACATACATGGTTCGCATTTGGTTTACCTTCCAAAACCAGGTGTGACATAAGTGGTATCAAAGCCCTTGCTGACTGTAGGACCGCTAACATAGACTAGAACGGTCGACCTAAGGACTATAGACCCTTACTCTTAACTTGACCTTAGTGTCTTCTCAAAAGTTGGTCATCTTGACCAACTCTATATTATTTACTTATCCCAAAAGTTTTGTCTCACTTTTCTTTCTGTTTACTTTTTGGTCTCATAGTTCTACTCTTACTCTTATGCTTACGATGTCTTTAGTAGATGGCCTGTTTAGGTGCATTGCACGTAAGTCTGTGGTCCCCTTTTTGCCTTCTCGACTGGTGGAGCGTCCCCTGCGTCGCACAGTGTCAGGTCAGTCCAGTCACCTGGAGAGACTGCATCGTCGCCTGCACAAGGAGCAGGAACGCCGATGCCAGGAGCAGGAGCAAGAGCAGCAGGACTCTTCCCACTCGCCTTAGCGGGAGGTGGAGTCTGAGAGGCCGCCTTCCCCTGCACCTCAGCCAGAGAAGCCCCGTGCACCACCACAGGGCATCCGGGCTGCTGGAGGAGACCCTGACGGAGACGGAGACGACGACAACACGAGTGGCAGTTCGAGCCACGGCACGGAGCGCTCGGAGGAGCCGGAGCCAGAGGGATGGATCGCTAGACCCATCACTCGTGACGCTACTCGCGGGTGTCATTTCCACGACGCTTTCGATACCCTGTTGCGTTGGGCCTTTGACCGACACACCTGGTCTATCGAGTACCGTTGTGTAGTCTACCAGCATCGTCGCGGGTTATACCCGGACCAGTGGGAGGCTACTTGTTTGGTGCGTCGTCCGGACGATCATCTCCGAGGTGCAGAAGCCTTCTCAGAGCACTATTCTATCGCTGAGAGGGACACTGCCGAGGCAGCTATGCAGGATGCAGCATGACGGGCACTTTCTCAGTATTGCTCGTTGTTCAGCGGGGTAGCTGACGGCATTGACCTGAAGTACTATCCTCACCGTTCGACCGGCAGTGCTGGAGGTGTGATTGTCTCACCAGTTGGTGAGGGCAATCCCAGGCTGAATAGCATGGTCAACCTGGCCGCCGTGCTTAACACAGAGTTGGACCACGCCCTTGACGAGTTGGGCAAGGTTCGGGCGGAGGTTGTGGAATTGCGTGCTGAATGCGCGGCACGCCACTATCATGATGGTGGTTCTCCCGCCCCTGTTGGTATTCAGCACCCTTACCATTCACTGCCCCGTGGTCAGTTTGACTATGGTACCCAGACTGCAGGACCTGCATAGATTTAGATCCATAGATCGATGGAGTCGGAGTCTGTAATAATGCTTAATTCAGTGTCTTATTCTAGTCAGTCTTAGTTAGAGTTAGTTTGGTTATCTTTTGTTGGATGCTTGTCATTATGAACATGTAATGAAGTTGGATCTTTGTAATGATTGTCACCAAGGAGTGGGTATCCCCTACAACTTGGTGTAGTTACTAATAAAGTCAGTTATTTAGTTGGGTAATCCATTACTTGCCTCTTTATCTGAGAAGTTATCAGTGAAGATGATCAATTGTTCAGTGCATTGAAGATTTCCGTATATCTTTCCTTTTGCTGAAAGACTGCAGAGTCAGATCTAATATGTGTATGGTTTCTATAGATGTCTGAGAATAGGCACAGAGGTGCGAGGCGTGCTCAGCTAGAGCAATAGGCACCCCAGGAGGAGGCAGCTCCGCAACAGCATTTGCCACATCCACCCCCGATGACCATTGAGCAGATGCTCATGATGCAAACTCAGGCAGTTCAAGCAATTGGCCAGACCTTAGCAGCGATGCAGCAGGTGCAGCAGTAGCCACCCCCACCTTAGCCTCCAGTGCAGGTCCAGATGCCTCAAGTGCCCAGAGACAAGTGGGCAGAGTTCATGAGGGGCCATCCCCCTGTCTTTGCCCACTTTGCTGATCCCATGGACGCGGAAGATTGGCTACATACTGTGGAGCGTGAGTTGCACACTGCCCAGTGCAACGACCGCGAGAAGGTGTTGTATGGTCCCCGACAGCTGAGGGGAGCAGCCCAGTCTTGGTGGGAGTCTTACCACGCCACCCATGCCAACCCTAAAGCCATTACTTGGGAGGAGTTCAGGGACAACTTCCATCACTACCATGTGCCCGAGGGACTAATGATAGTGAGGAAGGAGGAGTTTCTCGCTCTGAAGCAAGGCCCCCTATCCATCAGTGAGTACAGGGATAAGTTTTTGCAGCTATCGAGTTATGCCCAGAGGACGTCAACACAGATGCCAAGCGGCAGTACTGCTTTCTAAGAGGATTGGTTGATCCCCTCCATTACCAGCTCATGAACCATACTTTCCCCACCTTCCAGTACTTGATAGACAGAGCAATCATGACTGAAAGAAAGCGTCGGGAGATGGAGGATAGCAAGCGCAAGGTTGGTGGACCTCAGGCCGGGAGTAGCAGTCGTCTCCGCTACTCAGGCAACTCACCCCAGCATTTGAAGCAAGGTCACCAGCACCAGCATCAGCGTCAGCATTAGCACCAATACTAGAGGCAGTTTCCTTAGCTGCAGCAGCAGTAGTACCGTCAGAACACTCAGTTGGGAGGAAATCAGTTCCAACGTTAGAACAAACAGGCAACTCGTCTTCCTGCCCCAGCAACCAACCAAAATGGCCAAGCAGCCCCAGCACAAGTAGGAGGTCGTGCATGCTTCTACTGTGGGTAACAAAATCACTGGGTGAAGAACTGTCCCAGAAAGCAGCCCAGCAACCGCCAGTAGTCAATGCCCCAGCAAGACATGAAGCACCACAACAAGCACCAGGAGTCCGTGGTCAGGCCTACAACCGTGGAAAGGTGAACCACTTGGAGGCCGAAGCAATCCAGGATGCTCAGGACATGGCAGTAGGTATGTTTCCAGTCGAATCCTACCCAGCAAAAGTACTATTTGATACTGGTGCCACACATTCTTTTGTTTCTACATCTTGGGTAGAATCACATAACATCCCCATAGAACCCATGATCCCACCTTTAATAGTTAATTTAGTTGGGGGAAAAGTTCAATCCGATAGGATTTGTCCGAATCTAAGGACTGAAATATGGGGGATAGACTTCCATGCTAGCCTAGTAGTCATGGGAACTCAAGGGTTAGATGTAACACCCCTGGTGTTACTGTTACTAAAACTTGAGCATAACATCATAAGCATTGGCATTTCATGTGTTTGTCACACCTAGAGTGCATTCATTAGGCAAAAATTTCAAACAAGTTGTATTGATGTGACATGTTACCAGTGAAACCCTAGAGTAGGATACTTAACCTTAAATTGGGCTCAGAAGGGCAAAGAAAAGCCTAATAAGAGAAAACTTCAAAACTCATTAGAGATGGTCATAAAATGTCACCTTGAATAGACTTATGTGATATCCAAACCCTAGAAGTATCAGAAACCCTAAAAGAAACCCTAGAAAACCCTAGACTTAAACCCTAGGGGGCTAAGTGCAAAATCAGTGCACTTTTGGACTAAAGTGCAAAAACCATGAAATTAGGGCATCTTAACTCATATGGTTCACAAGTATTGGATTTGCATGTTAAACCTTGACATTTGGGCTTATTTGCAAAAGAGCCACACTTATACTCTGATGGCTAAGTCTGAATTTCAGAGAATTGGCTCAACTTTGGGGCTTTGTAACTTCCAAACCATAAGGATTTTGCCCTAGGTCACCACATCATGTTTGTAAAGCTATGTTAGGAGAACAATTTTGCTTAAGGGGTTAAGTATTGTTGTTATGCAAAGTTGAGAGAAAACTTGGCCCAAAGTTGGGCTGTGAGTCAGCCTAAACCTAAATTTTGGTATTCAGTGACATCAGATGAACTTTGGGAATCTTTTCGAGGATGATCCAGTAAGTGTTTGGTTATGGTTGCTATAACAAGAATGTAGCTGGATCATAGGGCTGTAACTTTGATACAGAGTGATGATCACGTTACTACACGAAATTGGGAGCAAATCCCCCTGCAAATTGCTCTATCAGGTGTTCTGAACCACATGCTGATGGTACAGTACCCTGAACATGATCCAGATGCAGCTCCCCTCGCCGCCGATGATCTTTACACCGTGATTCACGCTGTCGTCGTGATTCGTGTTCGCTGGTGAGGGGATAACCACGACGGAGTAAATATCTTGGCACTGGATCAGCTCGGGCTCGGGCGCGGATGGGGTTCACCGTACCCACTTGCTCGTCGTGCGGCCGGGATAGATTTCGCCGCCGTCGATCGCTCGCCGTTGTGCGCCATGTGTTTAAACACTAGCCCAAGTCGCGGTGAATCATGGTATGCATGTCCAGTGATCGCCGGAGAGCTGCCACAGTGAAAGCCACTCATCCCGAGCGCCAGTACCTCTTTTCCCCTTCGGCTGCCAACACATCCTCATGAAATTGGATGCCACCATCGTTGGAAGCTATAAATTGCCGCCCCCGTCCGCTCCGCTAGATAATTGCGCAACCAGTGAAGCAACCCGTGCCTCAAATCCTCCCTTAGAACTCCCCAATTTGGGACTTCTCCCAAATCCCTCAAGAACAGCGAGCTACTTGACCTCGCCGTGGCCAGCCCAATTCATGTCCGATCACGCCCTCTACTTTCTTGTTTCAACACCCTCGCTTGCTCTTGATACTCACCAACCCATTCAATTGAGCTGAGCTACCATAGATCGCCGGGAACGCGTTCGGTTGTCCGCCTTACCCGCTGTCACCGTGGACAGAGCCACTTAGATCACCGTTTGTGAAATTAGTTGTTGGGGGGGGGGGGAAACGGTCCTTAGGTCTTGAATTTGGTTTCGGCCAAAGTAGGGCGCCGGTCTTTGCGTGAATCGGCCGGTGAGAGTTCGCAGGAGCACGGCCCGGCATCGTTCGTCGTCGAGGACTTGGCGCTGTGAAGAATTAGAAGTTCAGGGGGCTTTCTGTAAGGTGTCAGTGACTCTAGAAACAGTGCTGCGAACCTGCCTGCAGTTATTCATAACGTCCGAAACCTGTTTGCAAAATCTACGCGGGCGCACGCGCGGGCGCGCTTCTGCCTGTAGTGGGCCGACCTGGGCCGCTTTCGGTCCAATACTGTTCATAGTTTTCCTTTTTCTTTTTCTGCTAGAGCTAAAGAAATTCTAGAAAATTGTAGAAAATGATAAAAATACTAAACCAATTTTTCTTGGTTTCTAATTTCCTATAGTATTTACTAAAAATAGTTTCATGATTTTTAGTCCAAATAGGAAATTATAGAGTATTTAAAATAGCCAAAAACCTTACTTCTGGATTTTTAGGGAATAATTAATAAATCCAAAATTCACTAAACTTTCAGGGTAGTCTTTAAACAACATTTAGAAGCCTTGGGTAGAGTTTGGTATGATTTGGACCATGTTTGATACTTAGAACCCAAAACCCTACCCCCTGCCCTATGAACTTCACTATTGACTCCGAAAACCATAAGTTCTCGAAGATCCGTGAAGGAAAGTTGTATTCAAGACCTTATATAATAAACTTTTGTTGTCTTTGCATCTTCATGAGCACTACATGAGCATTCATTATTATACTTGGCTATATTTAGAAAACGAAGAGGAAGTTGAGGTTGAAGAGACAAGGACTTCATCACCACCACCTCCTGAGGAACATCCGGCAGGCAACTGTTTCTATTTTGATATTTGTGGAACAGAGCCTGATTCACTAGTAACACAAGGCAATCCCCGGTGCATTTGCCACCTCCTTGTTACTTTTAAATTCTATCTCACTTGCTTGATGCATTAGGTGATAGGAGTTGTGTGTTAAACCAATTCCAGCATTTCCTTCCTTGGATTGGATTACTTCTCCTCAAATCCCTGTTTTACAAAAGGTTTTTCTTATGCTTAGCTTTGCTTTAGAAAACAAAATGTTTTGTTTTCACAAAAGATGATGCTGCAAAGTGGGAGGGATGTTTTTGAAAATAAAACTTGATGGTGGATCCATCATGGCCATGATGGGTCCAACATCGGAAAAGATGTACCTCTGACAGGTACCCAACTTTGGGTTTGAAAAGGATAAAGCTGAGACCGGGCAGGTGACTTGCACGAGAAGAGAGTCTCGGTGTAGTGTCTCTTTCTGAGTCGATTAAGGACCGTGCCGATGTAGGCTTGCTGACCGAGGACCCTTCAACTGGTCACATGCCTCATCATGGGTAAGCTTTGCCTCGGGCAGAATAATACCAGAATAAGATAACACGCAATGGGAGTGGAGAGATGGCGAGAGTAGCGTGTACCCTCCGTGGCAAGAGGCTGGACGGTGGTGTATCTATGCTCTCGGTTGGCGTGAACCTGATCTGGTCTTAAGAACCCTGGTGGCGAGTTGACATATGCAAGGGTTAAGTGCTACATATGTCGTGTGATTGGAGATCCTCAGCTGAGTATAATCGATTCGGATCACCGTAACTTCGCGGACATGAAGACTTGGTCACTGCCCTATACGTAGAAATCCAGTAAAGATGAAGGGTTGTTAAGAAATTGGCTAGTGCAGGTCAAGTAATTGAACTAGGGTAGAAAGAACTCTAGTTGCAGGTAATTTTACTTAACTTGACAAATAAAACTGGATTTTTAAGGATCCACTTTTAGTAAGCATTTTTTGCAAATTGAGTCATTGATTATTGATAAGCCTTACCTTGACTCCCTTAAAGCCAGCATATCCTTGAGAGTCTTTTACTTTGTCGGGTAAGTCTTGCGAAAGTACACTTCGTACTCAGGGCTTTGTCCCATGTTGTTTTAGGTGAAGAAGCGACAAACTTTTGTTGCTTCTGTTCAAAGGTGGTACCCAAAGAAGAGTACCAAGACTAAAGCTGCGGGAGGTAAGGCCCTCCGTTAAAAACTTTTTACTGCATATTCGAGAGGAGTTTTTGCCTCCCATGGTTTGTAATAATAATACTCATCACTCATATATTATGTTCTGGTCTGTAAATATTTAACTCTGTCTTACTTTTCAATAAAAGTAAGTTATTGTAACTGCTTCCGCATTTCCGTATCTCCGATGAATTGTAATGTCTACGTGACCGGTGAAACGCTCTTGGGAAGGTAAGAAAGTCAGATACCGAACTTGTCAAGTGATCAGGTGCATCTGCAGGATTGTCTGAGGTCTGTTGGACAAGGACAACTGTAGGTGGGCCTAATGACTTGGGAGGTTCTGTCACAGCTGGTATCGGAGCCAAGCCCATCTCTTCAAATATTATGAGACATTTTCAAAAAGAATTTTCAAAGACTTATCTAGAAAATGACTTTCCTTCTTATCCAATCTGAGGTACTTACCTTAAAGACCAGATAGTAGAGTGCAATGTATAGAAGGTGTGAATCAACTAAGGTTGATTCTGTAATTACACATGCATCATGTTAAAAACTATGCTAATCAGATTTTCCCCTCATGGAGATATGCCGCCGCGCACGAGAAAGACCGCGCGCAAGTCTACCGGGCCGTTTAGCGTACCTCGTCATCAACTTGCCCCACAACATGAAGACAGTAGCAGTGGTAGTAACGATCCAATCGAGGATCTGGAAGCCCAAGTTGAACAACTTCGATCAGAACTCTGTCACAGGAACGATATATGGGTCGCGGATGGTGAAAGAATAAATGAATTGAGAACAGACATCCGCCACCTGCAAGACCAACTTGCGAAACGGGATCTAGCGCTCGACTGGGCTGTGAACTCTCGTTCACTTGCTTGGGCAAAAGAAGCTAGAGCTCGAGCCCGCGTGGAAGAGCTTAGCTCAGCTGTGGATAACTTGCAGGTTTATTGTAATACACTACATGAAGAAGTTCATGTATTGTATTCACAACTGCACCCTAACGTCCTTGCGGATCCTATCGGGATGGGAGCCGGACCATCTGGAGCAGCGGGTGAAGCCCTTGGAGGAGAACTAGACCTTTTCAGGCTCCCTCCTTCAATGAATTTGGTCAACCAGTGGTCTCCTACACCTGACAACGAGGCTACCAAAAGCGACAAGAAGCAAGAGTAGTATAGTATAGAAGTAGTAGTAATGTGTAATAGGTAATGTAATCCTGTTGTAAATACGAGTCTGTAACATTACCCTTTTTAGTAATGTGAAATGGATGGTTTGTTTTGGCATATCATGTTTCTTCAAATGTTCTTTGCCTCAGATGCCATCCAAGACTCGCGCACAGGATGGGGCAAGAACCTCCCGTGGGAGGGAAGCAACCCCGAATCCACCTCTAGTACCTCCAACATTAGCTGAGGCCATCGCTGCCTTGGTTAATGCCACAGTTGACAACACCCGTTTCCTGTGGGAAATGGTGGGGCAACAAATGCAGCAACAGGGCGGGCGAGCGTATCTGCAAGGACCCCGTGAAACATCATATCTCGATTTCTCAGAGACACGTCCCCCATTGTTTGTCAAGGCGGAAGATCCTCTGGAAGTGGATGAGTGGATCCGTGTTATTGAATAGAAGTTCAGGCTTCTCCGTTGTACGGAGACTCAAAAGCACTTGTTTGGGGCACAACAACTGTGAGGCCCTGCCAGTACATGGTGGAGGAATTATGTTGCCGTTCAGCCGGCCGCCCATCAAATTACATGGGACGAGATCAAGTTGGCTTTCTGGGAACATTATATACCTGAAGGGGTCCTCCATATGAAGCAGGAGGAGTTTATGAAGCTCAAACAAGGCGGGGATACTGTCACTCAGTATCTCAATAAATTCAACCACTTGTCCCTATATGCTATCGATCAAGTCAGCATGGATTTAAAGAAGAGAAATTGCTTCATGAGAGGCCTTAATGATCGAATGCAAAGAAAGATGGCCACTTGCATTGATCTTTCTTACGGAAGGGCTGTCAGCACAGCGCTGGCAATTGAGGCCAAATATGCAGGCTCCAAAAAATCAAAGGGGAATGGAGGCGACGGGCCCAATCAGGGGTCTGCGAAAAGACAAAGGTTAGTAATCCGACCTTTTAATTAGAAACGTTCTACATCGCGCCCACCCTTCTACCCTTTCAAGCAACCGATTTTTATCCGTCCTACCGCTACCCCCACCGCTACAAATCAGCCGGGTGCCCCTGGCACTCGTTTCCCTGCTCTCCCAAGCTCTTCAACAGGCTCCTTTAGTTGTGGAAAGTCTAGATATTTTATTAAGGACTGTCCATACCCGAAGCAGAATCGATCCAATAATCAGCAGAGTTCCGAGAGTTCCGCTCAAGCCAAGGGAAATGCGGCAAACAATACCGCGACAAAAATACAAGGAAAACAGGACAGATTTATTATACTCAAGTGGCCACAACACCGGAAGGCGAACCGGTTATGATGGGTACGTTTCTAGTGGCCAATCACCCTGCAATTATTCTCTTTGATTCTGGTGCTTCGCATACTTTCATAAGCAAGAAGTTTGTGGAGAAAAATTGCATTCCATAAACTAAATCAAGGGAAGGGTTTAAAATTCATTCGCCTGGGGGACAAATATTTACTAAAGAAGTGGCTTACCAAGTGCCCGTAACATTGGCTGAACGGGACTTTCCAACAAACATGATTGTTCTAAAAGGCCAAGACATAGATGTAATTTTGGGCATGAATTGGTTAGCCCAACATAAAGCAATCCTCAACACTGATCTGAGAACTATCAGGTTGAGTTATGGCCAAGAGGAGATTCTTTTGTCTATCCCCGTAGCTATTCCAACTAAACCAACTGGCAGAGTATATGAAGCCATCATACTGGAGATCCAAGATATTCCGGTAGTATGTGAATTCCCGGATGTTTTTCCGGAAGATCTGCCTAGATTGCCTCCAGAAAGAGATGTAGAGTTTGTGATTGAGTTGAAGCCCGGTACGGCTCCTATTTCTAGAAGGTCGTACCGAATGCCTCCAAATGAACTGGCAGAACTCAAGACCCAATTACAAGATCTACTTGAAAAAGGATTTATCCAAGTTCATCACCTTGGGGTTGTCTAGTCATCTTCGTCAAGAAGAAGGACCAAACACTACGGATGTGCGTGGGTTATAGACCCCTTAATGAGGTCACCATCAAGAATAAGTACCCTCTTCCTCGGATTGACATTCTGTTTGATCAACTTACCGGAGCTCAGGTATTCTCCAAGATTAACCTCAGGTCAGGTTATCATCAGATCTGTATCCGACCCGAAGATATACCAAAGACCGCATTCACCATGTGGTATGGGTTATTTGAATATCTGGTTATGTCTTTCGGACTGACAAATGCTCCTGCCCACTTCACATATCTGATGAACTCGGTATTTATGCCCGTGTTGGACAAATTTGTGGTGGTATTCATTGACGATATCTTAATATACTCCAAGAATGAAGAGGAGCATGCTCAGCACTTGCGAATCGTATTAACGCGCTTAAGGGAACACCAATTATATGCTAAGTTCAGTAAGTGCGTGTTGGGGCGAAGGCAAAGACGCCACCCTTCGCTCGAGGCCTTCGCTGCAGTCGCTGGTCTGACAAAGACAAAACAGGCAGGGACACCCTTCGCTTGACACGGCGCCAGACGAAGGCCTGCGACGTCGTCACTCCACCGTGCGGCCTCGTCCAGCGCAGAAGCCCACGTGTGATTCGGCCCATTGTAATGGGCCCCGCGTGGCCGCTGCGTGTTACGGGCCTAATTTGCAAAGGCATTCCTGTAATTACAGTCTGTAACCATGCTTTATGGGAATATTCTGGGGATAACCTAGGTATCTGAGGGCACATGCGTCCTTAACACAAGGCGCTGGGCGCTCAGACACCTATAAATACCCCCGCACAGTGCCCGTGAGAGGGCAGATTAACAGAGCTATTGCCATCTCGCGCGAGAACCCTGTTGACGTCACTGTTCACCCTTGTTGGATCCCCTTGCAACTGAGAGCAAGTTCCAACATTTGGCGCCCACCGTTCGTGCTACGAGAAAACCACCCGCGATGGCACCCAAGAGAGCTAACCCGAAGGCTGACGAGGCTGCGAAGGCAGCACTGCTCGCCGCAAGAAAGGGCAAGGCCCTCGCCCTCACCCAATCCACCCACCAAGAGGCCACTGAAGACGACGTTCCCCGCACCTGCGAAGACGACACTCTCCGCACCTGCGGCCCTGAAGGACAATTGCAGCCGCCCTCAGGCTTCGCACCACTGGAGGGCGCAGACCTCACCGAGGACGGTGAAGTCCTCGGCGTCTCAGCGGAAGAACAGCTCCAGCTGCGCGCCCTGCGCCTCAAGAACTGCAATCTCCAGAGGCAGAAAGAGATACTGGAGGCCAAGCGCCAGCGCGTGTCCGCACTACGACGCCACAATGGCGAAGTCTTTCATCATCGCCCTAGAGGGCCCAGCTCTCACCAGGTTCACCAGGTTGCCTCCGCTGTCCATTGATTCCTGGAGAAGTCTCCGGGACAAGTTCCTGCTCAACTTCCAAGGGTACCGCCCAGACACTGACGCCTTGGCCGAGCTCTCGCTCTGCAAGCAGCTGGAAATGGAGACTTTGCGGGAGTATTACCGCAAATTTTTAACACTCAAGTCACAGCTGCCCTCAGTCGATGACCAGATCGCCATCCACTATGCTATCAGTGGCCTTCGCGCCGGCGTCCTTTACAGCCACTGCATCAGAGATCCGCCCAGGAACCTCCAGGAATTATATCAGCTGTTTGAAAAGTACGCCAAATCCGAAGAGCTCCACCAGCGCAAGGTTGAGTCCCAAAGGAAGCCAAAAGATGCTCCACAGTCTAGTCGCACGTGGACAAGGACTCCGCAGCCGGACTCCGGTCGAGACGGTCGCAATCAACAGCAAGCGCACAACATCGCCAACTAGCACCCCGCTGCTGACGCCCCTCGTCGCTAGGAGTATCCCCCCAGGGCCGCAGAAGTGGAACTCGCGGTAGGGGTCGGGGGCGTGCGCAGCCGCCGCGCCGATTCTACTGCCTCTTCCACGGCGAAGACTGCGCCAACCAAACCAAAGACTGCCCAGAAACGAAGGCCACCAGAGACAGGATGGCACGGGCGCAACCAGCCGACAACCCCCGAGTTGTCGCACACACTTACCAGCAACCCCCTCCACCATATATCCACGCCCCCGCCCCGCATCCACCGCACCACGCTTACCAACACCATCAGGAAGTACAAATCGTACCTCCCCCACCCCCACCACCACACCAGCAACATCAAAACATCCCCCATGCTCCAAAGCAGGAAGACTTCGCCGATCAACCATATCGCGGAGTCATTCACCTGATAACTGGGGGGTCCAGCACCGACTTCGACACAAAGCGGCAGAAGCGGGACCACTACCGCAGCATCAACCACGTCGCCGTCACCGGCCCTGTCGTGCAGACAAAGTGGTCCCACATACCGCTAACCTTCGACGCACGAGACGTCGACCTGCGCAGCGCCCCCCACTGCGACGCCATGGTTATCAATTGCAGCGTGACAGGCTGGGACCTGCACAAAGTCCTAGTTGACAATGGCAGTCAGGCGGACATCATCTTCCTCCACGCCTTCGATCGCATGGGCATAAGCCACAACCTGCTTAAGCCTTCGGACAACCCGTTGTATGGCTTCGGCGGCAAGGGCACCTTCCCCGTCGGCAAAATAGAGCTGCCTCTCTCCTTCGGTGTAGCACCCAATGCCCGAAGTGAGCAAGTAACCTTTGATATCGTAGATATGGTATATCCATACAATGCCATCATGGGCCGGGGCTCCATCAATAAGTTCGAAGCAGCCATTCACGGACTGTACCTATGTATGAAGATACCAGGTCCGTTAGGCGTCATCACGATCTTCGGCAATCAACAGACTGCGCGCAACATAGAACGGGACTTCATGCCCGGTCAGAGAAATGTGCACTGCCTCACGGCCCAGCGCGAGGTCCCCGCGCCCGCCAGCTCAACCAATAAGCAGCACGACAAGGCACAGCTGCAGAGCAACGACGGGACCAAGACTGTCCCCCTCGACCAGGCCACGCCCAAGCAGACAGTCATTATCAGCGAAGACCTTACTCCGCATGAAGAGGAGAAGCTCCTCTGCTGCCTGTCCAAGAACAAAGATGTCTTCGCCTGGTCAGCCCTCGACCTGGTCGGGGTTAGCCATTCCATAATTGAGCACAGTTTGGGAATCGACCCTTCGGTAAGGCCGAAAAAACAGCGGCTTCGCAAGATGTCCGACGAAAAGACGGAGGCTGCCAAGGCAGAAGTGCACCGCCTCCTGGAAGCTAGATTCATCGAGCCGGTGGCTTAGCCCACATGGCTCTCCAATGTCGTGATGGTGCAGAAAAAGAGCGGGAAGTGGTGAATGTGCATCGACTTCACCAGTCTCAATAAAGCCTGCCCAAAGGACAATTTCCCGTTGCCGCGGATCGACAAAATAGTCGATAGCGTGGCCGGATGCGAAGTCATGTCCCTCCTCGACTGCTTCTCCGGTTACCACCAGATATACATGAAGGAGGAAGACAAGGCTAGCACCAGCTTTATAACACCCTTCGGCAGATATTGCTTCATCAGAATGCCGGAGGGACTCAAGAACGCCTGGTCCACCTTCTCCAGGCTTACCAAAACAGTGCTCGAAGGGCAAGTTGGCAGAAATATATTCACATATGTGGACGACATCATCGTCGCTAGCAAGACCAAGGAGGACCATCTCGCCGACCTCGCCGAGACATTCGCGAACATGCGAGACGCACAACTCCGCCTAAACCCGGAAAAGTGCGTCTTCGGCGTTCGCCAAGGCAAAATATTGGGCTACCTTGTATCACACCGTGGTATCGAGGCCAACCCAACCAAGATTCAGGCCATCATAGACATGACGCCTCCGCAGTCCGCCAGAGACGTCCAGCGCCTGACAGGCAGATTGGCTGCTCTCAGCAGATTCATCTCTAGGTCCGCCGAGCGAAGTCTCCCCTTCCTCAAAACACTCCGTGGTGCAAAAGACTTCGCCTGGGGACCAGAGCAGGCGGGCGGCCTTCGCATAATTAAAACAGCACCTGACAGAGTTGGCCGTCCTTACAAGCCCCGACTCTTCACTCCCCCTGTTGCTCTATGTCGCGGCTTCGCCGCATGCGATCAGCGCGGCACTAGTGCAGGAGCAGACAGTTGAGGGCGTGGTCAGGCAGTGCCCCATTTACTATGTCTCCGAAGTGCTGACAACGTCCAAGTGCAACATGACAGAGCTGGAGAAGATTGCCTACGCAGTTGTCATGTCTTCGCGCAAATTGCGCCATTACTTCTAAGCATTCAAGGTCCGAGTCACCTCAGACAGGGGACTCAGCGAATTGTTCAGAAACCCGGAGGCATCGATGAGGATTGCCAAGTGGGCGGCCGAACTCTCCGGCTACCACATCAGCTTCGAGCCCAGGACAACCATCAAGTCACAAGTCCTGGCAGACTTCGTCGTCGACTGGACTGGGCCAACAACACAGCCAGACCCGTCCGCAGAGAAGGTTTGGACGATCCATTGCGACGGCGCATGGTGCCATGCGGGGGCAGGTGTAATACTCAAAAGTGTAATAAAGGTGGATAGAGATAAACTCATTTGTTGTGGCCTCTACTATTCATTGCATGTGATCAACACTAGTTAAGTGGGCAATTAGAACCAAGAAAACCTAAATAATCTATGCATCATGTTGGTCTTTGGTTGTATGTGCATTAACTAAAAAAAATAATAATAATAATAATAAGGATAAAAAAAGGAATAATAACAATAAGTTAATGAATATCAGAAGTTGGATTAAACCCTAAGTTGAAATTTGGGTTTGAAAATAAGAAAAAGAGAAAGATTATGAAAATATGAATAATATATATGTAAATAAAAATATCCAGAGTCAATACCCCTAAATTCACAAATATAAGTTGTAGTGATGAACCATAGAGGTTTGAATTCAAATCTAAACTTGGAAATAGAGAAAATGGAATAGAGAATAAAATAGAAAAAGATAAAAGACTCCATGGGCCGACCGATCACCATTTCGGCCCACTGGAGGAAAACCACAGGCCAGGCACCTACCGCGCTCGTTACTCCCGTTCGCTGGCTCGCTGACGCCTGGGGCTTACCGTTCAGACGCAAGGATGCGCCGACAGCAAGGCCCCGCATGCCAGCCACCGTGCGATCGACACTGCCGCTGGGACTTGGTTGTCAGAAGCGTAACAAACCCCTCCGCGTAGACCACGCCACCTCGCGCTGGAGATCGCCGGGGATCTCGGCGTCCGTGAACGGCCTACTACTCGGCTGGGCGGCATAAGACTCGACTGACCTTTGCCCCTCCTCATTCCGCCAGTGCATTCTTCCTTTGCGCCTCCTTCCAGACGCCACCAGAGAGAAAACGGTAGTTCGTCGCTGCCGTTGTTGAACCACGGCACCAACGCCCCTTTGCTCCAATTGCCTCGCCCTGGACGCTTGTGTGGTCGCACGAATCGGTTCGTCGTGAAGCCGGGCGGAATCCCCGACTGTGGCGCCGGGAATTCGACGCCGCCATTGCAAATCCGCGGATCGTCGTGGGCGGGCCTGGAGACGATCGGAATCGTGGTGAGAACACATATCCTGAGTTCGCTACCTTCCCAATTTCGTTTTGCATCCGGGATACGGGGGAATCGGGTACTAGGGAACGCTGTTGGCATTCCGGCCATGGCCGCCGCCGCGCTGGCCTTGCGCGCCGCTACGCTGGGTGGTCAGGCGGGGACGACGCCCGTCCACCGTTGGATCACGCACGAGCGATCGGGATTAGACCTGGGGATACCGATTCGGACGTGTTCAATCTGAGCCGTAGATTCGGAATCGTGGGGATCGGGTTAGATTTAGGTTGCTGTTGATCGCGGCCGTCGATCTGTGGATATGTGGTCGTGATCACGTACCGTTTCGCGAGGTCACTGGTTTAATCAGGTGCGTCCATCTTTGATCGGACGGTTAGGATCCGAAGATACCCCTTCGGCCGCAAGATTTGCTAAAGAGTCCCTAGGGTTTTGTGTTATGAACCCGCCGTCCATAGGGCATGGCGATGAGTCTTGGGAATTCTTTCACGTTAGTCCCTGCGCTTTCTGGGAATTGGGGCCTAGTCCAGACAGTGAGAAAACTTATAAAATAATTTAGAAAATAGATTTTTATGTGTAAAAATAATCCTAGAACTTGTTTAATCCATAGAAAATCCATTTTTAGTCCAAATTGATCCATTCCACTTTCTAAATTTTTGTAATAATATTGTCTACCCATTAGTGCCTCTGTTCTGACATGACAAACACATTAAAATTATTCTTTCACTTAATCTTGTATTAAATGCATAAAACCCTAGAAAATCCATAACTTAAAATATACAACTCCAAATTTAGTGATTCCAGTTCCTATGATCTCATTTTAAGGTGTAGATTTTTACTGTATATTTTATTTGCATGTTTGATGTGATGTTAATTTATGCTATGCTATGTATGTATTGTGTTGATGCGAGTAGACGAGCAAGCCACTGTGGAATCTGAGGTTCAGCAAGTAGAGACTGCTGAGCAGGAGCTCGTTGAAGGCAAGTTGTGCCCTTGATCACTTCTTTTACCCATTCATGTTCTTATTACTCATAATGATCTGCATAGGATAATTTTGCTGGGACCCAATAGGATACCCTAGATTTGACTATCTTTATACCTTGCTTCACCACTGGTTTTACTACTAAAGTTTTGGGTAGTACATGCTATTGCTTTATGTGGATTTGGGTATAGAAATATTCATCACTCATTGTTATACTATTTATTGTTATCTGTTTTATTCTTCCTTGTTCATGTTAAGATCATTATGTTAATGGGAACATGGAGAACCACCCGGGAAAACAGTGCTACCACAAGGGTTTAATGGGACGCCCTTGGCTGATTAACTAGGAAAGCTAGGGGAGGGCTACCTTACCCGAAAGGGGCAAGGGCAGTAGGGGAGTGGTCAGTGTAGGGAGGTCCCTGGTTGATTTTGCTGCGATGGCGGTCAGCCAGGAACCCTGCACTGGAGCTTCCTATAAACTGTAGCGGGTAGTCTGAAGCTAGTGGAACTTTGTAAAGGCCTCGTAGTGGTACCCTGCCTCGCTTCCTAGGTAGAGGTGTATGGAGTCTGATCAACTCTGTGGCAAATGGGTAACACGACTTGTGGGTAAAGATGCACAACCTCTGCAGAGTGTAAAACTGGTATACTAGCCGTGCTCACGGTCATGAGCGGCTCGGACACTCACATGATTAAATTATGGAACTTAAACTTAACCTGTCATTTCATTGCATTTGGGATTATTTTATTATTACTTTTACTTATTATTACTATGGTTTGGTATTTACTTACACTTAGTAACTGCTAATAAAATTTTGACCAACTTATAAAAGCAATGCTCAGCTTCAGCCTCTATTTCATTGATCAGCCTTACACTTCATGAACTCCCACCTTTGGTGAGTTCATGCCACATTATTCCCCACGACTTGTTGAGCTATGAACGTATGTGAGCTCACTCTTGCTGTCTCACACCCCCCCCCCCCACAGGAGAAGAGCAGGTGGTTCAGGAGGAGCCGCCTAACACTGAGGAGTTCGATCTGATCTAGGTGGCGTTTCTTAGTCGACATTGGCGCCGACGATCCTTAGTTCGTTTTATATTTGCTCTTTTATTTTGTAATAAGACTTCCGCTATGTAATAAGTACTCTGATGATTTATGACATTTATCTCTATACACTCTATTATTATATATGTTGTCTTCTTTGGCGCATGTATGAGATGCACCCGGCTTTGTTTCTTTAAAACCGGGTGTTACAGAAGTGGTATCAGAGGAAATGTTGACTGTAGGACGAAACCTAGATAGAAATGGACAAAACCCTTACCTACTTACCTTACTTTGATTCTTTCTATACTTATCTTGATCCTGTCTCACCTTCTACTGTTCTACTCTGATCATTCTTACCTTTTCTACTCTAAGACAAGATGGATTTCACACCTTGGAATCCTACATTTATGAACTTTTTAAGAGATAGGAGACCTAAGACAAAACTCAAACTATTTTCTCTATTAAAAAAATGTTGATTGATTGTTCTGATGATCAATGTCTGATTTGCTTCTTTGATTGATTGAAATATTATATGGACATCTTAGCATGTGCCAGCATAAGGTAATAAATTAGCTATGGTAGGTAAAACATTAATCTGCTTAGCTAATAAATCCCCCAAAGTAACATGATTGTAATTACTGCCTTGTCTACTGCTCTTTCTTACCATATGTATCTAACTCAGATGGTCAATACCAGGAGGGGTGGTGGAATTGATTTGCCTCCTAACCGACACACTCGAAGAATTTATAGACAACCTCAGCCACATCCTGCAGCGATGAATCCTCCTAATCCTCCACCAGGCGGAGTTGACCCACTGGTTGCTGCTCAGATGGCGGTGATGCAGCAAATGGCGGACACTATGGCTGACATGCGTGCTCAGATGCAGCAAGAACGCCAAGAGATGCGTCAGGAAAGAGAAGATATACGCCATGAGTTGCGCCAGGAGAGAGATGAGGTACGCCAAGAGAGAAGGGCACAACAACAGCAGCTGCAACAACAACTTCAACAGCAGCAGCAACAGCAACAAGTGCCATTGCCTCCACCACCACCACCAGTTCCACCTCGTGATAAGCACCGAGAGTTCATGAGTCATAAGCCACCGACCTTCGCCAGTTCGCCAGATCCACTCGATGCAGATGATTGGCTGAAAGCAATTGAGAAGATGCTGAATATTGCACAATGCACTGACCGGGAGAAGGTTTCATATGCTTCTGGACGTCTGACTGGTCCTGCTGCTGATTGGTGGGATTCTTATACTGCTGCCCACGATGCTGCTGATACTATTACTTGGGCAGAGTTTAGTACGCAGTTCAGGAACTACCATATTCCAGCTGGGATGATAAAGATCAAGAAGAAGGAGTTTCTGTCATTGAAGCAAGGCAGTATGTCGGTCAGCGAGTACAGAGACAAATTTATTCAGCTATCGAGATATGCTCCGGAGGAAGTCGCTGAGGATGAGAGGAAGCAGGAGCACTTCATTGAAGGACTTAATGGACCACTGCAGTATGCTCTAGTGGCACACACATTTCCATCATTTCAGAGACTGTTGGATAAGGCCCTGGCTATTGAACACAAGCGTGTTCAACTGGGCGATTTGAAGAGGAAGGCTATCTCACAAGGACAGGGTAGCAGTAGTGTTCGTCCTCGCTACAGTTCACCACAGGGTACACCGACTCGACCGGGAGGACCGCGCCCAGTTCAGCAATCACCACTGAGGACTCCACCTCCTCGACAGGCTACTCCCACGGGCACCCCGACGAAGTTTGCAGGACAGAGTCCGGGCACTCAATGTTTCAAGTGTGGGAAGATTGGTCATTATGCAAATGTCTGCCCACAGAGGATTGCTACTACTCCAGCTCAGAACAAGCAACAGACCCCTGGCAAGGGATATTCTATAGCCAGGGTGAATCAAGTCAGCGTTGATGATACTCCTGATGGTGGTGACCTCGTAATTGGTATGTTTTATGTTAATGCAATTCCTGCAACCATATTATTTGATTCTAGTGCTACACACTCATTCATGTCTGCTCGTTATGCCAACACAAATGAAATACCACTACTAAATATGAGAAAACCCCTGATAGTAATTACACCTAAAGGACCTGTTGAGGCGAATCAAATGACACGTAGATTGACATTAACCATTATGGGTAGAGATTTTGGAGCTACTGCTATAATATTAGAGTCAAGCAGTATAGATCTGATCCTTGGTATGTCGTGGCTAAGAAAGGCAAAGGCCGTTATAGCATGTGGTAGAGGTACCGTAGAACTCACTACCACTAAAGGAGAAAGATTTCAAGTTAATATTGCAGTAACCTCCTCATCCATGCGTGCAATGTTCTTTATGCCTGAGGAGTTTGTTGGTGACAACATCCGGGTGGTTAGAGATTTTCCGGATGTCTTTCCAGAGGAGTTACCAGGAATGCCACCAGATAGGGAAGTTGAGTTTGTTATTGATCTCTTACCTGGAACCGCCCCTATTTCTAAACGGCCCTATAGAATGTCCGTAGAGGAGTTGAAGGAACTAAAGAAGCAGTTGACGGAGTTACAAGAGGCTGGTTACATTCGTCCGAGTTCCTCACCTTGGGGAGCACCGGTGTTATTTGTGCAGAAGAAGGATGGATCGCAACGGATGTGTGTGGATTATAGATCCCTTAATGATGTTACGGTGAACAACAAGTATCCGTTGCCCCGTATTGAGGATTTATTTGATCAGATGAGAGGAGCCAGGGTATTCTCGAAGATTGATCTCCGATCGGGATACCATCAGATGAAGATTAGACCATCGGATATTACTAAGATGGCTTTCTCAACCCGATATGGATTATATGAGTTTACTGTTATGTCATTTGGATTAACCAATGCACCGGCATATTTCATGAATTTGATGAATAAGGTGTTTATGGAGTATTTGGACAGATTCGTCGTGGTGTTCATCGACGATATTCTTATCTATTCTAGGAATGAAAGTGATCATGAACTACATCTAAGGTTGGTGCTACAGAAGTTACGAGATAATCAACTCTACGCTAAGTTCAGCAAGTGCGAGTTTTGGATTGACAAGGTGCCATTCCTTGGTCATATTATTTCTAATGGAGGAATAGCAGTGGATCCTGCTAAAGTGAAGGAGATAATGGAGTGGAGAGTGCCCACTACAGTTACTGAGATTCGGAGTTTCTTGGGACTCGTAGGATATTATCGGAGATTTATTGAGGGATTCTCTAAGATTGCCAAGCCTATGACATCGCTTTTGGAAAAAGGAAGAGAATTTAAGTGGGATGAGAAGTGCCAAGAAAGCTTTGATCAGTTGAAGGAGAGATTGATGTCACCTCCAGTATTGATTATGCCAGATCTGCAGAAGGGATTTGACATTTACTGTGATGCATGTGGCCAAGGACTTGGATGTGTGCTTATGCAAGATGGTCATGTGATTGCCTATGCATCTCGTCAGTTGCGGAAGCATGAATTGAACTACCCCACTCATGACTTGGAATTAGCAGCGGTTGTGCATGCACTTAAGATTTGGAGACACTACGTTATGGGAACTAAGTGTCAAGTATACACGGATCACAAGAGTTTGAAGTATATATTCACTCAGAAGGATCTCAACCTTAGGCAACGCCGTTGGTTGGAGCTCATCAAGGATTATGACTTGGAGATTCACTATCATCCAGGCAAGGCGAATTTGGTCGCAGATGCCTTGAGTCGGAAGGAGCATGTTCGCTCCGCTTTCGTTGTCCAGCTACCTGATGAATTAGCAAAAGATTTTGAGAAGCTCAACCTGGGAATTGTTACTCACACTGAAGGAGTTACCATTGAGTTGGAACCTACCTTGGAGCAAGAGATTCGTAAAGGTCAGGTTGGTGATGCTAAGATTCAAGAGATTAAGGATCTGATTACGGAAGGTCGAGTTCCGGAGTTCACGGAGGATGAGCAAGGTACTATATGGTTCAAAGATCGGATATGTGTTCCAGAGATCGATAGCCTCCGTGAGGCTATATTGAAAGAAGCTCATGATTCTGATTACTCCATCCACCCTAGAAGCACTAAGATGTATCAAGATTTGAAGCAAAAGTATTGGTGGTATGGACTGAAAAGAGATGTGGCTGCTCATGTGGCTAAGTGTGATGTATGTCAAAGAGTTAAGGCTGAACATCAAAGACCCGCTGGATTATTGCACCCATTGAAGATACCTGAGTGGAAATGGGAAGAAATTGGTATGGATTTTATTGTTGGACTACCCCGCACTCCAGCAGGATATGACTCTATTTGGGTAATTGTGGACAGATTAACAAAAGTGGCTCATTTCATACCTGTGAGGACTAATTATACGGGAGCCAAGCTAGCAGAATTGTATATGACTCGGATAGTTTGTCTACATGGAGTGCCTAAGAAGATCGTGTCTGATCGAGGATCACAGTTTACTTCTCGATTTTGGAAGAAGTTACATGAGAGCTTGGATACAAAGTTGAATTTTAGCTCAGCCTACCATCCCCAGACTGATGGACAGACAGAGAGGACTAATCAAGTGCTGGAAGATATGTTAAGAGCTTGTGCTCTTAAACATGGTGGTAGCTGGGAGAAGAGCTTACCATATGCTGAGTTTTCTTATAATAATAGCTATCAGGCCAGTTTGAAGATGTCACCATTTGAAGCTCTGTATGGTAGAAAATGCAGGACTCCTCTATATTGGGATCAGACTGGAGAAAGACAGTTCTTTGGGCCTGAACTTATACAAGAGGCAGAAGAACAAGTTCGAGTGATAAGAGAAAATTTGAGAATTGCACAATCAAGGCAAAAGAGCTATGCTGATAACAGAAGGAGACTACTGGAGTTTAAGGAGGGTGATCATGTCTATTTGAAGGTGTCACCACTCCGGGGTATGAGGAGATTTAAAGTTAAAGGAAAGTTGTCCCCTCGCTTCATTGGACCTTTCTTGATCTTAAAGCAAGTGGGAGAAGTTGCATATCAACTGGAGTTACCCGATCATCTGTCAGATGTACATGATGTGTTTCATGTGTCTCAGCTAAAGAAGTGCCTCAGGGTACCTGAGGAGCAGTTGCCAATGGAAGACCTTAGTGTTCAAGATGACCTGACTTATGCGGAGTACCCTATCAAGATTTTGGATACTTTGACTCGAGTTACGAGGAATAAGGTTATAAAGATGTCCAAAGTGCAATGGAGTCACCATGGTGAAGATGAAGCTACATGGGAAAGAGAAGAAGAGCTTCGCATAGATTTTCCCCACCTTTTCCCTAGATCTTCCTAAATCTCGAGGACGAGATTATTTTTAAGGGGGGTAGGATTTGTAATACTCAAAAGTGTAATAAAGGTGGATAGAGATAAACTCATTTGTTGTGGCCTCTACTATTCATTGCATGTGATCAACACTAGTTAAGTGGGCAATTAGAACCAAGAAAACCTAAATAATCTATGCATCATGTTGGTCTTTGGTTGTATGTGCATTAACTAAAAATAATAATAATAATAATAAGGATAAAAAAAGGAATAATAACAATAAGTTAATGAATATCAGAAGTTGGATTAAACCCTAAGTTGAAATTTGGGTTTGAAAATAAGAAAAAGAGAAAGATTATGAAAATATGAATAATATATATGTAAATAAAAATATCCAGAGTCAATACCCCTAAATTCACAAATATAAGTTGTAGTGATGAACCATAGAGGTTTGAATTCAAATCTAAACTTGGAAATAGAGAAAATGGAATAGAGAATAAAATAGAAAAAGATAAAAGACTCCATGGGCCGACCGATCACCATTTCGGCCCACTGGAGGAAAACCACCGGCCAGGCACCTACCGCGCTCGTTACTCCCGTTCGCTGGCTCGCTGACGCCTGGGGCCTACCGTTCAGACGCAAGGATGCGCCGACAGCAAGGCCCCGCATGCCAGCCACCGTGCGATCGACACTGCCGCTGGGACTTGGTTGTCATAAGCGTAACAAACCCCTCCGCGCAGACCACGCCACCTCGCGCTGGAGATCGCCGGGGATCTCGGCGTCCGTGAACGGCCTACTACTCGGCTGGGCGGCATAAGACTCTCGACTGACCTTTGCCCCTCCTCATTCCGCCAGTGCATTCTTCCTTTGCGCCTCCTTCCAGACGCCACGAGAGAGAAAACGGTAGTTCGCCGCCGCCGTTGTTGAACCACGGCACCAACGCCCCTTTGCTCCAATTGCCTCGCCCTGGACGCTTGTGTGGTCACACGAATCGGTTCGTCGTGAAGCCGGGCGGAATCCCCGACTGTGGCGCCGGGAATTCGACGCCGCCATTGCAAATCCGCGGATCGTCGTGGGCGGGCCTGGAGACGACCGGAATCGTGGTGAGAACACATATCCCGAGTTCGCTACCTTCCCAATTTCGTTTTGCATCCGGGATACGGGGGAATCGGGTACTAGGGAACGTTGTTGGCATTCCGGCCATGGCCGCCGCCGCGCTGGCCTTGCGCGCCGCTACGCTGGGTGGTCAGGCGGGGACGACGCCCGTCCACCGTTGGATCACGCACGAGCGATCGGGATTAGACCTAGGGATACCGATTCGGACGTGTTCAATCTGAGCCGTAGATTCGGAATCGTGGGGATCGGGTTAGATTTAGGTTGCTGTTGATCGCGGCCGTCGATCTGTGGATATGTGGTCGTGATCACGTACCGTTTCGCGAGGTCACTAGTTTAATCAGGTGCGTCCATCTTTGATCGGACGGTTAGGATCCGAAGATACCCCTTCGGCCGCAAGATTTGCTAAAGAGTCCCTGGGGTTTTGTGTTATGAACCCGCCGTCCACAGGGCATGGCGATGAGTCTTGGGAATTCTTTCACGTTAGTCCCTGCGCTTTCTGGGAATTGGGGCCTAGTCCAGACAGTGAGAAAACTTATAAAATAATTTAGAAAATAGATTTTTATGTGTAAAAATAATCCTAGAACTTGTTTAATCCATAGAAAATCCATTCTTAGTCCAAATTGATCCATTCCACTTTCTAAATTTTTGTAATAATATTGTCTACCCATTAGTGCCTCTGTTCTGACATGACAAACACATTAAAATTATTCTTTCACTTAATCTTGTATTAAATGCATAAAACCCTAGAAAATTCATAACTTAAAATATACAACTCCAAATTTAGTGATTCCAGTTCCTATGATCTCATTTTAAGGTGTAGATTTTTACTGTATATTTTATTTGCATGTTTGATGTGATGTTAATTTATGCTATGCTATGTATGTATTGTGTTGATGCGAGTAGACGAGCAAGCCACTGTGGAATCTGAGGTTCAGCAAGTAGAGACTGCTGAGCAGGAGCTCGTTGAAGGCAAGTTGTGCCCTTGATCACTTCTTTTACCCATTCATGTTCTTATTACTCATAATGATCTGCATAGGATAATTTTGCTGGGACCCAATAGGATACCCTAGATTTGACTATCTTTATACCTTGCTTCACCACTGGTTTTACTACTAAAGTTTTGGGTAGTACATGCTATTGCTTTATGTGGATTTGGGTATAGAAATATTCATCACTCATTGTTATACTATTTATTGTTATCTGTTTTATTCTTCCTTGTTCATGTTAAGATCATTATGTTAATGGGAACATGGAGAACCACCCGGGAAAACAGTGCTACCACAAGGGTTTAATGGGACGCCCTTGGCTGATTAACTAGGAAAGCTAGGGGAGGGCTACCTTACCCGAAAGGGGCAAGGGCAGTAGGGGAGTGGTCAGTGTAGGGAGGTCCCTGGTTGATTTTGCTGCGATGGCGGTCAGCCAGGAACCCTGCACTGGAGCTTCCTATAAACTGTAGCGGGTAGTCTGAAGCTAGTGGAACTTTGTAAAGGCCTCGTAGTGGTACCCTGCCTCGCTTCCTAGGTAGAGGTGTATGGAGTCTGATCAACTCTGTGGCAAATGGGTAACACAACTTGTGGGTAAAGATGCGCAACCTCTGCAGAGTGTAAAACTGGTATACTAGCCGTGCTCACGGTCATGAGCGGCTCGGACACTCACATGATTAAATTATGGAACTTAAACTTAACCTGTCATTTCATTGCATTTGGGATTATTTTATTATTACTTTTACTTATTATTACTATGGTTTGGTATTTACTTACACTTAGTAACTGCTAATAAAATTTTGACCAACTTATAAAAGCAATGCTCAGCTTCAGCCTCTATTTCATTGATCAGCCTTACACTTCATGAACTCCCACCTTTGGTGAGTTCATGCCACATTATTCCCCACGACTTGTTGAGCTATGAACGTATGTGAGCTCACTCTTGCTGTCTCACACCCCCCCACAGGAGAAGAGCAGGTGGTTCAGGAGGAGCCGCCTAACACTGAGGAGTTCGATCTGATCTAGGTGGCATTTCTCAGTCGACATTGGCGCCGACGATCCTTAGTTCGTTTTATATTTGCTCTTTTATTTTGTAATAAGACTTCCGCTATGTAATAAGTACTCTGATGATTTATGACATTTATCTCTATACACTCTGTTATTATATATGTTGTCTTCTTTGGCGCATGTATGAGATGCACCCGGCTTTGTTTCTTTAAAACCGGGTGTTACAGCAGGCGCCGCAGCAGTCATCACCTCACCAGTCGGGGTCAAGCACAGATATGCAGCACGCCTCAGCTTCAATCTAGAATCCGACAGATGCACAAATAATATAGCAGAATACGAAGCAGTCATCCTCGGCCTCCGCAAGCTAAGGGCCCTCGGAGTCACCACCTGCATCATCAAAACAGACTCCAAGGTAGTTGTCGGCCAAGTCGAGAAAGACTATGCAGCAAAGGACACCACGCTCATGCAGTACCTCGTGGCCATCCGAAGTCTCGAGAGACAATTCAAGGGATTCACCTTGCAGCATGTGGATCGGGCCAAAAATGAAGAGGCCGACGCATTGGCCAAGGCTGCCGCCAGGGGCAAATCTTTGCCCTCCGACGTGTTCTTTCATGTCATTGGCACGCCAGCCGTCCGGAGCCCCGAAGGGCTCCAAATAACCAAAGACAGCGAGGGCCACCGCATAGTCAACCTTATCATGACCGAAGACTGGCGGGCACCATTAACCCTGTTCCTACAGGGGTACTACCATCCAGCCGACATCAGTGAGGCCAAGTGCCTCAGACATCGAAGCCGAGACTTCGCACTGATTGAAGGCCAACTCTACAAAAAAAGGGGTCAGTCAGCCAATGCTTAAGTGTGTCACCGAAGCCGAAGGCATCCAGATCCTACGCGAAGTCCACAGTGGCACGTGCGGCTCACACGCAGGGCCAAGGGCCCTAGCTGCTAAGGTGATCCGCCAAGGCTTTTACTGGCCCGCAATGATCTGCGCCGCAAATCGGGTCACAAGGTCCTGCGAAGCCTACCAGAAGTTTTCTCCTCGGTCAGGCAGCCCCTCGCAGTATACAAAGCTGATCGCCCACACGTGGCCTCTCCAACGCTGGGGCCTGGACATTGTCGGGCCCTTGCCCACCGCTCAGGGGAACCTTAAGTTCGCCTTCGTCGCTGTCGAGTACTTCACCAAATGGATCGAGGCAAGGGCTGTTTCCACAATAACATCAAAAACTGCCCAAAAGTTCTTTTGGCAAAACATTGTTTGCCGCTTCGGAGTACCGTCCGAACTAACAGTTGACAACGGCAAGCAGTTTGACAACCAAGACTTCAAGGATTTTTGCTTCTCCATTGGCACCAAGCTTGCCTTCGCCTCAGTCTATCATCCGCAGTCCAACGGAGTTGTGGAACGCGCCAATGGAAAAATCTTCACAACTGTCAAAAAGATGCTCCTCGATGAAAAAAGGGCAGATGGACCGATTTGTTACCCGAGGCAGTATGGGCACTAAACACGACTGAGTGCAGGGCGACCGGATTTACTCCTTTCCGCCTTCTATACGGATCAGAGGCCATGACCCCACAAGAAATAAAACATGGGTCTCCGCGAACAGTTCCGTCAGCCGTCCCCGACGTGGACGAGCCAACTTCAAAGGATCTCATTGACGGAGACCGAGTCTTCGCTGTACAAGCCCTAAACAAATACCAAGCCCAGACAAAAGCATGGAGCGACCACGCAGTCATCCCGAGGGAATTTAGCGAAGGGGACCTCGTACTCGTCCGAACAGCTCGGACCGAGTCCAGGGGCAAGCTGGAGCCCAAGTGGGAGGGCCCCTTTATAGTCAAGACGAAGGCTTCCCCCAGTGCTTACAGGCTCACAACGCCAAACGGCGAAGACCTGGAGCACTCCTGGAACATCGACAACCTCCGCAAATTTTTTGTTTGATTCATCAGGGCTGATTCGCCCTTGTAATTCGCAAAAACAATCTTATTCTGGTCCACACTCTTTTCCTCCCGGGGGGTGAGGTTTTTAACGAGGCGGAGCCATGTAATATATGTCTGAAAAATCCCCCGCAAAAACATGCGTCGAAAAAAGACCGCGACGACGGTCTTCGACATTCGACCAATACGAGGTCACCGCGAGGCTCAGCGCTAGCCACCCTCGCGTGCGACAAATCCGTGCAGAAGTCTCCTAAGGGTGCAGCCGGACTAGCACAACAAGTGCGAAAAACCGAAGTCTACCGTGAAGACTATCCGTGCAGAAGTCGCCCAAGGGTGCAGCTGGACTAGCACAACAAGTGCGAAAAACCGAAGTCTACCGCGAAGACTATCCGTGCAGAAGTCGCCCAAGGGTGCAGCCGGACTAGCACAACAAGTGCGAAAAACCGAAGTCTACCGCGAAGACTATCCGTGCAGAAGTCGCCCAAGGGTGCAGCCGGACTAGCACAACAAGTGCGAAAAAACCTAAGTCTACCGCGACGACTATCCGTGCATAAGTCGCTTAAGGGTGCAGCCGGACCAGCACAGCATAACAAAACACACCAAACCAAATACATAACGCCTTCGCAAGCATAGCCAAGTGTGCGGGGGCACACAACCTCATCACACAAACTTTTACACATGTACAAGCGAGGGCACTACACTCTACATCGGCTCAACCTTAGGAATAATTCCCATCTCCCTATAATTAAATAACATTATCCTAAGCTCCTCACCCGCAAAAAGACTTCGCAATTCCCCCTCACCCATACTCACGGTGGCTGGCAAAGACAGCAGTTCCTGCCGGCCAGCCCTACTCACACGAAGCCGATCTCCCTCCGCCCCACTCACTCTACGCTTCGCAACCGCCCTTCGCCGCCGGCGCCCGGTGCTCGGACCAGGCACATCACCTGTGTCGGCAGCGTGGGGCGAAGCCTCCGCCGCTGCCACATCCAAGGCCGCAAAATAGTCCAAGTCCTCCTCCGTCGACTCCTCAGTCCACTCAACCGAGCTCCCAGAGTCAGCAAAATCAGAAAACTCAGTTGCAGACCCATCACATTTATTACCACCATCCACGGTCGAAGCCGCCCAAAAATTAGTAGTGGCGGTTGCGTGCGCAGGCCCAAAATCTTGAACCTGCGCAGCAACCAAAATTCAGCAACATATCCAAAATTCCCTAACTATCTACACCCACTACGCCACCTGCGAAGACCCAGCCGGTGCGGGAGCCTCCGCCGTTGCCTCCGCTGTCGCCTCCGCCGCCACCGTCGCAGGATCTTCAGCCCTCGGCGCAGCGGCTGCGGGGGCATCAGGCGCGCCTTCGGCGGTCTCCGGGGGCAGGTCCCCGCCGGCCGCAGCAGATGTGGGGGCATCCGGAGCGCCTTCCGCGGGCTCTGGGGGCGCCTCCAGGGCGGCCCCGGACACGGCTTCCGCCGGGATCAGCTCCGGGTCAGGTAGAGCGCAGTTCAACGCCCCGAAGTCATCCACTCTCTCGCCATGCGCCGCCTAAAACACAGCACACAAATTCAGCGAACCCACACATAGCCAACATCCAGCAAACGCCAAACAAACGCCAAATGTTACCTGAGCCCTCGCCGTCTCGGCCCGCTCCCTGACCACCTCGCAACCGTGCGGACCCCACATCCGGTCATAGATGGCTCTGGCGGATTCCTTCACTACGGGGTCTTCAACCTTGAAGATATCTCGCTCAAAGTCTTCATCAGCTTGGTCGAAGACCTCGAAGTGCCGGCACCCTTCGCGGGAGAGCGCGTTCATCGCCCCCTCGCAGGTGACCAGGGAGGCATACGACATGAACCCCTCCACGATAGTGGGGAGCGCCTGCAACTCCTCCTGTACCCACTCCAGGCAGCGAAGTCCGGACTCTCGGTCCGGCACTTCGAAGTCACCGGTCCGCGCGCCCAGCTTATGGTACGAGTCCATAAGCTGTTTGCGCGTCCGCTCGGCCTCCGCGCGCGTCGCGGCCTCGGCCCTCTCCACGCGGCTCTCCAGGGCGATGAGCCGCTCCTACAACTGCTCGGCGTGCTCCCTGGAAAGATTGCCCTCCGCCCGCGCCAGATTGGCCTCCACCTGCACAGCCTGCGCCTTGGTGAGGGCCTCGTTGGTCTCCCTCCTCTCCCCCGCCAATTGGCGCCGGAGGTCAGCCTTCTCCCCCTCCAGCGCGGCCACCTTGCCCGCCAGCTTGCGGCACTTACTGTTGGCGGCCGATTTTTCACAGACGGCGTCCGCGTGTTGCGTCCGAAGTCTCTCGACTTCGGCAGACACAACTGCCGTGAGGGCCCCCGACGCTGTGCGATTGGCGAAGTCAGCCACCTGCAGAACACACGTAAGACCGCGGCCACAAAAAAACGGAGTCTAGCTCAACGGACCTGACTTAGTGCCTCCGTCACCTCCTTCAACCGGCGGGATGCAGCGCCCGCCTCATCCCTGACGGCCGCGAGCGCCGACATCTCGCCTCCGGCGCTAAGAGCACTGCCCTTCGCCTTCGGCACTCCGGCAGTCGCCATGGTCGCCGCGGCAGGCACAACAATAGCAAGCTGGCCTTCGTCCGACCCTGCGACGTATCAACGAATTAAAAAAAAACGAGCCAACGTCTTACCACCAAGATAGTCGTACACACTAATATCGGTGGCGAAGTCGGCGACGCGCTTGCCCGACGACGGCAACTCTTGGGCCGCCTTCGCGACCTCCGACACCCTGCTGGACGGCGGCACAGCCTTCGTCGATTTGGAACCACCGGCTTCCTCCGGCGCCTTGCTAAATACAGGGCCGCCCGACTTCGCCGCCACCGGCGGCTTGCCTCCGCCAGGGGCCGCAGCCTTCGCAGCCCCCCGCTGCCTCTTCGGCCGGGCTTCATGAAGCCTGACAACCGCCTGACGCTTTTGTGCAGCTCCCTGGCGATCCTTGTCCATCACTGCCGACACAATAGCAGCAATATTCCGCCCGTAAGGAAACACTTTCCATTCACGAACCATGCGAGATGTAAAAAAGTCTTCGCCGACCGCGCGGGGGATAGGAACATTCCTAGGCCACCAACCCCCGGTAACCCTCAGCATCCGCGCAGAAGACTCCCGGAGCTCGGACGAAGACATCCTTCCCCCCGGCGCCGCGCAAGTCCTCATCAACTCTCTAGCAAAACCATCGGAAACCCCAAGTCCTCCCATAGCAGTACCTAATTTCCTCTTTTTATAGGATGGGGCGGCCGCCGGCGCAGGGTCGTCTCCAGTCTCCACCACCGGCTTCTTCCCACGGCGGTCCACATCGTCTTGGCCGGGGTAGCCGCCATACGGCAGTTGATTCAATTCAAAAACCCTGTTCAAACGGTCATTCGACCCGCGGATATCCCAGCTACGCTGGCCCTCTGTCCTCGGCACGTACCGACCAACGAGCCGCACCGCCCCATCCTCCGCCTCACGCACAAAGGCGGCCGGATCGCGGTTTTGCAGATTCAGCGCGAAGGCAGGACTTCGCACCATCTTCCCACCATGGGAAGGCATCCGGCGAGGGCACACTTCGCCCAACGCCCAGCCATGCGCCAAGGGCCATACCTCGTACGCCACAAATTCTTCAACCAAATCGCGCCCACTGCTCAGGCCGGCGGCGCACCGAAGGGCCCCTTCGTCCGCATCCCCCTCCGCCACCTCAAAGGACGGGTATGCTGAGTAAAAATGTGAACACATCTCGGACACGGGGAGCCCCTCATGGCCTTCGACGGTACCCTCAGCGACATAAAACCAAAACTCATTCCAGTTGCCCCACTTGTTGCGGGCGCAAGGAACCAACTCGACTACCTGCATCGTGGTCTTGCCGGTCTTCGGCGTAAACTTACAGGACCCAAACTGGGCAACTTCATCTCCAATCATCCTCTTCTGCCAGAGCAACTCCACCGCCAAAGTAACCCAGCCGCTGCATATCTTGCACGCGGGCCGACGACATCCGCGACACGCCAAAATCCACAGAATCGCCGGCGCGCAACTCCTCCGCCACCAAACTACTCAGCGTCTCCTCAGACGAGGCGTAGGCTGGCGGCGAAGCAACGGCCGGCGGTGAGGCTTCGGCCGGCGGTGTAGCGGCAGCAGAAGAAGAGGAGGTCGGCATCACTACATACCGTCGGCGGCGGCGGGCGGTCTGCTTCACTCGAGCCAGATCTCCGGCGAACAAAAGCAAGGCGGGCAGACAAGCAGCAAGACGGTGGAAAAGGCGGCTAGGGTTTGCACGGAGCACAGAAAGTGAAGTTCAAAAAGCGCCGACCCCCGCCCCCTTTTATAGGCAGGGCGCGGCGCTTCGGGAAACCCGCAATCCAACAGTACGGCGTCAATCAACGGTCATGTCAAAAACCCCCGCGGAACCACTTCGAGCGAGGGCAGCGTCTCCGCCATCTAGCGACGTCTTCGGCACCAGGTGACTTTGTCGAACTGGTCCCTCGGAGGGCAAATGTTGGGGCGAAGGCAAAGACGCCACCCTTCGCTCGAGGCCTTCGCTGCAGTCGCTGGTCTGACAAAGACAAAACAGGCAGGGACACCCTTCGCTTGACACGGCACCAGACGAAGGCCTGCGACGTCGTCACTCCACCGTGCGGCCTCGTCCAGCGCAGAAGCCCACGTGTGATCCGGCCCATTGTAACGGGCCCCGCGTGGCCGCTGCGTGTTATGGGCCTAATTTGCAATGGCATTCCTGTAATTACAGTCTGTAACCCTGCTTTATGAGAATATTCTGGGGATAACCTAGGTATCTGAGGGCACATGCGTCCTTAACACAAGGCACTGAGCGCTCAGACACCTATAAATACCCCCGCACAGTGCCCGTGAGAGGGCAGATTAACAGAGCTATTGCCATCTCGCGCGAGAACCCTGTTGACGTCACTGTTCACCCTTGTTGGATCCCCTTGCAACTGAGAGCAAGTTCCAACAGTGTGCATTCTGGCTGGAGGAGATTCAATTTTTGGGACATTTATTATCTGCCAAGGGGATTGCGGTGGATCCCAGCAATGTCAAGGATATTTTGGAGTGGAAACCCCCAACCACTGTGCATCAAGTCTGAAGTTTCCTTGGACTGGCTGTTTATTACCGCCGATTCATTCCAGATTTTTCCAAGCTTGTGAAACCAATCACAAGTTTATTGAAGAATGATACTAAATTTAATTGGTCTTCAAAGTGTAATGAAGCCTTTGAGCAGTTGAAGATATTACTAACCACTGCTCCAGTATTGGCTCAACCGGATATTAAAAAGCCCTTTGATGTGTATTGTGACGCATCAGGCAGTGGTGTCGGCTGTGTTCTAATGCAAGAGGGCCGAGTAATAGCTTATGCTTCAAGGCAGTTGCGCCGACATGAGGAACATTATCCAACTCATGACCTAGAGTTAGCTGCGGTGGTTCATGCCCTAAAAATATGGCATCATTATCTGCTGGGAATGTTTGTAACATTTATACAGATCATAAGAGCTTGAAGTACATCTTTACCCAGTCAGAGCTTAATATGAGACAAAGTAGATGGATCGAGCTAATAAAGGATTATGAATTAGAGATTCACTATCACCCAGGCAAAGCTAATGTAGTAGCAGATGCGTTAAGTCGTAAGGCTTTCTGTCATTGTCTTACTATGAAGACTTCTGACATTACGTTATGCCAAGAAATGGAGAAGTTGAACCTGGGGATGATTCAGCATGGAACTTCAAATCATTTGAAGCTTGAGTCAGTCATCCTGCAAATAATAATTGACACACAAAGAAATGATGAGGGAATGAAGCATATTCATGAGAAAATAGAAGCTGGTAAAGCCAACTGCTTTAGAAGAGATGATCAAGGTATTGTATGGTTTAACAACCGCATAGTTGTGCCTAAAAATAATGAGATCCGCCAGCAAATTTTGGATGAAGCACATCTTAGTCGCTATTCCATTCATCCAGGAAGCACTAAGATGTATCATGATCTGAAACAACATTATTGGTGGACAAAGATGAAGATTGAAATCGCACGCTATGTGGCAAGATGTGACACTTGTAGATGTGTCAAAGCCATACATATGAAGACTGCTGGTCCATTACAATCTCTACCTATACCAACATGAAAATGGGAAGATATAAGCATGGACTTTATTGTAGGATTGCCTAAGACCACCAAAGGGTATGATTCTATCTGGGTTATCATTGATCGACTTACAAAGATCGCCCACTTCCTTCCTATCAGGGTAAAGTATACAGTGGCCACATATGCAAAGTAGTACATTGCTCGCATCCTCAGTTTGCACGGTGTTCCGAAGACTATAGTGTTGGATCATGGACCTCAATTTGTAGCCAAGTTTTGGGAAGCATTTCACAAATCCTTGGGTACTAAGTTGCTCCATAGTTCGGCCTATCATCCTCAGACCAGTGGGCAGACTGAGATAGTGAATCAAATACTTGAGGACATGTTACGGGTTTGTGCTTTGGAATTCCCACAAAAATGGGATGATTGTTTACCATTAGCGGAGTTCTCATATAATAATAGCTACAAGAAAGCATTAAGATGGCACCCTTTGAAGCTTTATATGGACGATGATGTCGCACTCCGTTAAACTAGTCTGAACCTGGTGAAAGAAGTTTCTTCAGGCCTGATATGGTAAAAGAGACCGAAGAAAAAGTTCAACGAATAATTCATAATTTGAAAGAAGCTCAAGCTCGTCAGAAGAGTTATGCAGACAAGCGATGACAACCCTTGTACTTTCCAGTTGGAGATTATGTCTACCTGAAAGTTTCACCAATGAAGGGTGTATCATGTTTCGGCGTTAAAGGGAAGCTTGCACCCCGGTATATTAGTCCTTTTCTTGTTCTTGAACAATATGGAGCAGTGGCATACCGACTCCAGTTACCCGAAACCTTGTCTGTAGTACATAATGTGTTCCACTTGTCTCAATTGAAGAAGTGTCTTCGGGTTCCCGATCGAACCGCTGAAGTAACGGATGTTGCCATAGAACCAGACTTGACCTATTCAGAGCACCCTATTCGAGTCTTGGATCAAAAGGATAGAATTACCCGAAGGAAAACTCTCAAATTTTACTACAGTGGAACCAACACATGGAAGATGAGGCTACATGGGAAACTCAAGACTTTTTAGAAAAGAATTTCCCAGACTTTTTAGCCTCATGTAATTTGTAAAGTATGCACATTTGTTGCAATTAGAGGAATGAGCCCCAAACCACTCCTGCCTTGTACCAAAAATAAGGTAGTAAAGATGTGCCGTGTTTCATTTTTCCATTACTTGCCCTAGGGAATTTTCATCTCGGGACGAGATTCTTTTATGGGGGGAACGATGTAACACCCCTGGTGTTACTGTTAATAAAACATGAGCATAACATCATAAGCATTGGCATTTCTTGTGTTTGTCACAACTAGAGTGCATTCATTAGGCAAAAAATTTCAAACAAGTTGTATTGATGTGACATGTAATAGTGAAACCCTAGAGTAGGATACTTAACCTTAAATTGGGCTCAGAAGGGCAAAGAAAAGCCTAATAAGAGAAAACTTCAACACTCATTAGAGATGGTCATAAAATGTCACCTTGAATAGACTTATGGGATATCCAAACCCTAGAAGTATCAGAAACCATAAAAGAAACCCTAGAAAACCCTAGACTTGAACCCTAGGGGGCTAAGTGCAAAATCAGTGCACTTTTGGACTAAAGTGCAAAAACCATGAAATTAGGGCATCTTAACTCATATGGTTCACAAGTATGTGGATTTGCAAGTTAAACCTTGAGATTTGGGCTTATTTGCAAAAGAGCCACACTTATACTCTGATGGCTAAGTCCGAATTTTAGAGATTTGGCTCAACTTTGGGGCCTTGTAACTTCCAAACCATAAGGATTTTGCCCTAGGTCACCACACCAAGTTTGTAAAGCTATGTTAGGAGAACAATTTTGCTTAAAGGGTTAAGCATTGTTGTTATGCAAAGTTGAGAGAAAACTTGGCCCAAAGTTGGGTGTCAGCCAGCCTAAACCTGAATTTTGGTATTCAGTGACATCGGATGAACTTGGCCGAAGTTGGGCTGTAACTTTGATACAGAGTGATGATCACGTTACTACACAAAATTGGGAGCAAATCCCCCTGCAAATTGCTCCGTCAGGTGTTCTGAACCACATGTTGATGGTACAGTACCCTGAACATGATCCTGATGCAGCTCCCCTCGCCGCCGATGATCTTTACGCCGTGATTCATGCCGTCGCCGCGATTCGTGTTCGCTGGTGAGGGGATAACCACGACAGAGTAAAGATCTTGGCACTGGATCAGCTCAGGCTCAGGCATGGATGGGGTTCACCGTACACACTTGCTCGTCGTGCGGACAGGATAGATTTCGCCGCCGTCGATCGCTCGCCGTTGTGCGCCACGTGTTTAAACACTAGCCCACGTCATGGTGAATCTTGTTATGCATGTCCGGTGATCGCCGGAGGGCTGCCACGGTGAAAGCCACTCATCCTGAGCGCCAATACCTCTTTTCCCCTCCGGCCGCCAACACATCCTCATGAAATTGGACGCCACCGTCGTTGGAAGATATAAATTGCCGCCCCCGTCCGCTCCGCTAGATAATTGCGCAACCAGTGAAGCAACCCGTGCCTCAAATCCTCCCCTAGAACTCCCCAATTTGGGATTTCCCCCAAATCCCTCAAGAATACCGAGCTGCTTGACCTCATCGTGGCCAGCCCAATTCAGGTTCGATCACACCCTCTACTTTCTTGTTTCAACACCCTCGCTTGCTCTTGATACTCACCAACCCGTTCAATTGAGCTGAGCTACCACAGATCGCCGGAAACGCGTTCGATTATCCGCCTTACCCGTTGTCACCATGGACAGAGCCACTTAGATCACCGTTTGTGAAATTAGTTAGGGGGGAAATGGTCCTTAGGTCTTGAATTTGGTTCGACCAAAGTAGGGCGCCGGTCTTTGCGTGAATCGGCCGGTGAGAGTTCGCAGGAGCGCGGCCCGGCGTCGTTCGTTGTCGGGGACTTGGCGCTGTGAAGAATTAGAAGTTCAGGGGGGTTCCTGTAAGGTGTCAGTGACTCTAGAAACAGTGCTGCGAACCTGTCTGCGGTTATTCATAACGTCCAGGACCTATTGGCAAAATCTACACGGGCGCGCGCGGGGGCGCGCTTCTGCCTATAGTTGGCCGACCTGGGCCGCTTTCGGTCCAATACTGTTCATAGTTTTCCTTTTTTTCTGCTAGAGCTAAAGAAATTCTAGAAAATTGTAGAAAAATGATAAAAATACTAAACCAATTTTGCTAGGTATCTAATTTCCTATAGTATTTACTAAAAATAGTTTCATGATTTTTAGTCAAAATAGGAAATTATAGAGTATTTAAAATAGCCAAAAACTTTACTTCTAGATTTTTAGGGAATAATTAATAAATCCAAAATTCACTAAACTTTTAGGGTAATCTCTAAATAACATTTAGAAGCCTTGGGTAGAGTTTAGTATGATTTGGACCATGTTTGATACTTAAAACCCAAAACCCTACCCCCTGCCCTATGAACTTCACTATTGACTCCAAAAACCCTAAGTTCTCGGAGATCCGTGAAGGAAAGTTGTATTCAAGACCTTCGATAATAAACTTTTATTGTCTTTGCATCTTCATGAGCACTACATGAGCATTCATTATTATACTTGGCTAGATTTAGAAAACGAAGAGGAAGTTGAGGTTGAAGAGACAAGGACTTTATCACCACCACCACCTGAGGAACATCCGGCAGGCAATTGTTTCTATTTTGATATCTGCGGAACAGAGCCTGATTCACCAGTAACACAAGGCCAACCCCGGTGCATTTGCCACCTCCTTGTTACTTTTAAATTCTTTCTCACTTGCTTGATGCATTAGGTGATAGGAGTTGTGTGTTAAACCAATTCCTGCATTTCCTTCCTTGGATTGGATTACTTCTCCTCAAATCCCTGTTTTACAAAAGGTTTTTCTTATGCTTAGCTTTGCTTTAGAAAAACAAAATGTTTTGTTTTCACAAAAGATGATGCTGCAAAGTAGGAGCGATGTTTTTGAAAATAAAACTTGATGGTGGATCCATCATGGCCATGATGGGTTCAACATCGGAAAAGATGTACCTCTGACAGGTACCCAACTTTGGGTTTGAAAAGGATAAAGCTGAGACCGGGCGGGTGACTTTCACAAGAAGAGAGTCTCGATATAGTGTCTCCGTCTTAGTCGATTAAGGACCGTGCCGATGTAGGCTTGCTGACCGAGGACCCTTTAACTGGTCACATGCCTCATCATGGGTAAGCTTTGCCTCGGGCAGACTAATACCAGAATAAGATAACACACAATGGGAGTGGAGAGATGGCGAGAGTAGCGTGTACCCTCTTTGGCAAGAGGCTGGACGGTGGTGTATCTGTGTTGTCGGTTGGCGTGAACCTGATCTGGTCTTAAGAACCCCGGTGGCGAGTTGACATATGCAAGGGTTAAGTGCTACACATGTCATGTGATTGGAGATCCTCAGTTGAGTATAATCGATTCGGATCGCCGTAACTTCACGGACATGAAGTCTTGGTCACTGCCCTATACGTAGAAATCCAGTAAAGATGAAGGGTTGTTAAGAAATTGGCTAGTGCAGGTCAAGTGATTGAACTAGGGTAGAAAGAACTCTAGTTGCAGGTAATTTTACTTAACTTGACAAATAAAACTGGATTTTTAAGGATCCACTTTTAGTAAGCATTTTTTGCAAACAGAGTCATTGATTATTGATAAGCCTTACCTTGACTCCCTTAAAGCCAGCATATCCTTGAGAGTCTTTTACTTTGTCGAGTAAGTCTTGCGAAAGTACACTTCATACTCAGAGCTTTGTCCCATGTTGTTTTAGGTGAAGAAGCAATAAACTTTTGTTGCTTCTGTTCAAAGGTGGTACCCAAAGAAGAGAACCAAGACTAAAGCTGCGGGAGGGAAGGCCCTCCGTTAAAAACTTTTTACTGCTTATTCGGGAGGAGTTTTTGCATCCCATGGTTTGTAATAATAATACTCAGCGCTCATATATTATGTTCTGGTCTATAAATATTTAACTCTGTCTTACTTTTCAATAAAAGTAAGTTATTGTAACTGCTTCTGCATTTCTGCATCTCCGATGAATTGTAATGTCTGCGTGACGGGTGAAACGCTCTTGGGAAGGTAAGAAAGTCAGATACCGAACTTGTCAAGTGATCAGGTGCATCTGCAGGATTGTCTGAGGTCCATTGGACAAGGACAACTGTAGGTGGGCCTAATGACTTGGGAGGTTCTGTCACATTAGATGTCATCCTCGGGATGAATTGGCTACACAGAAATGAAGCCACTGTTAGTTGTGACAAGAGAACAGTTAAGTTGGTGTCCCCATCCGGAAAAGGAAGTAGTAACCAAGCTGTACTTACCTAAACTAGAAGAAGGAGCCTGTCACCATTTATCAGTAGATGATAAGGAGTCCAATCCGATTGAAGCAATTAGGGTTGTGTTAGAATTCCTCGATGTATTCCCTAAGGAGTTACCAGGCATGCCACCTGAAAGGAAAGTTGAATTTCCATAGAGCTTATCCTAGGCACCGCCCTTATTTCCAAGAGAGCTTATCGAGTGTATGGACCAGAGTTGGTGGAACTCAAGAAGCAAATTGATGAGTTGTTAGAGAAGGGCTACATCAGACCAGGTACCTCACTTGGGCAGCCCCAATATTACTTGTGGAGAAGAAGGATGGTACGAAGAGGATGTGCATCAATTACAGAGCTTTGAATGAAGTCACTGTCAAGAACAAGTACCCCCTATGGCAGAACCACCCGAATTATTCCAGCTTAAGTGCCTAAGTCACGCTTCAGGGGCCACAACACACTTAAATCGGAATAACCCTTCAGTCCCTTAGATCTAGTCTGATAAAGCCACTTAACCAGGATCCAATACCACAACCTCACTCGAAGGTGAGTCACAGAAGAAATACAATAAAATAGGAAGACCTCCAATTAAAGTACTAAATTATTACATAGATCGAAGTTTTTCAAGTAGCGGATATAAGTTCATAAAATAAGATGCAGCGGATAATCGATATCGTCGGTAGCGAGGAATTGGGCAAGGCCTAGCCCACTACTCCTCTTGATCCTCTCCTGTCGGAGCAGCATCCCACTCGACCGTCCAACCCGGTGGCAGGGTGGTAGGCCAAGTCACAGCATCAACCATATCCTGAAGCGTACCTGCAAAAATTATTCCACAAGCAAGGCTAAGTATACTAATACTCAGCTAGACTTACCCGGCGTGAGGAAACTACTCCTCTACCTCTAGACCATGCAGCTGTTTGGCTGAGGGGTTTGGTTTGCCAAAAGCACTAGCTGAGTCTAAAATAAAATTTTAGCTTTTCAATTTCTAGCATCATTATCTTAGCTAAGTTTGTTCCTTCTAAGCATTCATGGTAACAAGCATTTAGTACAAACAACAAGTTATCTCATGTAAACCTCATTTCATTTCTTACTCAATGTAGTACAAGGGGTCAAGCAGTCTCATTAGCTGCGAGAAGCAGACGATTCAAATCGAGTTTTAACCTTGCAAGGTAAACCTAAACACACGACATGTCAGGGCACACCGTCCCCACACATATCTACCATCCCCATCGATTCCCCATTCGCGGCCAGGGCTCACCGCCTTGGCATACAATGTTCCACTAACCCCGGCTGCCGCCATGCAGTGACCGCACTTATACCCACCATAGCTAGCATGGGAGACCCATTCTCAGGACAAGTGAGGGGAAAAGTCCGCGCCTGGCTTCACTCAGGTACTAGGCTTACCGGTTACCATATTTCCCGACATGTGTTTAGTACGTTCAAACGCTTGACTCAAGTATCCACACATTAATCCTTAATTCCTTTTCCCGTCTCATGGACATGGCATCCTCCCTAGATCCAAGTCCATAGACCATCATAAATCCCGTTATCAAGATGAATACAATCAATTCGTGACCTCGCGCGAGTGCTAGAAAAATCACTCGACTTCTACCGAGATCCTAGTTAGCATAGCAGCTACTCGACCTAGCATACTAGTATCCATAAAAAGGAATCCTGAGTTCATGCAACTAAAGGTTTCAACCATCTCCTACACTTAAGTGCACATTACAAGCCTACAAACATTAAGTGTAGTAAAGTAGCATATATAAATGGTTATGCATAAACCAGGGCTTGCCTTCAATAGCTGGGGCTACGGGGAGATCCTCGATGGCAGTCTCGGGAGCTTGCTCCTGGTCTTCCTCGTGGACAGCTCCTTGCTCAGGGATGAGCACGTACTCTCCGTCAGCGAGATTGCAATCTATTGAATGCAATGAGTAAGATACATGCATGATATGATATGCAATTTAGCAATTAAACTTTGATGGTGAATGATCCACTTAATAAGGTAGAGCTTAATCTTGCTACTGGATATTCCTGTGGTACACTTAGCAATTTAGGGTCAAGCTTGGATAAGCTAAGTGGTAAGTTTATTTTGGTGTTCCACTGATTTCTTTTTTTGATGTCTTGGTGAGAGTTTATTAAGGTTTCTAGCTGAATCATTAGAGTGAGATTTATTATTCCCTCTCTTCCTTCTTATTTCTTTTATGCTTTTAAGGTGGGTTTGAACTACAAGATAGCTTAATAAATTTCCAAAAATTCTGCAAACATTACAGTGGCTTGTTACTGGTGTATAAGTCTCTGTCTCAAAATTTGGGGTTTAAAAAGTGAGTGGCCCTCTTTGCATAAAATTATCAAATATTAGGGCAGAGGGGGTGTTTTGAACTACAACCTTCTTTTTACAGTGAGTTATTCTCTAATTCTTATTTTTGTTGGTATCTAGCTGTTATAACATGACTCTGTTCAAATTTGTAGCCACTAATACTCATTAGTTATTTTATTATGATTTTCCAAGGTTCCTAGCCAAAGGGGTGCTTTCTACTACCACTATATTTGAAAAATATCAAACAATAGATTTCCAATTTTTCCTATCTTCTTCTTTGTGCAAGAGCAATACTTCTGAAGTTTGGTAACTTTTTGCTTAAAGGAAAGGTGGTAGGAATTATTTGGATTAAATGGCCTTTTTCATGAAGCATTGGCAATGGGTATTATTTTGCAGCTTCCAATTAGGTTTTGCATTGGCAATGGGTATTTGAAAAATTTATTTGCTCACTGTTGCCTACTTTTTGGCTTGCTTATGATTTAATTGAAATATGGCTTAATATCAAGTTCTATTTGTTTACCCTACTTAAAATGATGGGCTAGGATGTTTATCATTTTTGTAGTGGTATTTTAGTGGTTACAAGTCCACTGGATTTTTATTAACAATTTTGAAATTGTTTTTATAATTCTAATAATTGTCTTTCTAGTTTGATTAGTGCTTAATAAAACATTTCACCTAGATTCTGCTCTCGACTAGGAGTCCCTTTATTTTTCCTAGGTTCTCTATTACCTCAGAAGACTAGGAAAAATAATTACATTCAGTGTTCATTATTTTCTAATACCTTTCTGATTTTTATAAGTTTTGGGCAAAAATGGCTTTTAATAGATAACCCTACTTAAATCTTCAATACTGGGGTGTTTAGTATTTTTAAACAGTGTCTAAATGGGGTTTGAACATCTACAAATTTTCTTAAGTTCAGCACAGAAGCATAACTAATTTTTCTTATTTTAATAAGGTTTGGTCAGTTTCTGTATTTAATTTCAAACTCTAAAATTTAAAACAGAAAGCATAGGGTTCAATATTTTTAGTTGATAGTCCATAATATTTTGAATCTAGCAAAATTAGTTTGGCTAAATCTGGTTGAATATAACTCAAGATATAAATTTTCTAAGTTCTCTGTTGAATATAAAAAGATTAATTAGAAATGGTTAAAGGAAAAACAGTTTTGCGCTGGGGTCCCTGGCGAAAGGTTTTGAATGAATTACAGACAGGTCCTCGGTGCACTATTCACTTGAGTCTACGGCTCTGCAGAAAACCCCCTAGGGTTTTGTAAAATCGAACCGCGGTCCTTCCCTAATGGAACAGTGGCCGCGGAGGAAGAAAGGGGCGGAGGGGCTTACCGGCGGCGAGACTGCTCCAGTGAGGTGGTCGAGAATGTAGAGGAGGTCCTGAGGGTCACGGCGATGTGCGGGTCACCGTCGGGGATGGTTGGAGTCGGCCAGTCCACGTGCGCAGGCGGAGATGTTCGTCAGCGGCGAGGAATCTGGCCTGCTCACATCACGATTGTCCAAGCGAATCGGTCAGAGAGCTTCGCCAGAGGTCAAGAAGGATAGTGGTGCAAGGAATTAGAAAATGGCTCACCGGATTTCTGTGCCCACGCGTGGTGGCAGGCGACCGAAGTCCAGCGAGGGTGAATCCGCCTCTCCGGTGAGGCAATGCCTCGGCTCAAGCTTGGAGAAGCTTCACGGCTTCACGGGGAAGCGGTCCAGGGGCTGGGGCGAGGCTAGGGGTCAACAGAAAAGGCTGGCCACAACGGCCGTGCTCGGGCAGAGATGGTGGGCGGTGGTGCTTGCTTTCCACGGCGAACTCTGGTGATCTCTGGCTCGGGCGGGGCTCTGGGTGCGCGAGTGCCAATGGCTAAGGCCTCTGGAGGCATTTATAGGCGAGGGCGAGGTGCAGACACGCAGGGCAGGGCGACCACGCGTGGGGTGCGCGCTCAGCCAGCCAGACACGGCGTCGAGCACGTGGCTCTTTGCTTCTACCTAAGTTCAAATGCCCATAGGTTGGAGATCTTCGTGTATTTGGGCATGATCACTGCACAAGATTTGCTATCCTGATAGAGCTTTGTCATTTATGTGTGGAAGTCGAGCGGTTTGGGGCTGTGTACAGAGAGTTGTCGCGTCGCTAAGGTGGCAGTGTCACAAGGTCTTGTCCTGAGGTAAATCCATGCAAGATCATGTCAAATGGTGGAGAGAGGTTTCCAAACTTTGCCACGGTGTGTTCTAGGAAATTTGGCGCCACTTTGCTATTTGGACTTGTTTGATTTAAGTTTTGAAAAGTAGAGAACGCGGTTGATCTTTGGAAAGGGGCTGAAATTCAGATTTCTGAATTTCTGAATTTTTCCCAAGTGTATTAGTTCAGGGGCTGATTTAGGGATTTTGAAAAATTCAAATGGCAAAGCTTTCTTACTATACTTTGTTGGTTAATTAGTGAACTAAAACTTTGTTATTTGGTTTTTACCAAAATTTGTATTTTTCTCCCAAGTCTTTTTCCCAAATGCCCTTTATGTGCTTAAATGGTCCACTTAAAATTAGTTAGGGTTTGATAGTTCTTCTTACCTTGAGGTTCATGACATGATTAAGGAGAATTTCTTAAGATAAAAAGACTTACTTCAACCTTTGTTATAAATTTTTCTTTTTTTGTTTGATGTTCATCCCTTCATTTGGTTTACATGTGATAATGGTTTGGGTAAGCTTAAGGAAGAAACCTTAGGTGACACTGGGGTGTCACAGCCTTCCCCCCTTAAAGGAATCTCGTCCCGAGATTCAGGTCGGAGTCCTCCCGGGGTGAAGCGAAGGGTGAGACTTACTTGAAGTGGATGCTTTATTTATTAAGGCAACTGCTCTTCGAATGTCATTCTCTTTGCAACATCAGAAGGAAGTCCTTTTATTTCTTGTCTTATAATTAACTCTCTTTATATTAAGATCATTTTTCTGAAATTTAGATTCGAAGGGCAGGAGGAGGGGTTGGGCATGGCTATGTACCAATTTCCTTAGGTAGTCAATCGGGGAAGTTGGAACGCAGGAATTCCTCGGTCTCCCAAGTAGCCTCTTCCTCTGAGTGATTACTCCATTGGACCATATACATCTTGATAGATTTAGGCCTAGTTGATCTTTCTTTGCAATCCAGAACCTTGGAAGGGTACTCTTGGTACAATAGATCTGGCTCTATCTCAAATTCTGGTTCTGCTATGATCTCGGTCGGCAATTGAACACACTTTTTTAGTTGGGATACATGGAATACATTGTGGATGGCGGACATTCTTGGAGGTAACTTCAATTTGTATGCCACGGGTCCACATGCTTCTATGACCTCATAAGGTCCAATGTAACGAGGGGCTAACTTGCCTTTGATTCCAAACCTCTGCACTCCTTTGGTGGGTGATACCTTCAAATATACGAAATCTCCCACCTCGAACTGGAGAGGTTTCCTTCTCTTATCATGGTAACTCTTCTTCCTGGCCTGAGCAGCTTCTAGATTTTTCCTGATTAGTTTGACCTTCCTTTCGGCATCAGTCACTAAGTCAGGTCCAAAAACTTCTCTTTCTCCAGGCTAAGACCAATTAAGGGGTGTTCTACACCTTCTTCCATAGAGAGCTTCGAAGGGTGCCATCCTTAGGCTGGATTGATAACTGTTGTTATAAGCAAACTCTGCCAAGGAGAGGTGCTTATCCCAGTTTTTGCCACAATCGATCGCACAAGCTCTCAGCATATCTTTAAGAATTTGATTTACCCTCTCGGTCTAACCATCAGTCTGTGGGTGGTAAGCTGAACTTATGATTAGCTTAGTTCCCAAAGACTCTTGCAGTTGTTCCCAAAATCTGGCAACAAATGGGGCTCCTCGGTCAGATACAATGGTCCGGGGCAAACAGTGCAAACACACGATTCGGTCAATGTGCAGCTCTGCATACTTTTGAGCCTTATCAGGGGTGTGCACTGGGAGAAAATGTGCCACTTTCGTTAGTCGGTCCACAATAACCCAAATCGAATCATGATGATGAGAGGTGTTGGGCAGGCCCACAATGAAATCCATGCTGATGTCATCCCATTTCCACGAAGGTATAGATAGGGGTTGCAAAGCTCCAGCTGATTTCAAGTGGCTTGCCTTTATCCTCTGACATGTGTCACATTCTAATACATATGGGGCTATCTCCCTCTTCATTCTGGTCCACCAATACAGGGGCTTCAGATCATGGTACATTTTGGTGCTCCCTGGACGCATGGAGAATTTGGAGAGATGGGCCTCATCCAAGATTTTCTTCTTGAGATCCTTATTTTTAGGAACCACCAATCTGCTTTCAAACCACAATATACCCTTTCCATCTTGGCGGAAACATTTATACTTCTCGGTCTTCTGATGGAGGTTCTCCTTAATAATTTGCACTCCCTTGTCACTGAGCTGGGCCATGATGATCTGGTCTTGCAAAGTTGGCTCAACAGAAATGTGAGACAAAGCACCAGAAGGAATCACTTCAATCTTCATTTTGCTCAACTCATCACACAAGGTGTTAATGCGAGAATCCATCATAACACAGTTGCATTGCAATTTCTGACTCAAGGCATCTGCAACCACATTGGCTTTTCCTAGGTGATAATGTACCTCCAGGGCATAATCCTTGATCAGCTCTAGCCATCTTCTCTGCCTCATGTTGAGATCAACCAGAGTAAAGATATACTTAAGGCTCTTATGATCAGTGAAGATGTTGCAGTGGGTTCCCATCAAGTTGTGTCACCACATTTTTAATGCATGAACCACGGCTGCCAACTCCAGGTCATGAGTGGGATAATTCTGCTCATGAGGCCTGAGTGCTCTCGATGCATAAGCAATGACTCGATTATCTTGCATCAAGACACAACCTAGTCTAGTGCCTGAGGCATCACAATACACATCAAATGGCTTGTTGTTGTCGGGTTGCGCTAACACCGGTGCTGTGGTCATATGTTGCCTCAACGCATGGAAGGCATCTTCGCACTTCTGACCCCAATCAAACTTGGCTTCTTTCTTCAACAATTCAGTTATGGGCTTCGCAATTCGAGAGAAATCCGGAATGAATCTTCGATAATAACCAGCTAATCCCAGAAAACTCTAAATCTGACAGACAGTCGTTGGCGGCTTCCAGTTCATCACCTCTTGCACCTTATCAGGATCAATAGCTATGCCTGCCTAAGAGATAGTGTGACCCAAGAATTTAATTTCATTTAGCCAAAAATCACATTTTGACAATTTGGCATAAAGACAGTGCTCTCGCAGACGTTGAAGCACAACATGCAAATGCTCGTCATGCTCTTCTTCGTTCTTTGAGTACACCAGGATATCATCGATGAAAACCACTACAAATTTGTCCAATTCAGGCATGAAAACAGAATTCATTAGATACATGAAATATGCTGGTGCATTGGTCAGCCCAAATGACATCACCAAGAATTCATACAGCCCATATCTTGTCGAGAAGGCAGTCTTCGGAATATCACTTGCTTGTATCTTGATTTGATGATAGCCGGAGCGAAGGTCTATCTTGGAAAACACTTTGGCTCCGACCAACTGATCGAAAAGAGCATCAATACGAGGCAAAGGATACTTGTTCTTAATAGTTACCACATTAAGGGGGTGGTAATCTATGCACAGCCTCAAGCTTTCATCCTTCTTCTTTACAAACAAGGCTGGACATCCCCAAGCCGAAGTACTTGGGCGAATAAAACCTTTGTTCAACAATTCTTGCAATTGTTTCTTCAATTCTATCAACTCAGCGGGTGGCATCTGGTAAGGCCTCTTGGAAATAGGTGTCATTCCCGGATGCAACTCGATGGCGAATTCGATGTCCTGGTCTGGTGGCATTCCTGGCAATTCATCAGGAAAAACATCTGCATACTCACAAACCACTCGAATCTTCTTCACAGGTGACTCCATCATAGCAAAAGCACATGATTGAGTAGAATCTTGGCTGGGTAGATACAACACCAGGTCTTCAGAGGTAGGGGAACGAATCTCTAGAGCTCTGGCAGCTACATCCAATACTACTCGATGATGAGTCATCCAGTCGGCTCCCAGAATGATGTCCATACCCTCTAATCCCAAAAGTAGGAGTGTGGTTTTGAAGATTTTACTTCCCATTGAGATAGGCACACTTCGGATTAATTGGTTGGTTGCAATTTTAACCCCAGGTGTGGCTATCATGAATGACCCTTTTGTATGACAGAAAGGCAATTGACATTTAGCACTGAACTTATGGCTAATGAAAATATGAGATGCACTAGAATCAAACAGAATTAAAGCAGGTTGATTAAAAACTGAAAAGATACCCGTCATGATGGGGGCTCCCTCAGGTAACTCCTCTAGAGTAGTGAAGTTGAGCTTCCCTTGCCTGACTTGCACCTTCTGCTTTCTTCCCTTATCTTGATTTGGTGCTGGCATCTGCCTCTGCTGATTTCTTGGGCAATTCTTGGCATAGTGGCCCACATTGCCACAAGTGAAGCACTTGTTCCCATTGCCCTGGTGGAATTGCTGCTGCTGTGGAGGCTGACTATTCCTTGGAGCGAGAGCTGGAAAACGAGTGGGTGCTGGTTGCAGCTGCTGAGGTGGCCTGATCACCCATCTGCCTGCCTACTGCTAAAATCCCCTGCTCTGATTGTGGTACACTTAGCAATTTAGGGTCAAGCTTGGTTAAGCTAAGTGATAAGTTTATTTTGGTGTTCCACTGATTTATTTTTTTGATGTCTTGCTAAGAGTTTATTAAAGTTTCTAGTTGAATCATTAGAGTGAGATTTATTATTCCCTCTCTTCCTTCTTATTTCTTTTATGCTTTTATGGTGGGTTTGAACTACAAGATAGCTTAATAAATTTCCAAAAATTCTGTAAAAATTACAGTGGCTTCTTACAGGTTTATAAGTCGCTGTCTCAAAATTTGGGGTTTAAAAAGTGTGTGGCCTCTCTGCATAAAATTATCAAATATTTGGGCAAAGGGGGTGTTTTGAACTACAACCTTCTTTTTACAGTGAGTTATTCTCTAAGACTTATTTTTGTTGGCATCTAGCTATTATAACATGACTCTATACAAATATTTAGCCACTAATACTCATTAGTTATTTTATTATGATTTTCAAGTTTCCTAGCCAAAGGGGTGCTTTCTACTATCACTATATTTGAAAAATATCAAACAACAGATTTTCAATTTTTCCTATCTTCTTCTTTGTGCAAGAGCAATCATTCTAAAGTTTGGTAACTTTTTGCTTTAGGGAAAGGTGGTAGGAATTATTTGGATTAAATGACTTTTTTCATGAAGCATTGGCAATGGGTATTATTTTGCAGCTTCCAATTAGGTTTTGCATTTTTTTCTGGTGGTCTACTTCATTACTAATCTGGTAAAAATTTATTTGCTCACTGTTGCCCACTTTTTGGCTTGCTTATGATTTAATTGAAATATGGCTTAATATCAAGTTCTATTTGTTTACCCTACTTAAATTGATGGGCTGGTGTGTTTATCATTTTTGTAGTGGTATTCTAGTGGTTACAAGTCCACTGGATTTTTATTAACAATTTTGAAATTGTTTTTATAATTCTAATAATTGTCTTTCTAGTTTGATTAGTGCTTAATAAAACATTTCACCTAGAATCTGCTTTGGACTAGGGGTCCCTTTATTTTTCTTAGGTTCTCTATTACCTACTTAAATCTTCAATACTGGGGTGTTTAGTATTTTTAAACAGTGTCTAAATGGGGTTTGAACATCTACAAATTTTCTTAAGTTCAGCACAGAAGCATAACTAATTTTTTTTATTTTAATAAGGTTTGGTCAGTTTCTGTAATTAATTTCAAACTTTAAAATTTAAAACAGAAAGCATAAGGTTCAGTTTTTTTAATTGATAGTCCATAATATTTTGAATCTAGCAAAATTGGTTTGGCTAAATTTGGTTGAATATAACTCAAGATGTAAATTTTCTAAGTTCTCTGCTGAATATAAAAAGATAAATTAGAAATGGTTAAAGGAAAAACAGTCTTGCGCTGGGGTCCCTAGCGAAAGGTTTTGAATGAATTACAGACAGGTCCTCGGTGCACTTTTCACTTGAGTCTACGGCTCTGCAGAAAACCGCCTAAGGTTTTGCAAAATCGATCCCGCGGTCATTCCCAAATGGAACTGTGGCCGCGGAGGAAGAAAGGGGCGGAGGGGCTTACCGGCGGCGAGACTGCTCCGGTGAGGTGGTCGAGGATGTAGGGGAGGTTCTGAGGGTCACAACGATGTGCGGTTTGCCGTCGGGGATGGTCGGAGTCGGCTGGTCCACGTGCGCAGGCAGAGATGCTCGTCGGCGGCGAGGAATCCGGCCTACTCACGGCGCAATTGTCCAAGTGAATCGGTCAAAGAGCTTCGCTAGAGGTAAAGAAGGACAGTGGTGCAAGGAATTAGAGAATGGCTCACCGGATTTCTCTGCCCACGCGCGGTGGTGGGCAACCGAAGTCCAGCTAGGGTGAATCTGACTCTCCGGTGAGGCAATGCCTCGGCTCAAGCTTGGAGAAGCTTCACGGCTTCACGGGGAAGCGGTCCAGGGGCTAGGGTGAGGCTGGCGGTCAACAGAAGGGGCTGGCCACAACGGCCATGCTCGGGCGGAGATGGCAGGCGGTGGTGCTTGCTTTCTACAGCGAACTCCGGTGATCTCTGGCTCGGGCGGGGCTCTGGGTGCGCGAGTGCCAACGGCTAAGGCCTCTGGAGGCAATTATAGGTGAGGGCGAGGTGCAGACGTGTGGGGCAGGGCGACCACGCGTGGGACGCGCGCTGCCGCGGCCAGTCCGCGCTCGGCCGACCTAACATGGCGTCGAGCACCTGGTCTTTGCTTCTGCCCGAGTTCAAATGCCCATAGGTTGGAGATCTTCGCGTATTTGGGCATGATCACTGCACAAGATTTGCTCTCCCGATAGAGCTTTGTCGTTTATATGTGGAAGTCGAGTGGTTTGGGGCTGTGTACAGAGAGTTGTCACGTCGCTAAGGTGGCAGTGTCACAAGGTCGAGTCCCGACGTAAATCCATGTCAAGATCGTGTCAAACGATGGAGAGAGGTTTCCAAACTTTGCCACGGTGTGTTCCAGGAAATTTGGCGCCACTTTGCTATTTAGACTTGGCGCCACAAGTTTTGAAAAGCAGAGAACGCGGTTGATCTTTGGAAAGGGGCTGAAATTCAGATTTCTGAATTTCTGAATTTTTCCCAAGTGTATTAGTTTAGGGGCTGATTTAGGGATTTTGAAAAATTCAAATGGCAAAGCTTTCTTACTATACTTTGTTGGTTAATTAGTGAACTAAAACTTTGTTATTTGGTTTTTACCAAAATTTGTATTTTCTCCCAAGTCTTTTTCCCAAATTCCATTTATGTGCTTAAATGGTCCACTTAAAATTAGTTAGGGTTTGAGAGTTCTTCTTACCTTGAGGTTCATGGCATGATTAAGGAGAATTTCTTAAGATAAAAAGACTTACTTCAACCTTTGTTATAAATATTTCTTTTTTTTGTTTGATGTTCATCCCTTCATTTGGTTTACATGTGATAATGGTTTGGGTTAGCTTAAGGAAGAAACCCTAGGTGACACTGGGGTGTCACACCCCCTGCCCAGAATTGAAGATTTATTTGATCAGTTGAGAGGAGCCAGTGTGTTTCTCAAAGATAGATATGAGGTCAGGTAACCATCAGCTCAGAATCCGACCTGCAGATATATCGAAGACAACATTCATCACCAAGTATGGACTATATGCGTTCATGGTTATGTCATTCGGATTGACGAATGCGCTAGCTTACTTCATGTACCTGATGAACAGTGTGTTCATGGACTACCTCGACAAGTTCGTAGTGGTGTTCTTCGATGATATTCTTATATATTCCTAGAATGAGCAAGACCATGAGGAACATTTGAGGAAGGTACTTCAGAGGCTATGAGATTGCCAGTTGTATGCCAAGCTTAGCAAGTGCGAGTTCTAGATCAGTGAAGTTCTATTCTTGGGTCATATTATAAACCGAGATGGACTAGCGGTGAATCCAAAGAAGGTAGCAGTGATTCTGGACTAGAAAGCACCAAAAGATGTCCGAGGAATCAAGAGTTTCATTGGAATGGCCAGTTATTATCGGCGCTTCATTGAAGGTTTCTCCAAGATTGCCAGACCAATGACAGCCTTGCTAGCAAAGAAGGTTGAGTTCAAGTGGACCCCAACGTGCCAAGAATCATTTGAAACATTGAAGCAGAAGTTGACAACAGCACCGGTGTTGGTTCTGCCAGATGTTCACAAGCCATTCTCAGTATACTGTGATGCTTCATACACCGGACTGGGATGTGTGTTAATGCAGGAAGGGAAAGTAGTGGCAACTCGTCCCGACAATTGAAAGTCCATGAGAAGAATTACCCCACTCATGATCTAGAGCTAGCAGCAGGGGTTCATGCATTGAAGACCTAGAGACATTACCTTTATGGGCAGAAGTGTGATATCTACACAGACCATAAGAGCCTCAAGTATATATTCACTCAGTCAGAGTTAAACATGAGGCAGCGAAGATGGCTAGAATTGATCAAAGACTATGGGCTAGAGATTCATTATCACCTAGGCAAAGCAAATGTGGTTGCAGATGCTCTTAGCAAGAAGAGTCAAGTCAACATGTTGGCCGCTTACTCGATGCCGTTTGAGCTAGCGAAGGAATTCGACAAGTTGAGTCTCGGATTTCAGAACAACACTCAAGGAGTGACAATTGAGCTGGAACCCACCCTAGAGCAAGACATTAGGAAAGGTCAGAGGGATGATGAGAAGGTCAACGAGATCTGGCAACTAATCATAGATGGGAGAGGTCCAGATTTCTGTGAAGATGCAGAAGGAGTGGTATGGTTCAAGGATAGGCTATGTGTTCCCGACATCACCTCGATCCGGGAAGTGATCCTCAAGGAAGCTCATGAGACAACGTATTCTATACACCCTCGTAGCGAGAAAATGTACCAAGACCTGAAGAAGATATTCTAGTACGGTATGAAAAGAGAGATAGCAGAGTATGTGGCCAGATGCGACAGTTGTCAGAGGATCAAGGCAGAACATCAGAGACCCGCAGGATTGTTGCAACCGTTGCGATTCCGCAGTGAAAATGGGATGAGATTGGGATGGACTTTATAGTTGGTCTGCCCCGCACTCGAGCTGGTTATGACTCCATCTGGGTAGTAGTGGACCGTTTAACAAAGGCGGCCCATTTCATACCAGTCAAGACCACCTATAACAGTGCAGTGTTGGCAGAGTTATACATGTCTCGGATTGTTTGCTTGCATGGTATTCCAAAGAAGATAATATCGGATAGAGGTACCCAATTTACTTCTCATTTTTGGCAGCAGCTACATGAAGCTTTGGGTACACACTTGAAGTTCAGTTCAGCTTATCACCTGTAGACAGATGGTCAGACCGAGAGAACCAACCAGATTCTTGAGGATATGTTGAGAGCTTGTGCTTTGCAAAACCAGTTAGGTTGGGACAAGAGGCTATCGCATGCAGAATTCTCCTACAACAACAGCTATCAGGCCAGTCTGAAGATGTCACCATTCGAAGCGCTCTATGGGAGGAATTGCAGAACTCCATTGCATTGGGACCAACCCAGCGAAAGGCAGGTATTCGGTCTAGAAATTTTGCTTGAAGCTAAAGAGAATATCAGGATGGTTCGGGAAAATCTAAAGGCAGCGCAGTCCAGACAGCGAAGCTATGCTGACACCAGAAGAAGGGAACTCAGTTTTGAAGTGGGAGACTATGTCTACTTGAAAGTGTCACCCATCAGAGGAACCAAAAGGTTTAGAGTCAAAGGCAAGCTAGCACCTCGCTATATCGGCCCGTATTAGATTCAGGCAAGACGTGGAGAAGTGGCTTATCAACTCAGCTTACCAGGGAACCTATCCGTAGTGCATGATGTGTTTCACGTGTCTCAGTTGAAGAATTGCTTACGAGTACCAGAAGAGCAGTTGCCAATGGAAGACCTTGAAGTTCAAGAGGATCTGACATACGTTGAGAAGCCAACGTAGATTCTGGAGACAGCAGATCAGGTCACTTAGAGGAACACCATAAGGATGTGCAAAGTCAAATGGGGCCATCACTCAGAAGAAGCAACCTAGGAAAGAGAAGATGATCTGAGAGCCAAGTACCCTGAACTCTTTGCTAGCCAACCCTGAATCTCGAGGGCGAGATTCTTTTAAGGGGGATAGGTCTGTAACACCCTGAATTTGGGGGTATAAAATTTCTTTCTTATGATCATCCAAATTCAGGTGTTACTTGTGGCAGAATCGTCCGAATTATTCCAACTTAAGTGCATAAGTCACGCCTCAGGGGCCATAACACACTTAAATCGGAATAACCCGTCAGTCCCTCAGATCTAGTCTGATAAAGCCACTTAACCAGGATCAAATACCACAATCTCACACGAAGGTGAGTCACAGAAGAAATACAATAAAACAGGAAGACCTCAAATTAAAATACTAAATATTACATAGATCGGAGTTTTTCACGTAGCTAATAAAAGTTCACAAAATAAAATGCAGCGGATAATCGATATCGTTGGTAGCGAGGAATCGGGCAAGGCCTAGCCCACTACTCCTCTTGTTCTTCTCCTGCTGGAGCAGCATCCCACTCGACCGTCCAACCCGGTGGCAGGGTGGTAGGCCAAGTCACACCATCAACCATATCCTGAAGCGTACCTACAAAATTATGCCACAAGCAAGGCTGAGTATACTAATACTCAGCTAGACTTACCCGGTGTGAGGAAACTACTCCTCTAACTCTAGACCATGAAGCTATTTGGCTGAGGGGTTTGGTTTGCCAGAAGCACTAGCTATATCTAAAATCAAGTTTTAGCTTTTCAATTTCTAGCATCATTAGATTAACTAAATTTTCCCTTTCTAAGTATACATGGTAACAAGCATTTAGTACAATCAACAAGTTAACTCATGTAAACCTCAATTTCACTTCTTACTCAATGTAGTACAAGGGGTCAAGCAGTCTCATTAGCTGCGAGAAGCAGACGATTCGAATCAAGTTTTTATCCTTGCAAGGTAAACCTAAACACATGACATGTCAGGGCACTCCGTCCCCACACATGTCAACCGTCCCCATCGATTCCCCGTTCGTGGCCAGGGCTCACCGCCTTGGCATACAATCCTCCACTAACCCCGGCTGCCGCTGTGCAGTGACCGCACTTGTACCCACCATAGCTAGCATGGGAGACCCAGTCTCAAGACAAGTGAGGGATAAAGTCCGCGCCCAGCTTCACTCAGGTACTAGGTTTACCGGTTACCATATTTCCCGACATGTGCTTAGTATGTTCAAACGCTTGACTCAGGTATCCACACATTAATCCTTAATTCCTTTTCCCGTCTCATGGACAAGGCATCCTCCCTGGATCCAAGTCCATAGACCATCATAGATCCCGTTATCAAGATGAATACAATCAATTCCTGACCTTGCGCGAGTGCTAGAAAAATCACTCGACTTCTATAGAGATCCTGTTTAGCAAGCAGCTACTCGACCTAGCATACTAGTATTCATCTTAAAAAGGAATCCTAAGTTCATGCAACTACAGGTTTCAATCAATTCATACACTTAAGTGCACATTACAAGCCTACAAACATTAAGTATAGTAAAGTAGCATATATAAATACGGTTATGCATAAAACCGGGGCTTGCCTTCAATAGCTGGGGCTGCGGGGAGATCCTCGATGGCAATCTCGGGAGCTTGCTCCTGGTCATCCTCGTGGACAGCTCCTTGCTCGGGGATGAGCACGTACTCTCTGTCAGTTAGATTGCAGTCTAATGAATGCAATGAGTAAGATACATGCATGATATGATATGTAATTTAGCAATTAAACTTTAATGGTGACTAATCTACTTAAATCAGGTAGAGTTTAATCTTGCTACAAAAGATTCTTATGGTATAATTAGCAAATTAGGGTCAAGTTTAGTTAAACTAAGTGGTAAGTCTATTTTGGTATTCCACTGATTTCCTTTTAATGCCTTAGTGAGAACTTAATAAGATTTCTAGTTGAACTTATTGGAGAGATGTTTATTATTTTCCTTTCTTCTTATTTCCTTTATGCTTTTAAGGTGGGTTTGAACTACAAGTTATATTAATAAATTTCCAAAAATTCTGAGAAAATTACAATGACTTCTTACTGGTGTATAATTCTCTGTCTCAAAATTTGGGGTTTAAAAAGTGAATAGTTCTCTCTGGATAAAATTATCAAATATTTGGGTAGGAGGGGTGTTTTGAACTATGGCTCCTTTTTAACAGAGGGTTATTCTCTAATACATATTTTTGCTGGCATTTAGATGTTATAACATGACCTTGTACAAATTTCTAGCCATTTATACTTAATAGTTATTTTGCTATGATTTTCTAAAGTTTCTAGCCAAAGGGGTGCTTTTTACTACCACTATATTTGAAAAATATCAAACAACAGATTTCTGATTTTTTTTTCTAGCTTCTTCTTTGTGCAAGAGCAATCATTCTGAAGTTTGGCATCTTTTTGCTTAAGGGAAAGGTGGTAGGAATTATTTGGATTAAATGGCCTTTTTCATGAAGTATTGGCAATGGTATTAATTTGCAGCCTTCAATTGGGTTTTGCATTTTTCTCTGGTGGCTTATCTCATCATTGATCTAGTATAATTTTATTTGCCCATTATTGCGTTATTTTTGGGTTGCTCATGATTTATTTGGAATAGGACCCAATATCAAGTTTTATTTGTTTACCCTACTTAAAATGATGGGCTGGGGTGGTTATCATTTTTGTAGTGGGGTTCTAGTGGTTATAAGTCCACTGGATTATTATTAACAATTTTGGATTTGTTTTCATAATTCCAATAATTGTTTTCTAGTTGGAATAATGATAAATAAAACATTTCACCTTGATTCTGTTCTGGACTAGGGGCTGTTGGGGGGCTGCTTCGTCGCCGAAGGTCTTGAGAGAAGAAACACCTTCAGAAGGCTAGAACACAATACTGAAGCTACCAGTCAGGGAGGTTCGTAGCGTATCTCCCAATGCACTGACTTAAAGATGAAGTGACCAACTGGCCCATGACAACCTGTGTTATGATTGTAACCATTTGTAAAGGGCATGAATGTAATTTCTCATAGGCTGCGTCCTGTGCCTATAAATAGATGAACAGTACCACATACTGTTCACGCTTTCCGCATCTTACTCTTGCCTTGGTCTTCTGTCAAGCTCAAGGTACAAATGTAATTTGATATTGTTTTCATGTATTCAAGATTAGTTCAATAATAAATGTTTATGTTGTTATATTATTATTTATATTATTTTCCTATGTTTTATAAGCTTCATCCTTTGGTTATACATGTCAAATTTATGAAGGTATGTCATAACCTTCGTCCGAAGATCGTTATATCCTAAGGGAAATTGTTGGGACCATGCTTCGTCGCCGAAGGTCCTGTAAGAGGAAACAACTTCGGTTGAAGTCGTCTGTGCGTAATGCCGAAGGGTGCTGACCATGAAGCTTCGGAATTACAAACCGACTTAAATATAGAATGACCTTTTAGTCCATAAGAGTTTGAGTCGATGTTGTAAACTTTTATGAGGGGTATGATTGTAATTGTTCACAGGCTGTGTCCTGTGCCTATAAATAGTGAACAGTATTCCTTTACTGTTCACGCATTCTTGTAATTGTGAAAGCATCACTCAGGAATTATTGCTTGTCAAGGCGAAGGTATAATCATACCTTAAACTTGGTACTAAAAATAAATATGCGAATGATGTCATTTATCTCCAACATATCTATCTTTAATGTTTTACATTTTACATCGTTTTATGCTATTTCTGTCACCTTCGTAATATTATGTTTATATCCTTCGTCCGAAGTTCCTTAAACCCATGAGGAGTTAATGTTTCGACGGACGAAGGATATTTAATACTTAACATCTTCGTGTTGCCTTGTTCTTGATTCATAGCATTTGAGAACAAGTCCCCAACATTGGCGCCCACCTCCGGTCAACACACTTCCACTTTTTTGAGCTGATGGCTTCGTTCAACGATCAAGCTGGAGATGCTTCGGCCCCGAAGCTGCTACTCCCGATAACAGGTGGTTCATGCTTAGAGCCAGCCAACAAAAAGCAGAAGAAGGAAGCACAGAGAAGGGTACAACATGTTGGGGTGCAAGGACCCTTCATCAAGTCAAGATGGTCTCACATTCCAATTACCTTCTCCCAAGAGGATCTCCAACTCAAGGATTACCCACACAATGATGCTATGGTTATCTCTTGTGTGATCAAAGGATTTCTGGTCCATAATGTTTTGGTTGACACAGGCAGCACAGCTGATATCATATTTGCGAAAGCTTTCAGACAAATGCAAGAACCCGAAGACAAGATTCATGATGCTACACACCCTCTTTGTGGCTTCGGAGGACGGCAAATTGTAGCACTTGGGAAGATTACCATGCCGGTAACCTTCGGATTTGTTAACAACACAAGGACTGAGCAAATTGTGTTTGATATTGTTGGCATGGAGTATCCTTACAATGCTATCATTGGTCGTGGTACTCTCAATGCCTTCGAAGCAATTCTTCACCCAGCTTACCTCTGCATGAAGATACCTTCGGATCAAGGGCCTATTGCTATTCATGGAAGTCAGGAAGCTGCCAGAAGGGCCGAAGGAAATTGGACAGATTCAAAAGCAATCCATAACATAGATGGAGCTGAGGCCTGTGAGCAATACAAGTTCAGAAGGGAAAAAGCTGCTTCAGCTGACCAGCCGAAGCCCATGCTCTTGTGTGAGGATATAGCAGAGCAGAAGGTGCTATTGGGATCTCAATTGTCTGAAGAGCAGGAAAAAACCTTGATAAGGTTTTTGTTCAACAATAAAGATGTTTTTGCCTGGTCAGCTAATGATCTTTGCAGAGTTAACAGGGATGTTATTGAGCACTCGCTCAATGTTGACCCATCCTTCAGACCCAGAAAGCAGAGACTTCGGAAGATGTCTGATGACAAGGCCGAAGGTGCTCGGAATGAAGTGAAAAGACTCCTCAGTGCTGGAGTTATTAGAGAGGTGAAATACCCAGAATGGTTGGCTAACACTGTTATGGTGAAGAAGGACAATGGTAAATGGAGAATGTGTATTGATTTTACTGACCTTAATAAGGCTTGCCCGAAGGACGAGTTTCCATTGCCAAGGATAGATTCCTTAATCGATGCAGCAGCTTCATCAGAGCTTATGAGTTTGCTGGATTGCTATTCAGGCTATCATCAAATTTGGATGAAGAAGGAGGATGAACCAAAAACCAGCTTCATAACCCCTAGCGGGACATATTGCTACCTTCGGATGCCTGAGGGGCTTAAAAATGCTGGAGGAAGCTTCAGCAGAATGACAGCGAAGGTTCTCCATTCTCAGATAGGCAGGAATGTACTAACTTATGTTGATGACATTATTGTAAAAAGCACGAAGCAAGATAACCACATTGCTGATTTACAGGAGACCTTCGCTAATTTTAGACAGGCTGGTTTAAAGCTGAATCCAGAAAAATGTGTCTTCGGAGTTAAGAAGGGGAAATTTCTTGGTTGCCTAGTTTCAACAAAGGGAATTGAAGCGAATCCAAGTAAAATCGAAGCTATACTTCAAATGGAACCACCAAGCACAAAAAAGGGGGCTCAAAGGTTGACAGGAAAGCTGGCATCTCTCAACAGATTCATATCTAGATCGGCAGAGAGAAACTTACCATTCTTCGAAGTGCTGAAGTCAGCCGAAGTCTTTCAATGGGGACCAATTAAGCAGAAAGCCTTCGAAGAGCTGAAGCAATATTTGATAGATCTAACAACATTAACTCCACCAACGCCAGGGGCTCCTTTGTTATTATATGTGGCAGCTTCGCACTCAGCGGTAAGTGCGGCACTTGTTCAGGAGAAGCTTGAAGGCCAAGTTAAGAAGCAGGCCCCGATATATTTCGTATCCGAGGTTCTTAGTTTATCAAAGAAAAATTATACAGAATTGGAGAAGGTATTGTATGCTGTTTTGATGGCCTCCAGGAAGCTTCGGCATTATTTTCAAGCTTACAACATAATTGTTCCTTCTTCGCAACCTCTGAAGGATATTATGAGAAACCGAGAAGCTACTGGAAGGATTGGAAAATGGGCTGCAGAGCTCAATGAATTTTGTATTGATTATGTTCATAGATCCTCGATTCAGTCCCAGGCGTCAGCAGACTTCATTGCTGACTGGACGCCAGGGGCTCAAGAGGAAGAAACAAATAAAGATGCCGAAGCATGGACAGTGTTTTGCGATGGGTCTTGGGGAACCTTCGGAGCAGGAGCGGCTGCTGTGTTGGTTTTACCTTCCAAAGTTAAAACTTGTTATGCAGCACAGCTTGATTTTAATTGCACAAATAATATCGCTGAGTATGAAGCTCTGCTCTTGGGTCTTCGGAAGTTGATGGCAATGGAAATCAGAAGGGCCATTCTTAAAACTGACTCTCAAGTTATTTCTGGTCATGTTGACAAGAGCTATAAAGCAAGAGACCCGAAGCTTGAAAAGTATCTAGGTACAGTCCGAAGGATTGAGGCTTCCTTCGAAGGTTTCTCTGTCAAAAATATTCCTCGTGGAGAAAATGAATACGCTGATCTATTGGCCAAGTCAACAGCCCAGGGGCTGCCTATACCTTCAGAAGTATTTTTCGAAACAATAAAAGCACCTTCGGTCGAGCTTCTTGAAAGAGCAATCCTTAATATATCCCCTGTTTATAGCGAGGATTGGAGAATTGAGATTGTCTCTTTCCTTCAGGGTAATTTTCTTTCAGACGACGAAGCTTATAACAGGAGAATAGAAGCAAGAGCTCGACCATATGTCATAATAGAAGGGGAGTTGTACAAGCGTGGGGTCTATTCCCCATTGCTCAAGTGTTTATCCAGATCCGAAGGTATAGAATTAATGAAGGAAATACATGCAGGCCTATGTGGATCTCACATTGGATCTAGGCCCTTGCTCGGCAAAGTTTTTCGCCAAGGATTTTATTGGCCAAAGGCAGCTTCGGATGCAGCGGATATAGTCCAAAAGTGCGAAGGTTGTCAGAAATGTGCAAGAGATCAAAAACAACCTTCGTCCTTAACTCAATTAATACAACCCGCTTGGCCGTTGCAAAGGTGGGGCCTTGATTTGCTAGGCCCATTACCACCAGCGCAGGGGAACTTAAGATATGTGGTAGTGGCAGTGGAATATTTTTCCAAATGGATTGAGGCAAAGCCCTTAGCTACAATAACTTCATTTACTATTCAAAAGTTTTTCTGGCAGAACATTGTTTGTCGCTTCGGAGTGCCGAAGGCCATTACTGTGGACAATGGGACACAGTTTGATTCTGAAGCTTTCAGAGAATTTTGTGATCAAATTGGCACGAAGATCCATTTTGCATCAGTTCGACACCCAGAGTCAAATGGACTTGTCGAAAGAGCTAATGGGATCATAATGATAGGAATAATGAAGTCAATCTTCAACCAGCCCAGGGGAAAATGGCCTGATGAGCTAATCAAAGTGGTATGGAGCCATAATACAACCGTATCAAGGTCAACAGGTTTTACGCCCTTTAAACTATTGTTCGGTGACGAAGCAATAACCCCAGAAGAGGCCAAAGCAGGATCAATAAGGATAGTAGCTTCGGCAGAAGGCAAAGACGAAGCTGATTGTTCTGTAGAAAAAGATGCTATTGAAGGGATCAGACTTCAAGCTGTGGAAAACATCAATAAATATCAAGCTGAAACAATAAAGTGGCGTGACAGCAAAGTCAAGTTGAAGAACATTGAACCAGGACACTTGGTACTTCGAAGAGTAGCCAACCCTGAGACAGCAGGCAAATTACAGCTAAAGTGGGAAGGCCCCTTTTTGGTAGTATCTTCGTCAAGACCCGGTTCCTACAGATTGAAGGATATGGACGGCAACGACATTCCCAGATCATGGAATGCGGATGAGCTTCGACGATATTATGTTTAGCTTGATGTAATTTTTTATTCTTTTTTCGTGGCACCCTTTTCCTTTCCAAAGGGGGAGAAAGGTTTTTAATGGGGCCACAACATGTAATTTTCCTTATTTCAATTTTATGAGAGTGATATCCCCCAAAAAATGTAAATGTAAATGCAAAAGGAAAAAGAAAAGGAAACAAGGAGAAGCTCAAAAGTCGTTCCTAAGGGAATGCAGAGCTTACAGCGAAAAATAAACGCTGATTCCGCCGAAAGTAAAAGGCGAAGAAGCTCCTAAGGGAGGCTTACAGCGAAAAGTCTACGCTGATTCCGCTGAAAGTAAAAGGCGAAGAAGCTCCTAAGGGAGGCTTACAGCGAAAAGTCAACGCTGAAGGACTATGATTATGTATTTTGATATTCATTTGCACAATGCATCTCATCATGTCATTTGCATTCATAAACATGCATTTAGACATACATAGAATCATCATTGTACCGCATAAAAACACAGATGCTTCGGCGATGAGGAGAAACTCGAAGGAAAATTTTTATGCTTCGTTGTGTACGAAAAGAAGGGAAGGTGTTTTTTTCGCCTTCGGCTCAAAAGAGAAGTTTCGTCCACAGCAAAGCAGATTGTACGCAGACAGCAGGAACAAAATATATAACAAGGTATGTACAAATTTACATTTGTTCCATAACTATAGTACAAAAGTTTCTCCAGAATTTTTGCAGGACACTACATTGTAAACAATTATCAAGCTAGGCTTCAGCTTTATCAAACTTCAGCTTCGTCATCCTGTGTACATCAAACAGCAAAATAAGAAAGGTGCAAATTTCAAGGAGAAGGTGAAAGTAACAAAAATAAGTCTCTTACCGGCTTAAGATGACTTCGGGCTTCGTCACCCGCCATCTTTCGCCCGCCACTTACCCAGATCTGGGTCATGAATCTATTCCTGATGCTTCGGGCTAGGCTTGGGATATTTATCAGATCTGATGCTGACAAGCTGAAGTTTGGTCTGTTCACAATGTTTCCATGCGTGCAGCCAGCCTTCAGAAAAGCGGTGGCTGTGCCCCGAGAAGCTACCAGGGCGCAGAAGTCGGCGTGCCCACCAATAACTTCGTCAAGGGCATCAACCTCGCCTTTAATATATTCTAAAGTGCTGGGCAGATTATCAGCTGAAGGTGTAAATTTTCCAGAGCTAGCCCCGACAGAATGGAACACATCCTTCAGCTGTTGCACGCATCGGCTGCTGAAGCTAAGGCATTTCTCTTGAAGTTCTTTAAAGGATTTCTGCAAAATTGAATTTTTATCCACCTCAGTTTTCAGCCTTGCTTCGAGATATTTCTTTTCTTGCTCAAATTTTTCTGACTATTGGAGCAGTTCATTCTTCAAGTTGTCATTCTCAGTTCGGACTTCAGCCAAAGAACCCTCCATAGTCTAAATAACAAAATCTTTCTTTTCTAATCCACCTCCGTTCTCTTTAACCATCATTTCAAGATCTTGGATGGTGAAATCCTTCTTCTTCAAATCAGCTTCGTAGTTTTCAACTTTTTCAGCCAAACTTTGAATGACGGCTTTGTTCTTCTCTTCTTCAAGATCTTGTTGCATTTTTAGAACTTTACTTAACAATATGCTCTGTCGAAACGATCTTCGTTAGAAAACAACCTAATAATAATAATAAAAATAACAAAAAAAATTGTTACCTTGAAGTTGGCATAAAGCAAACTTCCCGCGATATGGTGCCGTTGGTAGCGACAGAGGTCTACCTCCAGCTTCGGCAAGCCAATGTTTTTGCAGAGAGTTCTAACAATTTTAGCTTCGACGCGGTTTCGAAGGCATCTCAGCTTTCCTTCGTTAACCCCACCAAACAGTGTAGCCCCTGACTTATATCCGCAGGCTAGGGCACATCTTTTAAGTTCTGCTTTTTCAGCATTTGTCAGCTCTTGCCCAAGTAAATCTTGAAATTCAAAATCTTCCTCCTCCAAAATGTCTTCAGTTTGTTTTTTCCCTTTTTCAGTGCCTGTGCTCGCCGTGGCCATAGCAGATTCTTCCTCAGTCATTTTTAAGAGTATGTTGTCAATAACTTCAAGTGTTTCGTCCAGGTTCAGATCTTCTGCGGCTTCAGTTTCAACTCCGGCAGCTTCGGCTGCGCCAGCTTTAGCTTCGGAGGTTTCCGCTCTGGTGGTGGTTTCGGCTGTGGCGCCCTTAGCTTCGGCAGTTTGGTCAATAGCAATTCTTGATGCCGGTGTCGGCAATGGTGTCCCATGAATTACATCTGCTATTTGAATAATCCTTCGTTTTTTCGGCAATGCAGGACCTTCTTCTGCCGAAGCGGCCTTGTCCTTCTGAAAAAACTTCGTCAGTTTCAACGCCAGCGGACTTAGCTTGGTAGGCAAGGGTTCAGTCATTACCTTCATAATCTCTTCTACTTCAACAGCAGAAGGCGTTGCAGGAGTATCTTCTTCTTGAACCAACGATCTTGGTTCTGGAGATGCAGTTTTTCTCTTTCCTCCAACAGCCACCTTCGGCTTAGGATTCAATTCTTCAGAGATAAGTTTTTCAGAATCTCCCCTTTTCTTTTTGGTCACCTTGACGACCTCTTCGTCAGCGGCGCTGGAAATTCTTTTTCGCTTTGGGCCTCCAGCATCTCCGCCCAGGCGATCATAGTCAGCATATTCAAAACCTATGGCATCGAGCACCCTGTTCAGCCTTCGCTTCGGCCGAGTGCCGAAGGCTGCTGTCATTAGCTGGTCCTCTTTTTTGGAATAATTTCCAAGGATTTCATTACTCATTACTTCAATTGTATCAAGCCATTCTTGACAGGGCGTTTTAAAGTATTTCATAAACTTATAATGATAAGGTAATCGGACAAGCTCCCCTTCTTTCTTTTCTCCTTTAAGCTTCGGCATAGTCCACTCCTTCATGGTCGGAAATACTCTGAAGGCCAGAAATTCCTGCACTAGATCTCTAGTGCCAATGTGTTCTGCAATAATTTTGAATTCGGCCAGAGCGGCCCAAGTTGGACCTTCGGTTGTCATTCTGCAGTGGGGTCTTGTTTCTTCGAAGATCAGTTCAAGAGGGCTCTGTACTAGCTTCTCCTTATCTTCGTCAACTTTAACATAAAACCATTCTGACTTCCAGCCTGTCGGCCATTTGCTTCGGTAGCTAATCACAGGAAATTTTGTGGTCTTCCGATAAGCAAAATTGTAACAACCAAAATTTTTGTGCAACCCATCCTTTCTGGCCTTCGTCTGGTAATGCAGCTCATGCACTCGACAGAAGCTGTCGGCAAACGGCTCCACCGCCTGGCTTCGGAGGGCCTAGATATAAACGCTAAGCCTGACGATGGCGTTGGGGGTCAACTGGTGAAAATAGATCCCAAACCTTTGCAGCACATCAGAAATCATCCTATTCAAAGGAAATCTTAACCCAGCCTTTAAAAAACTCTTGAAAATAACTATTTCATCCTTTTCTGGCTTCGGGGTAGTCTCCTCTCCCCCGAACCGAAGTAGCTTCTTCTCGTCTTCTCTGAAATAGCCCGCCTTCACCATCTTGGAGAAATCCGCCTTGGAAATAGTCGACTTCCCAAAGTCCAAATGACTAGGCTTGCTCGGTACTGCGATATGGTAATCATCATCAGAACCAGCTTCCTCAATATCTCCTCGTTCTGCTTCGGCAGCAGCTTGTTCTGTTTCGGCAGCGGTTTCAGCAGTAGGGGTTCTTTCCGAAGTCACCAATCCGGATCGCTGCATTGCTTCGGAGATAGGAACAGTCTCTGCACTTTCGACTTCGCCTCCCTCACGCTCAACCCTAGCAGTAGAGCGTAATCTAGCCATCCAATTCTAAAAATTCTTGAAAAGTTTCTCGCGAACTAAATAACCTCTTCTTCTGATGAAGCTTTTCTTCTGACGAAGCAGGCACCGAATTGGAGCTTCATCTGAATCCGAGAGTCAAGCTTCGGCTATGGTTAAAAATTTTGGCAGCACAACAGTGTAATAGCAATGAATGCTGTGGTAACTTTACACCTACCAGTCTGTTTATATAGTGTTGTAGGAAGGAAGGTGAACCGTCGGGAATTTTTACACCAGGCAAACAGTTACTCGCACCCGCTGAACGGTGGACCGCAAAAACCAGAATAGTGAACTCGCATGGTGGAACTGCTACGCGCTCGAAAGCTGTATCGTTTCTCGACAACGAGCTAAGGGAAGGTGTTTTTTCGGACCTTCGGCTTCCTGAAGCCTGAGAGACTTTTTTCACGGATCAAGCTCGTTACGAAAAACGATCTAGCACCGCGAAGGGGCTACTGTTGGGACCATGCTTCGTCGCCGAAGGTCCTGTAAGAGGAAACAGCTTCGGTTGAAGTCGTCTGTGCGTAATGCCGAAGGGTGCTGACCATGAAGCTTCAGAATTACAAACCGACTTAAATATAGAATGACCTTTTAGTCCATAAGAGTTTGAGTCGATGTTGTAAACTTTTATGAGGGGTATGATTGTAATTATTCACAGGCTGTGTCTTGTGCCTATAAATAGTGAACAGTATTCCTTTACTGTTCACGCATTCTTGTAATTGCGAAAGCATCACTCGGGAATTATTGCTTGTCAAGGCGAAGGTATAATCATACCTTAAACTTGGTACTAAAAATAAATATGCGAATGATGTCATTTATCTCCAACATATCTATCTTTAATGTTTTACATTTTACATCGTTTTATGCTATTTTTGTCACCTTCGTAATATTATGTTTATATCCTTCGTCCGAAGTTCCTTAAACCCATGAGGAGTTAATGTTTCGACGGACGAAGGATATTTAATACTTAACATCTTCGTGTTGCCTTGTTCTTCATTCATAGCATTTGAGAACAAGTCCCCAACAGAAATAATGCTTTGAAGGACGAAGGGCATTAACATTTAACATTTTGTGTTGCCTTGTTCTTAATTCATAGAATTTGAGAACAAGTCCCCAACATTGGCGCCCACCTCCGGTGAACTCACTTCCACTTTTGAGCTGATGGCTTCATTCAACATCAAGCTGATGTGGCTTCGGCTACGAAGCTAGTGCTCCCGATAACAGGCAGTTCATGCTCAGAACCGGCCAACAAGAAGCAGAAGAAGGGGGCTCAGAGAAGGGTACAGCATGTTGGGGTGCAGGGACCCTTCATCAAGTCAAAATGGTCCCACATCCCAATCACCTTCTCCTAGGAGGACCTTCAGCTCAAGGATTACCCTCACAATGATGCTATGGTCATATCTTGTGTCATGAAGGGATTTCTGGTCCACAATGTTCTGGTTGATACAGGGTGTGCAGCGGATATCATATTTGCTAAGGCCTTCAGACAGATGCAAGAGCCAGAGGACAAGATTCATGATGCTACACACCCTCTTTGTGGCTTCGAAGGAAGGCAGATTGTAGCACTTGGCAAGATCACAATGCCAGTGATCTTCGGATTTGTCCACAATACAAGGACTAAACAGGTTGTGTTTGATATTGTTGACATAGAATAACCCTACAATGCAATCATTGGTCGTGGGACACTTAATGCTTTGGAAGCAATTCTTCATCCAGCATATCTATGCATGAAGATACCTTCGGAACAAGGGCCTATTGCTATTCATGGAAGTCAGGAGGCTGCTAGAAAGGCTGAGGGAAATTGGACAGACTCAAAAGCGATCCACAATATAGATGGAGCTCAAGCTTGTGAACAGTACAAGTACAGAAGAGAGAAGGCTGCTTCGGCTGATCAGCGGAAGCCCATGCTTTTATGTGAAGACATAGCAGAGCAGAAGGTATCGCTGGGGTCTCAATTATCTGAAGAGCAGGAGAAAACTTTGATAAGGTTTTTATTCAACAACAAAGATGTTTTTGCATGGTTGGCCAATGATCTATGTGGTGTCAACAGGGACGCCATTGAACATTCACTCAATGTCGATCCATCCTTCAGGCCCAGAAAGCAAAGGCTTCGGAAAATGTCTGATGATAAAGCCGAAGGTGCTCGGAATGAAGTAAAAAGACTTCTCATTGCTGGTGTCATCAGAGAGGTAAAATATCTAGAGTGGCTAGCCAATACTGTTATGGTGAAGAAGGCCAATGGCAAATGGAGAATGTGTATTGACTTCACAGATCTTAACAAGGCCTGTCCAAAGGACGAGTTTCCATTGCCAAGAATAGACTCTCTTGTAGATGCAACAACTTATTCAAAGCTTATGAGTATGCTAGATTGCTACTCTAGATATCATCAGATATGGATGAAGAAGGAGGATGAGCCGAAGACTAGCTTCATAACTCCTAATGGCACCTATTGTTATCTTCGGATGCCTGAGGGGCTCAAGAATGTTGGAGGAAGCTTCAGCAAAATGATAGCCAAGGTCCTTCACTTTCAGATAGGCAGAAATGTGCTAACATACGTTGATGATATCATAGTAAAAAGCACGAAGCAAGAAAATCATATTACTGATTTGCAGGAAACATTTGCTAATTTTAGGCAAGCTGGCCTGAAATTAAATCTATAAAAATGCTTTCTAGTTTCAACGAAGGGGATTGAAGCTAACCCAAGCAAGATCGAAGCTATTCTTCAGATGGAGCCGCTAAGCACAAAGAAGGGGGCCCAACGGCTAATAGGAAGACTGACATCTTTGAATCGATTTATATCTAGATCAGCAGAAAGAAACTTACCATTCTTTGAAGTACTAAAGTCAGCCGAAGTTTTTCAATGGGGCCCAGCTCAATATAAAGCCTTCGAAGAGCTAAAGCAATACTTGATTGATCTAACAACATTAACTCCACCTGTGCCAGGGGCTCCATTGCTATTGTATGTGGCAGCTTCGCACTCTGCAGTGAGTGCGGCGCTTCTACAGGAGAAGCTTGAAGGACAAACTAAAAAGCAAGTCCCAGTATACTTTGTCTCCAAAGTTCTAAGTTTATCAAAGAAAAACTATACAGAATTGGAGAAGGTGTTGTATGATGTGTTAATGGTCTCCAGGAAGCTTCGGCATTATTTTCAAGCATGCCACATAATTGTTCCTTCATCACAGCCTCTAAAGGATATTATGAGGAACAGAGAAGCTACTGGAAGGATTGGAAAGTGGGCCACGGAGTTTAATGAATTCACCATTGACTACGTGCATAGATCTTCAATCCAATCCCAAGCGTTAGCAGACTTCATCGCTGATTGGACGCCAGGGGATCACGAAGAAGAAATAAACAAAGATACCAAAGCTTTGATAGTGTTCTGCGATGGTTCTTAGGGAACCTTCGATGCAGGAGCAGCTGCGGTCCTAGTGGCACCTTCAAAAGTCAAAACATGTTATGCAGCCAAATTGGATTTCAATTGCACAAATAATATTGCTGAGTATGAAGCACTTCTGTTGGGGCTTCGGAAGTTAAGGGCAATGGGAATAAGAAGGACCATCCTAAAGACTGACTTTCAAGTTATTTCTGGCCATGTGGACAAAAGTAGCAAGGCAAGAGATCCGAAGCTCGAAAGATATCTGGATACAGTTCGAAGGTTGGAGGCTTCTTTCGAAGGTTTTTCTGTCAAGAATATTCCAAAAGGTGAAAATGAGCATGCAGATTTGCTAGCCAAATCGGCGGCTCAGGGGCTCCCTTTACCTTCGGAAGTATTTTTTGAAACAATAAAAGCACCTTCGGTTGAACTCATGGAGAGAGCAGTACTTAATATTTCTCCAGTACATAGTGAAGATTGGAGGACTGAAATTATATCTTTCCTCCAAAGCAATTGTCTTTCAAGTGACGAAGCTTATAACAAGAGAATGGAGGCAAGGACAAGACCATATGTGATAATAGAAGGGGAATTATATAAACATGGAGTCTGTTCCCCACTCCTCAAATGTTTATCAAGAACTGAAGGTATTGAATTAATGAAAGAGATACACGCAGGTCTGTGTGGATCTCACATTGGGTCTAGGCCCTTGCTGGGAAAAGTTTTTCGACAAGGAATTTACTGGCCGAAGGCAGCTTCAGATGCAGCAGAGCTAGTCCAAAAATGTGAAGGCTATCAAAAATGTGCAAGAGACCAGAAGCAACCTTCATCTCTCACTCAGTTAATACAGCCCACTTGGCCGTTGCAAAGATGGGGCCTCGATTTGCTAGGCCCACTACCACCAGCAAGGCAATTTAAAATATGTTGTGGTGGTGGTAGAATATTTTTCCAAGTGGATTGAGGCGAAGCCTTTGGCCACAATAACTTCGGTCACAGTCCAGAAATTCTTCTGGCAAAACATTGTTTGTCGCTTCGGCGTGCCGAAGGCTATCACTATAGACAATGGAACACAGTTTGATGCTGAAGCTTTCAAGGAATTCTGTGATCAGATTAGCACGAAGATTCATTTTGCATCAGTCAGACATCTAGAGTCAAATGGACTTATCAAAAGAGCAAATGGCATTATAATGACGGGAATAATGAAGTTAATCTTCAATCAGCCCAGAAGAAAGTGGCCAGATGAGTTGATTAATGTGGTGTGGAGCCACAACACAACAATATCAAGGTCAATAGGTTTTACACCATTCAAGTTATTGTTTGGTGACGAAGCTATAACCCCAGAAGAAGCTAAGGCAGGGTCAATTAGAACAGTAGCTTCGGCAGAGGACGAAGCTGATTATTCTGTGGCAAAAGATGCTATAGAAGGGACCAGGCTTCAGCTATGGAGAATATCAATAAATACCAAGCCGAAACAATAAAATGGCGTGACAGAAAAGTTTGGCTAAAAAACATTAAGCCAGGGTATTTGGTATTTCGGAGAGTGGCCAATCCAGACACAGTAGGCAAGTTACAACTAAAGTGGGAAGGACCCTTTCTGGTGGTATCTTCGTCAAGACCCGGTTCTTACAGATTGAAGGATAATGTGGGTATGAAGCACTTACGAGAGAAAATAAGGGCTGGAACAGCCACTTGTTCCAAAGAAGACGATCAAGGTGTGATATGGTTCAATAACCGCATAGTAGTGCCAAAGAATGAAGAACTCCGCCAGCAAATCTTAGATGAAGCACATCTTAGTCGCTATTCTATTCATCCGGGAAGCACTAAGATGTATCATGATCTCAAGCAGCATTACTGGTGGACGAAGATGAAAATTGAAATTGCACGCTATGTGGCTAGGTGTGACACTTGCAGACGTGTCAAAGCCATACACATGAAAACTGCTGGTCCATTACAATCTTTGCCGATCCCAACATGGAAATGGGAAGATATAAGTATGGACTTTATCGTGGGATTGCCCAGGACTGCAAAAGGGTATGATTCTATCTGGGTTATAATTGATCGGCTTACGAAGATTGCTCACTTTTTGCCGGTCAAGACAAATTACCCGGTTACTTTCTATGCCCAATTTTACATTGCTCGTATTCTTAGTCTGCATGGTGTTCCAAAGACCATTGTGTCGGATCGTGGACCTCAATTTGTAGCCAAGTTTTGGGAAGCACTTCACAAATCCTTGGGTACTAAGTTGCTCCATAGTTCGGCATATCATCCACAAACCAGTGGACAGACTGAGAGCATTAATCAAGTACTCGAAGATATGTTGCGAGCATGTGTTCTGGACTTCTCACCGAAATGGGATGAATGTTTGCCTTTGGCGGAGTTTTCATATAATAACAGCTATCAAGAATGTACCAAGATGGCACCTTTTGAAGCTTTATATGGGCGACGGTGTCGAACTCCGCTAAATTGGTCTGAACCTAGAGAAAGGTATTTCTTTAGGCCTGATATACTGAAGGTGGCCGAGGAAAAGGTTTAGAAAATTATTCATAATATGAAGAAAGCACAAGCCCGTCAGATGGGTTATGCAGACAAACGGCGAATGCCCTTGTATTTTCATGAAGGGGACTATGTCTACCTGAAAGTTTCACCAATGAAGGGAATATCGCGTTTCGGGGTTAAAGGGAAACTTGCACCCAGGTACATTGGTCCATTCCCGGTACTTGAGCAATGTGGACCAGTGGCGTATCGACTGCAGCTCCCCGAAATTCTGTCTGCTATCCATAATGTGTTCCATGTGTTGCAATTGAAGAAGTGTCTTCGGGTTCCCGATCGAACCATTGAAGTGACTGATGTTGTCCTGGAACCAGATTTAACATACTCGGAACATCCTATTCGAGTTCTGGATCAAAAGGACAGGGTTACCCGGAGAAAAACTCTCAAGTTTTATAAGATACAGTGGAACCAACATTCTGAAGAAGAGGCTACATGGGAAACTCAAGACTTTTTAGATAAGAATTTCCCAGGCTTTTTAGCCTCATGTAATTTGTAAAGTATATTTAGTATTGTAATAAACAAGTGACCCCCACACCACCCCCTGCCTTGTACCAGAAATAACGGAATAAAGATGTGACACATTTCCTTTTCCATTACTCACCCTAGGACCTCTAATCTCGGGGCAAGATTCTTTTATGGGGGGAAGGATGTAACACCCCTGGTGTTACTGTAACTAAAACTTGAGCATGGCATCATAAACATTGGCATTGCATATGTTTGACATACCTAGAATGCATTCACTAGGTAAAATTTCAAACAAGTGTATTGTTTTTAGTGTTTTGCAAATAGAACCCTGCATAGGGAACTTAACCCTAAATAGGGATCAAAATTGTAAAACATAACCCAAGTTGAGAAAACCTAAAGGCTTTAAGGGAAGGGTCACAAAATGATCCCAAGACTTAAGTAGAATTACACTTAGACCCCTGGGATATTGAAAATCCCCATTTGAACCCTAGAAAACCCTAAAACTAAAACCTAGGGGCTTATGTGCAAATGAGTGCACATTTGGACTTAAGTGCAAAAATTAAGTTAAATAAGTATCTTAAGTCACTTGGTTCCCTAAGGTGTGATTTTGGAAACCAAACCCTAAGAATTGGGCTTATTTGCAAAAGGTCCCTAGTTGAGAATTTAGTCTAAGTCTGGATTTCAGTGTAGTTTGCTCAAATTTGGAGCCTGGTATCTTTCAAAATATAGGGATTTTGCCCTGGGGTACCACATCAAACTTGTAGACCTATTAATGGATAACAAGTTTGCTTAAGAGTGCAAGCCATGTTCTTGTGAGAAATTTGAAGATAATCTTGCCCAAAGTTGGACTGTTAGGCTGATAAAGACTGAACTTCAGATGGACAGTGACCTTGATCCAAGATTGAGAGCCATTTAGACTAAGATCCAGTGGGAATTTACCTAGGATTGCTATAACAAAGTTGTAGAGCTACTATACAGGAACAACTTTGCTACAGAACTTGGTAAGAGTTGCCATGAAGATTTGAGAGCAAAATCAGACCAAAGATTGGCTGTCAGGCGACTGAATAAGGACTCTGATGGTACAGTAGCTGATCGGATCAGAACACCAGTTCAGCTCACCGCCGACGACCTTCGCCGGGATTCGTGCTGTCGCCGTCCGGATTCATGCTCGTGGCTAGTGGATAACCTCTCGGGTAAAAGGATCTTCACCGCCGTGCGCTGGACATCACTCCGGTGACTCACCGTCGTCTTCCTTTTTGGCTTTGCGGCTGGTGCGGATAGCTTCGCCGGTGACCGCCGTTCTTCGGTCTTGCGCCGCGTGTCTCAATCTCGCCACCGCATCGCCGTGACTCCCTCTAACTGCCCGTCGACCACTAGAGTTACTGCCACGTCACTGGACACGTATTCACCACGCCAAGGTTCTTCCTCATCTCCGGCCACCCACACTGTCCGCTCAAATTAAGCGCCATCGCCCCGAGGATCTATAAATTGACCCCGCAGAGAGCATCACAACACCATCACCCACCCAACCACCACGTATTGCTAGCAATTGTTCACCCGAGCTCGCGAATTTTGAATTCGCCCCAAATCCATTCTCCGCCACCCGAAACCCAACCTCACCGCGACCAGCCGTACTACGGTCAGCTCATCTTCTTCTCTCCCTCGTTTAAGCCTTTTCATAGCTCTGTGATGCTCGACAACCCATTTAATTAAGCTAGAGGTCCTCTGGTCGCCGGGAACACGATGGTATTGCCGTGATGTTCACGGCCACCGTGGCCAGAGCACACCCTTTGATCATTAGTGCAATTATGTTGGGGGAAATGCTCCCCTGGTCATGGATTTGGTTTAGTCTTAGTCTAGGCGCCGGTCTTGGAGCAATTCGGCCGGTCTGCATGCTCGCCGGAGTTCATCCTCCGCGCGATGCCGTCGAGGACCCTCCCCTGCGAAGAATTAGAAGTCCGAGGGGTTTTCTGGAATGTGTCAGTGACTCATTGAATAGTGCTTCGGTTCTGCTTCAGGTTGTTCAGAAAGACAAGGGCTTTTCTGTAAAGCCGCCAGTGTGGGCGCGCGCGCGAGCGCTTTTCCCCTCTGGACTGGGCCGCTGGGCTGAAACCAGCCCAACACTGTTCAACCCTTTTCCCTTTTCTTTTTCAGAAGAACTTTAGAAATATGTAGAAAATTTTAGAAAAATGGTAAAATTGTGAAACTAATTTTCCTAGACTTCTTATTTTCCATAGAATTTAATAAAAATAGTTTCATGATTTTTAGCTTAAACAGGGAATTTTAGGGCATTTAAAATAGCTTAAAGAAATAGTTCTGGAATTTTAGAGAATTAATAGTAATGCCAAAAATGATCAAAATTTTTATATGAACTCCCCACATTATTTAGAAGCCTTGGGTCGAGTTTGAATTGATTTGGACCATGTTTGATAACTAGAACCCAAACCCCCCTGCCCTGTGAACTCCTTTACTGACTCCGGAAACCCTAAGTTCTCGGAGTTCCGTGAAGGAAAGTTGTATTCAAGACTTAGATAACAAGTTTATATCATCTTTGCATCCTCATGAGCATCACATGGCATTCATTCTTATGCATATGTATGGTTATGATTAGAACACGAGGAAGAAGTGGAAGCCACTGAAGAGCAAGTACCACCACCTTTGGACACTCAGGCTGAGAACTGTTTCTACTTCGATATTTGTGGATCTGAGCCTGACTCACCCATAAACAAAGGCAAGCCCCGGTGCATTTGCCACCCCCCCTTGTGTTTTAAAATCTTTCTCACTTGCTTGATGCACTAGGTGATAGGTGTTGATTGCTTAAACAATTCTTGCATTATTTTCCTTGGATTTGATTACCTTCCTTGAAATACCTGTTTTACAAAAGATTTGCTAGTGCTTAGTCTTGCTTTAGTAAAATAAAATGTTTTGTTTTTACAAAAGTTGATGTGGCAAAAGCGGGTGGGTTGTTTTCGAAAATAAAACTTGATGATGAATCCATCACGACTGTGATGGATTCGACATCGGAAAAGATGTACCTCTGCCAGGTACCAACCTTTGGGGTTAAATGATTAAGCTGAGACCGGGCAGGTGACTTGCACGAGAAAGAGAGTCTCGGTGTAGTGTCTCCGTCTAAGTCGATTAAGGACCTTGTCGATGTAGGCCTGCTGACCGAGGACCCTTTAACTGGTCACATGCCTCGTCATGGATAAGCTTTGCCTCGGGTGGACTAAGGCCAGAATAAGATAACACGAAATGGGCGTGGAGCGGTGGCGAGAGTAGCGTGTACCCTCCGTGGCAAGAGGCTGGACGGTGGTGTATCTGTGCTCTCGGTTTGCGTGAACCTGATCTGGTCTTAAGAACCCCAGTGGCGGGTTGACATATGCAAGGGTTAAGTGCTACATATGTCGTGTGATCGGAGATCCTCAGCTGAGTATAATCGATTCGGATCGCCGTACCTCCGCGGTTAAGGAGACTTGGCCACTGACTTACACGTAGCACTCCAATGAAGATAAAGGGATTAACGAGAAATTGGCTAGTTCAGGACAAGTGATTGAACTAGGGTAGAAAGAACTCTAGCTGCAGGTAATTTTTACTTAACCTGACAATAAAATTGGATTTTAAGGATCCACTTTAGTAAGCAATTCTGCAAACAGGGTCTTTGATTATTGAAAGGCCATACCTTGACTCCCATATGACCAGCATATCTTTGAGAGTCTTTTCCTTAGTCGGGTAAGACTTGCTGAGTAATTCCATACTCATGGTTTATTCTCCCGTTGTTTTTAGGTGAGGAGACAACAAACCTTTGTTGTTTTTGTACCAAGGTGGTGAAAAGTGAAGATAATCAAGAATGAAGCTGCCGGAGGACCGAGTCCTCCTTAAAAACTTTTATGTAAAGAACTTAATGGGATGAGTTTTTGCCTCCCAGGTATTGTAATAATACTTTTCAGCACTCGCTTTACACTCTGGTCTGTACTAAATAACTTACTCTTACTTTTTAAATAAATGTAAGTTTATGTAATCACTTCCGCATTTCCGCATCTCCGATGAACATACTGTCTGTCAGACGGGTGAAACGTTCCTGGAAAGGTAAGGAAAAAAATACCGAACTTGTCAAGTGATTCAGGAACATCTACAGGGTTGTCCGATGTCTGTTGGACAAGGACAACTGTAGGTGGTCCTAATGACTTGGGAGGTTCCGTCACAGCTGGTATCGCGGATGAGCTTCGGCAATATTATGTGTAACTTGATGTAATCTTTTTCATTTTTCCTATGGCACCCTTTTCCTTTCCAAAGGGGGAGAAAGGTTTTTAATGGGGCCATAGTTTGTAATTTTTCCTCTCTTATTCAGCTCTACGAGAGAAAAATCCCCCAAAATATGTAAATGTAAAATCTGAGCATGCACCATCGAGTGTAGAGAAAAAGGAAAAAACAGGGAGAAGCTCGAAAGTCGTCCCTAAGGGGATGCAGAGCACGACGAAGGGACAAAAAAGCCATTCCTAAGGGAGTGCAGCGTAAGTTTTCTGCTCAAAAGTCGTTCCTAAGGGAATGCAGAGCCAAATACCGCCGAAATATAAGGCGAAGCGCGAAAAGTCAATGCGAATACCGCCGAAATAGAAGGCGAAGAAGTTCAAAAGACGTTCCTAAGGGGATGCAGAGCTTACACCAAAAAATAAGCGGTGAAGCCGAAAAATAAGCGGTAAAGAGACTTCAGTCATTCCTAAGGGAATGAAGGTTATGGTTGTGGCTTCGTATGTGTGTGTTCGGACATTCATTTGCACGTCACATTACATCATACATTGCATTCATAAACATTCATTTAGACATACATAGGATCATCATCATCATATCATACAGACACAGGCAGATGCTTCGGCTATAAGGATAAGGCTTCGGCAAAAAGAAAAGAAGCAGTTTCATGCTTCATTGTGTACGAAAAGAAGGGAAGGTGTTTTTCGCCTTCAGCTCAAAAAATATAAGTTTTGTCCACATCAAAGCTGTTCATACATGGACGAAACGGTAGAAATATATTACAAGGTATGGACAAATTTACAGAATAAGTATCTGATTCTTAAATTACAATATTTTTTACAAGGATGATACAAGATTTTTTCTAGAGTTTTTTCGCAGCAAGGTCTTCAGCTTCATCATCATTAAGCTTCGAATCACCTGTCAAGCTTCGGCTCACTGTTCCTCAGCTTCGTCATCCTATACATATCAAAGCGGTATGAGAAAAGTGCAAATTTCAAGGAGAAGGCAAAGCAACAGGCACAAATTTCTTACCGGCTTAAGGTGGCTTCGAGCTTTGTCGCAAGCCATGTTTCGCCCGCCCTTCGTCAAGATTTGCGTTATGAATCTATTTCCTATGCTTCGAGCCAGGCTGGGGATATCAGTTAAATCTGCCGGTGATAAGATGAAGTTTGGTCTATTAACAATTTTTCCATGCGTGCAACTAGATTTCATGAAGACAACAGCTGTGCCCCGAGAAGCTAGCAGGGTAGAGAAATCGCCGTGTCCAGCTATAACTTCATCAAGAGCATCAACTTCGCCCTCAATGTGTTCGAAGGTCCCTGGCAGGTCTTCAACCGAAGGATTGAATTTCTCAGAGCTGGGTCCAACCAAGTTGAAAACCTGCTTTAGCCGCTGCACGCATCGGTTGTCGAAGTCTAGACATTTATCTTGAAGCTCTTTCAGTGATTTCTGCAAATTTGAACTCTTTTCGACTTCAGCCTCAAACTTCGCATCAATTTTCTGCTTTTCTTGTTCGAAGCTTTCCGACTTTGAGAGGAGTTCACTATTCAATTTTGCAATTTTGGCTTCAACTTCTGCCAGTAAACCCTCCACTGTTTGAAGTTCAAAATCTTTCTTTTGAAGAGCAGCTGCATGATCTTTTATTTTGCTCTCTAAACCTTCAATTATAACCTCATGTTTTTTTTGTCTTCAAGGTCCTGTTGCATCTTCAAAGCCTTACTTAATAGCATACTCTGTGCAAAAACAACCTTCGTCAGAAAACTCATTCGTCGTTAAAACAATGAAAAGCCGAAGAAAAGTTTTTACCTTGAAATTAGAATAGAACAAACTACCGATGATATGCTGTCGTCGGTAGCGGCTGATATCGGCCTCAAGCTTTGGGAAACCAATACTCTTCGACAGAGTACTGATAACCTTCACTCCAGTTCGGTCTCGGAGGCAACCTAAGATTTCATCGTCAATGCCGCCGAAGAGCAGCGCTCCTGGTTTGTAACCACAGGATATAGCATAATCTTTCAACTCTTCTTTCTCAGCTTTAGATAACTCCTGATCAATTATGTTTTGGAAATCGAAGTCCTTTTCCTCCAAAGTATCTTTGGCTTTCTCCTTTCTTTTCCAGGCACTGTGGCCAGGGTCTCTTCAGCGGCTGTAGCAGCTTCTTCCGCAGCCATATTCAAGAGCATTTTATCAATATCAGAAAATGTGCTCTCTAGATTTGTAGCTTCGGCAGTTCTAGCTTCGGCAGTTCCAGCTTCGGTGGGTGCAGCTTCGGCAGCAGTAGCGCTCTCGACAGCTGGTGTTTTTGACGCCGAGGCCGGCGGTGGTGTTTCTTCAGTGGCTTCAATCACATGAATAATTCTCTGTTTTTTCGGCCCAGCAGGCTTCTTCACTGCCGAGGGCTCCTTTTCCTTCTGTAAAAGCTTCATCAGATGTGGCCCCAGTGGACATAGCTTGATAGGCAAAGATTCAGTCATTACCTTTAGAATTTCTTCCACGTCGGCAGTAGAAGGTGCTGAAGGAGTCTATTCCTCTATATCAGTCGCTTTTCGCTTCGGAGCCGCAGCTTTCCTTTTCTTCAGAGCAACTACCTTTGGCTCAGGGCTAAATTTTCTCTTCTTCGAAATTTCTTCATCCTCTTTCACCATTCTAGCAGCTTCTCTACCCAGAACGCTAACAATTCTTTTTCTTTTTTGCTCTTTGGCACCCTTGTTCAATCGCTCATAGTCAGGATATTCAAAATTCAGGGCATCCATCACCCGATTCAACCTTCGCTTCGGTCGGGTGCCGAAGGCTGCAGTCATCAATTAATCTTCTTTTTTCGTATAGTTGCCTAGGATTTCGTTGCACATAACTTCAATTGTGTCCAACCATTCTTGGCAGGGTTCTTTGAAATGTTTCTTGAACTTAAAATGATAGGGCAGCTGAACGAGTTCATTCTTCTTCTTCTCACCTTTAAGCTTCGGCATACCCCATTCCTTTAGCGTTGGGAATACCCTATTGGCTAGGTATTCCTGAACTAAATCCCTAGTACAAAAATGTTCAGATATAACTCTAAATTCGCCCACAGCATCCGTGCATGGTTCCCCTGGCGTCATGTTGCACTAAGGCCTAGTCAACCCAAAGGTTAGCTCCAGCGGGCTCTGAACTAGCTTCTCCTTTTGCTCATCTATCTTAACATAGAACCATTCAGTCTTCCAACCGGTTGGCCACTTGGTGCAGTAGCTGACCACCGGTGTCTTCATGTCTTTGCAGTACGCAAAATTATAACAGCCAAAGTTCTCGTGCAATCCATCTTCTCTAGCCTTCGTCTGATAGTGAAGTTCGTGCACCCGGTAGAAGGCTTCGGCAAGTGGTTCCACTCCTTGGCTTCGAAGAGCCCAAATAAAAACGCTGAGCCTAACTATAGCATTAGGACTTAGCTGATGAAGATAAATCTCAAAATTTTCCAACACATCTGCAATCATTCCGTGCATGGGAAACCTCAACCCTGCTTTGAAGAAGCTCTTAAAAACTACCACTTCATCATTTTCTGGTTTCGGGATGGTCTCTTCCCCGCCAAAGCGAATCAACTTCTTTTCGGCTTCCCAGAAGTATGCTAGCTTCGTCATCATGGGCATATCAGCTTCGGAGACAGTCGACTTCCCAAAATCCAAATGGCTGCGCTTGGATGGCATAATGGTGTTATAATCAATCTCTTCTTCACCAGTATCGCCCTCTTCAATATCTGCCTGCTCGGTTTTGGCAGCAGGTGCACCTTCGTCAGTAGTTCCCTCTGTCACAACTAGACCCGATCGTTTCATGACTTTGGAATTTGGAGCTGTCTCGGTGGCCTCGGTCTCTTCTCCCTCACGAGTCACCCTTGCAGTTGAACGCACCCTGGCCATTTGATGTTGAAACTCTTCCGGTTTTGATGAAGTTGATTACTTTTTGATTTTGCCGAAGCTCTCTCTTTTGATGAAGCTAAAAACAAGGCGATGCTTTAACTGAGAATATGAAGCATAAGCTTTGGCTATGGTCAAATTTTTTAGCAGCACAACAGTATGATAGTAATGAATGTTGTGGTAACTTCACACCTACCCGTCTGTTTATATAGTGCCGCAGGTCGGAAGGTGAATCGTCAAGCTACCTACACTCGCCGAATAGCCGCTCGCGTTCACTGGATAGTGGAACGCAGGGCGCGAGAAGAGGAAACACTAGATCGTGCGTACCCACCCTGTGGTGGGACCACCTTGCGCTAGGAATATTTAAATCGTTTCTCGACAACGAGCTCAAGGAAGGTGTTTTTCGGACCTTCGGCATTCCGAAGCCTAAAAGAATTTTTCGCAGGTCGAGCTCGTTACGAAAAACGACCTAGCACCGTGAAGGGGCTACTTTTGGGGGGCTGCTTCGTCACCGAAGGTCTTGAGAGAAGAAACACCTTCGGAAGGCCAGAACACAATACCGAAGCTACCAGTCAGGGAGCTTCGTAGCGTATCTCCCGATGCACCGACTTAAAGATGAAATGACCAACTGGCCCATGACAACCTATGTTATGATTGTAACCATCTGTAAAGGGCATGAATGTAATTTCTCACGGGCTGCGTCCTGTGCCTATAAATAAATGAATAGTACCCCGTACTGTTCACGCTTTCCGCATCTTACTCTTGCCTTGGTCTTCTGTCAAGCTCAAGTTACAAATGTAATTTGATATTGTTTTCATGTATTCAAGATTAGTTCAATAATAAATGTTTATGCTGTTATATTATTATTTATATTATTTTCCTGTGTTTTATAAGCTTCATCCTTTGGTTATACATGTCAAATTTATGAAGGTATTGTAACACCTCAGGTGTTACCAAGGCACTGGCTTCATACTTGCACTAATAATTTGTTATCACATGTGTTTAAGTGGGGAGAGGGAAACCCCGAGACCTTGGAGACCATGGATTAGCCAAGATATATTAATGACAAAAGCTTTAGCCAAACATTTTGAGCAATTGTCATCTTAGGCAAGGAGGTTAAATCCTAGACCCCTAAAGGAACTAGATTTCCAAGCAAGGGATTAGTGGGCAAGTTAATCAAATGGCCAATTCTTGTTTCAAATCTTTAAACAAAAGTTTAAGTACACACTAAAGTCTATAAAATGCAGAGGAGTAACATTACAAAAAGGCCCCTCAAAGACCCCAAATCCACTCCTTAAATAGAGAGCACACAAGAGCTCTCTAATCTTCTCTAAGTCAAAATTTAACCCTAATCTAAAGATCAGGCGTGTTCACTTAGTAAATGGCGCCAAAACCACTTGGTCTGAATACCAAAAAGGAGCCAAACTACCTAAGGAACCTACTGGAAAAATTTGAACCCGAGCCAAAACCATTTGACATGATTTGACATCACTTTTGTCTCGGGGTGGACAGTGAGACAAACCAGATTTAGCGTCCGCAAATCTTCTGACCTAGGTATTATCTCCACTTGGAACTTACATACAAGAGATAGCTATAGGTGCTAGGAAGAGGTCTGCGCCGGATTTTTGCCAAGATTCGCACGTTTGCGATCTCAGCAGGCGTTTGAACAAGGGCAGAAACACACCTCCACGTGTTCGACGCGCCTAGACCTCGCTAGAGCACACTCAGCGCCCGAACCCGCGCGCCCCGCGTCGCGCCAAGCCAAGCACGTGCCCACTGCCACGCCTGCGCCTATAAAGCCAGCCGAGGCTTCGACCGTATGCCCCCGCTCGCTCTCGACCTCACTAGAGCGCGAGATCACCAGAGTTTGCCCTGCACACGGCGTGCCAGCGGCCGCCCGAGCACCCACCACTGTAGACCGGCCAACCGAGACATTCCCAGCCCCGTCCGACCCTCGAGAGAGACTCTGCGTGCCTCGGTGAAGCTCCCAGAGCGAGGAATCAAGCTCTGCCTCGCTGGAGATGTCGGATCAAGGTCACCGGACTTCACCCGGCCGCCGGCGAACGTAGATCGAGCTCCACAGTGAGTTATTCTTCGATTCCTTGCATGGGTAGACTCATTAGCACCCCATGAAACTCCCCGTGCCCTTGGATTGACCTATGTCGCCGTGGATAGGCCGGAGCAACCGCCACCGACGAGCTCACCCGCCTGCGCTCGTGGACCGGCCGATTCTGGCCATCACCGACGGCAAGACGCACCTCGTCGTGACCGCAAGAACTTCCCGGAGCCAACCCCGCCCTTCGTCGGACCTCCCTCGCCGCCGCTGAGCCACGCCACCCTTTTTACTTCCGTGGGTACTGTTCAAAAGGGGGGAGGGACCTCGGGGAAGAAGGAAAAGAAGTCAGGGGGGTTTTGAATTGTCAGCGACTCAAATGACTAGTTGCACAGGGGTATAAGTTAGAGGATTGTTTTAAGACAAACCCAGGGTCTTCGGTGTAAACTGGTTTTCCAGAAAACCTTTTAAACAATTCTCATTTAAGTACAAACAGAGCTTGTAAAATTCATAACTTCAGTTTTATCTGGCCAAATTTAGTCAAACCAATTTTGCTAGGTTCTAAATATTGTGAACTACTTAGGAAAAATACAAAACCCCCTAAGTGTTGCAGAAGATTTCAAAGTTTTGATTCAAATAGTTATCTGGCCAAAAGTTAAATAAAATAGAGAAAAATAGTTACACTGTTAGACTAGGGTTAAGAAAAATCAGAGAAATACTTAACCACTCTACACTCTGTTTAAAAATGGTACACCCCTCAGTACGCCAAATTAAGGAAGGGTTTCCCATGTAAACTCATTTAGGCTCAAAGTTAAGAAAAAATAGAAAAAGGGATTTAAAATAAGAACCATGGGGCAACCTCCTTTTTGCTAGCTCACTTATTGAACATAGTTCACTGGAAAGTTTTAGTAGACCCTCTGTTAGTACAAAAGAAATGCACTACCTTTTATTTCATGAAAACAAGGAAAACTTAGAAAAATCCTAGAAAAATAATCCTGAGGAGAAAACACCTCAAACCTTAGGATAACTAATAATATGTTACTATGAACCTAGGAAAAATGTAAGTTATGTAAGTACCTTTTTGGCCTTAAATTTTAGAAAACCACAACTAAATATCCAGTAGGTCTTTTTCTGTGATATTTAACATAGAGGCCTATTATCACCTATGGAAATTGACAAAAATAAAATTTGGTACAGAAGCCTCACCTAAATCAGAGCTGTAGTGTAAAGTGCCCTTTGACACTTGTTTTTGTTAAATTTACATAAGTATTATCTAAATTAATTTCCACCTTAAATTTCTAGGATAAACCACAGAGGTAAATATCCACCCACTATAATTTTTATAACATTTTTGGAAAATGCTAACTAACCCCGATAGTTCAAAAATGCTTAATAAGAAGCACAATAAAAAGAAAAGGGAAAATTTGGGAGAAGTAGATGAAAGTACAAAACCCGTAAGTATATCCAAAAGGAACCCTAGAGGACCACTAAACTTAATACTGTTTTATTATGCATAACCTTTCTAAATTTTCATATCATTTTTATGCATATATCTCATTCATCGCATTCGATAGACTGTAATCTCGCCGACGGGGAATACGTACTCGTTCCGGAGCAAGGAGCTACTCAGGAGGTAGCCCAGGAGCCAGCACCAGAGTCTGCCATCGAGGATCTACCTGCCCCAGCTTTGGAAGGCAAGCCCCGGTTTCATGCATAACCAAATTATATTATGCTATTTTACTACACTTATTGTTTGTAGGCTTGTACTGTGCACTTAAGTGTAGGAGTTGACTGAAACCCTAGTTGCACGAATTCAGGATTTCCCTTTGAGATGGCTACTAGTATGCTAGGTCGAGTAGCTGCTTTACTAATTAGGGATCTCGGTAGAAGTCGAGTGATTTTTCTAGCACTCGCGCGAGGTCAGGAATTGGTTGTATCCATTTTCATATCGTAATGATGATGGTCTGTGGACAACGATCCATGAGGATTGGTTGTCTACGAGACGGAAATTGGAATAAGGATTAAGGTGTGGTACCGTGTGTCAAGCATTTAAACGTACTAAACACATACCAAGAAATATGGTAAATTGGTAAGCCTAGTACCTGAGTGAACCTGCTCGCAGATTGCCCTCCTCACGCCACCTGAGACTTGGTCTCCCATTCCGGTTATGGTGGGTACAAGTGCGGTCACTGCACGACGGCAGTCGGGGTCAGTGAGGCATTGTACGCCAAGGCAGTGAGCCCCTTTCTGTTGATGGGGAATCGATGGGGACGGTTGATGTGTGTGGGGACGGAGTGCCTCGCCACGTTGTGTGTTTAGGTTTCCCTTGCAAGGATAAAAACTCGATTCGAATCGTCTGCTTCTCGCAGCTAATGAGACTGCTTGATCCATGCTGCTACATTGAGTAACAAGTGGAAATGTGTTGATTTGGCAAAAGATGTTGATTGCTAAATGATTGCTACCATGTATGATTAGCTAGGTATGCATTTAGTCTTAAGAGAGTCACACTAAAACTTGAAAAGCAAAAATTTGATTTTAGACTCAGCTAGTGCTTATGGCAAACCAAACCCCTCAGCCAAACAGCTACATGTCTAGAGGTAGAGGAGTAGACTCCTCACACCGGGTAAGTCTAGCTGAGTATTAGTATACTCAGCCTTGCTTGTGGCATAATTTTACAGGTTCTCTGGAGGACATGGTTGCTGGAGTGACTTGGCTGTCCATCTTGCCACCGGGTTGGACAGTCGAGTGGGACCCTACCTCGGTAGAGGAGGAGCATGAGGAGTGATGGGCCAGGCTTCCCCATCCCTCCGTTTGTTTATCGTTAGTTTTATTCCGCTGCATTCCAAACAATAATCACTACTTTTGCTAAAACTCCAATGATGTTGTACTAAATTTAATACTTCTCAATGTTTGGTTTTATGCTTTATTGTATTTGCTCTGTGCCTCACATTCGAGTGAGTACGTGGTACTTGGTCCTGTTAGTGGCCTCGTCGGACTAGATCCGAGGGACTGACGTTTTATTCCTATTTAAGTGTGGTCTAGACTTTAAGATGGGACTTAGGCACTTAAGTTGGAATAATTTGGGCGGTTCCGCCACAGCTGGTATCGGAGCTTGTACCACCACAGAGGAATCAGTAAATCGTAAATACCAGCCTTTTCAAAAGTAAAACTTGTTAGAAACAATTGTTGGATAGATCGGTAAAGAGATAAGGATGGACATAGAACGTGAAGCCTTAGGATACTAGATGGGTAACTAGGTAGCTATTTGAGTGAGCCCTACAGGCTACACAAAAAGGGATGTGAATTTTTCCCTATTCCCTATAAGTTGATTGTGAGGTCGTTTAGGACGAGCATGCATGCATCATTTATTCAAATTACTTCGTAAATGGCTAAGAACTTTGAATGCTATAAGGCATGCTAATAAAAGATTAAGTACACTCCGAGACCACAACATGACCTTAGAAGGGCAAAGCGTTGATTCCCTTTTATTTTTATAGTTCTTCTTCTTTTTTCGCTTACGCTTACCCTTACACAGATGACTTCTCACGATTCCTCGTAAGGAGGGAACGCACATTCCCACATGGACGGACTTGCACAAGGGGGTTTTCCCCGCATCTTGTGGGAGGTACTGCAGGGAGCCGGTTATACGACACCTCCCTAGTACGCGGTGCAGGTGTTCGAGAAGCACCAGGTACCCCGCTGTAGGGTGAGGATGACCTTGGAGCCTCATCCCTTGCAGCCAGGCTGGCGTTCGTTGGACTCTGAGTCTTTCAGATATCGGGCTGAAGACACTATCGAGTCCATTGCTCTCCACGGGCTGATGACCTTCTGTGGATTTCACCCCTTGGAGCTGTCTACTCATCCCATTGGCTTGTTCCCCACTGACAAGGAGGACAACCCAATGTGGAAAGATCGAGTGGAGCATGCCAAGGACATATGGGCTCTTTACCCAGGGCAGACTGCTCACCTGACAGTGTGGTGCATGAATGCCCTGTATCGTCTGCAAGCGGTGCGAGCTGAAGCAATGTCCCAACTGATGGCCTTGGTGGAGGCTACCAAGATCACCCTAGATAATAGGGAGGACCTTGAGGTAGACCTGTCCACTGAGCTGGTGGAGAAAGACCTCCAGGTGGAACAGATGGCCACCCAGATTCAAGAGCTTGAAGAACTAGTAGGAGCCAGGGAGAACACCATCGAGGTTCTCGAGGATCAGCTTATGAACACACAGCAGCAACTTGAGGAAGCTAACCAGCACTTGGACATGCACCATTAGAAGATCCAGGACATGGAGGCCAACGAGGATGTTGACATCAAGGGAGGAGATGAGCCGGAGCCGGCATCCAGTCTGGATACTGCTGGCTCAGGGAGAGCCCCTTCCCCCGAGTCAAGCATTGTCTTGTTTGTTCATTAGGTTATAGGGATAAGGTTCTTGGGGTACTAGGCTAGACCGAGTTGAGTCTTTTGGGTCACTGATGTAGTCGTAACAAACTCTTTTGGAATTATGGATGGTGGATGTTATCAACCTTTAGTTATGAAGAAAGTTTTATGCCATGTGGTATCTTTTATGATTTATGCAAGAAAATGTTGGCTTGGTCCTTTTAAACCTTTCACCACACATGAACCCTAACATCAAATGTATGATATTAAGAGCATCCTAAATTTTTAGATGTCAGGAAGAGCGCGTCGTGGACAGAATGAGCGTATTCCTCCACCACCGCCACCACCTCCTACCATGCAAGAACTGATGGCTCAGTAGAATGAGATTCTACGACAGTTGGCTCAGCGGCAGCCACCACCTCAGCAGTATGGTGGTGGTGATCACTATTAGCGTCCCCCAGCAGCGGCCACCTATCAGGAGTTCCTCAACACTCAGCCGCCATTGTTCACTCGGGCGGAGGATCCTCTTGATGCTGATGTTTGGCTCACGGTAGTGGAATCCAAATTCCCACAGCTTAATGGAGTTTGTTCAGATGTGGCTAAGGTCCGGTTCGCCACCCAGTAGCTTCATGGATCACGCGCACATGGTGGGATCACTTCCTCGCCATGCAGCCAGCTAACCACGTGGTGGAATGGGGAGAATTCAAGGCAGCATTTAGAGGGCATCACATACTGGATGGCACTATGGACCGCAAGCTTAATGAGTTTCTAGCACTTACTCGGGGGAATCGTACTGTGTTGCAGTACACTCAAGCTTTCAATGACCTGTGCCAATATGCAGGGTATCATGCAGACACCGATGAGAAGAAGAGGGATAGGTTCAGGAGGGGGCTCAGTGCTAAGCTCCACGACCGTCTCAACACAGTTAGGGTCAACAGCTACAATGAGTTAGTCAACATGGCCATTTCCCAGGAGGACTGCATCACAGCTCGTCAGGCAGAAAAGAAGAGGAAGACCCCTACGGCAGGACCTTCAGCTCAGCCTCAGCGCTTCAGGATTGTATCTAACACCAAGAGCAGGGGGCATAGCAGCAACAGGGACGATGGGTGATCCGACCACAACAGCAGCAGCAGACACCCAATCGCTCTCAGCCCCCAGTTCAGAGGAACAACAATCAGCCACAACAGCAGTACAGTTAGGCTAATGACAACAGGTGTTTCACTTGTGGCAGCACTGGGCATTATGCCAAGAATTGTCCTAAGAACCAGCAGGGGCAGAATTCCAATCAGAACCAAGGCAAGAGGCAGAAGGTGCAAGTAAGGCAAGGCAGGCTAAACTTCACCACCATGGCTGATATTCCGGAGGGAGCACCCGTCATGACTGGTATCTTTTCCGTTTTGAATTATCCTGCAATCATGCTTTTTGATTCTGGTGCATCACAAAGTTTTATCAGTGCAAAATTTAGTGCCAAATGTCAGTTACCTTTCCATCACACCAATGGGGGTATCACAATCTCAACACCAGGAGGTAGGGTTGCCACCTATCAAATCAATAGGCAGGTGCCTATAAAATTTGGTAGTCTTGTGATTAGAACCACCCTCCTCATCTTGGTTTTGGATAGTGTGGACATCATATTGGGAACTGACTGGTTATCAAGGCATCAGGCAGTGCTTGATATTGAAGCAAGGGCCATTGAGATTCACTCCCCTACTTGTGGTGAGACTACATTGTATTTGCCTAACCAGGGTTGTACCCGTTCCTATGCCCTTACTATGATAGAGTCACCTGTAGAGAAAATTTTGGTGGTCTATGAGTACCCCGATGTTTTCCCAGATGAATTGCCAGGGATGCCACCCGATAGAGACATAGAGTTTGCAATTGAGTTGCAACCCGGAACTGCACCTATATCCAAGAGACCCTATAGGATGCCTCCAGAAGAATTGGCAGAATTGAAAAAGCAGTTACAAGAGTTGTTGGACAAGGGGTTCATTCGCCCAAGTACTTCTCCATGGGGATGCCCAGCCTCGTTCATGAAGAAGAAGGATGAGAGCCTAAGGTTGTGTGTTGATTACCGCCCTCTCAATGCGGTGACCATAAAGAATAAGTATCCATTGCCCCACATTGATGTATTGTTCGATCAGTTGGTGGGAGCCAAGGTATTTTCCAAGATAGACCTTCGCTATGGCTACCATCAGATCAAGATCAGGGCCAGTGATATTCCGAAGATGGCTTTCTCTACCAGATATGGGCTTTATGAGTACTTGGTGATGTCTTTCGGGCTGACCAATGCCCCCGCCTACTTCATGTATTTGATGAACTCAGTATTTATGCTAGAGTTGGACAAGTTTGTGGTAGTCTTCATCGATGATATATTGGTCTATTCAAAGAATGAAGCCGAGCATACTATGCACTTGCATACAGTGCTTCAGAGACTGTGCGATCATCGTCTATATGCTAAATTGTCCAAATGTGAACTATGGTTGAAGGAAATAAAATTCTTGGGTCACACCATTTCTCAGGATGGGGTATCAGTGGATCCTGAGAAAGTGCAAGAAGTGATGGCTTGGAAGCCACCCACCACCGTACGGCAGATTCGGAGTTTTCTGGGATTGGTAGGGTATTATCGGCGATTTATTCCGGATTTCATCAGAATTGCAAAACCAATGACTGAATTGTTGAAGAAAGGGGCGAAGTATGAATGGAGTCAGAAATGTGAGGATGCCTTCCATGCATTGAGGCAGTATCTGACAACCGCACCCGTGCTAGCTCAGCCTGACAATACCAAACCCTTTGAGGTTTATTGCGATGCTTCAGGTACTGGATTGGGATGTGTCTTGATGCAAGACAACCGAGTTATTGCCTATTCCTCCAGAGCACTTAGGCCTCATGAGCAGAACTACCCCACACATGATTTGGAATTGGCTGTCGTAGTTCATGCTCTCAAGATTTGGAGGCAATACTTGATGGGAGCTCATTGTAATATCTATACTGATCACAAGAGCCTCAAGTATATTTTTACCTAGGCAGATCTGAATATAAGGCAAAGAAGATGGCTAGAATTAATCAAGGACTATGATTTGGAAGTACATTACCATCCTGGCAAGGCCAATGTTGTGGCAGATGCCTTAAGCAGGAAGGCCCAGTGCAACTATGCGAGCATGGATGCTAAAATCACCACCCTGTGTGATGAGTTGTGCAAGTTGAACATAGAAGTTGTTTCCTTCGGTGCCTTGAGTTATATTTCAGTGGAGCCCACCTTACATGAGCAAATAGTCATGGCTCAAATTGGTGACAAGGGTGTTCAAGTCATCAAGGAAATGCTCGAACAAAAGGTGGACAAATACAAATGTTTCCATCGGGACAGCAAGGGAATTCTATGGTTTGGAGACCGATTGGTTGTTCCTAAGAACCCCGAGCTTAGGAAGAAAATATTGGATGAAGCTCACGTTTCCAAATTCTCCATGCACCCTGGCAGTAATAAGATGTATCATGATCTCAGATCACTGTATTGGTGGACCCAGATAAAGAGAGAAATTGCTAAGTATATATCTGAATGCGACACTTGCCAAAGAGTTAAGGCCAGCCACTTGAAGGCAGCAGGCAACTTACAGTCCCTTCCCATACCATCTTGGAAATGGGAGGATATTTGCATGGATTTCATCGTGGGTTTGCCCAATACCTCCCAACACCACAATTCTATTTGGGTCATTGTGGATAGGTTGACCAAGACAACTCATTTCTTGCCAGTGCATACCACCCACAGAGCAGAGAAGTATGCCGAGATCTATATTGACCAGATAGTTCGTTTACATGGAATACTAATGACTATTGTATCTGACAGAGGAGCACCGTTTGTAGCACGTTTCTGGGAGCAACTGCAAGAGTCACTTGGGACCCATGTAATAAGAAGTTCAACATACCACCCTCAGACAGACGGGTGGACGGAGAGAGTGAACCAGATTCTTGAGGACATGTTACGAGCTTGTGTACTACACTATGGGAAGAATTGGGACAGGTTTCTTTCTTTGGCAGAATTTTCATATAATAACAGCTACCAATCTAGCTTAAAGATGGCACCTTTTGAGGCCTTGTATGGGAGAAGGTGTAGAACACCGCTAAATTGGTCACAAGCTGGAGAGAGGGAAATATTTGGACCTGACCTAGTACTTGAAGCAGAGGAGAAAGTCAGAGTCATTAAGAAGAATTTGAAGGCTGCTCAGGCCAGACAAAAGAGTTATCATGATAAGAGGAAGAAGCCTCTATAATTTGGAGTGGGGGATCAGGTTTATCTTAAGGTGTCACCCACAAAAGGTGTTCAGAGATTTGGACTCAAGGGCAAGTTAGCTCCTCGCTACATTGGGCCCTATGAAATCAAAGAGACATGTGGACCTATAGCATATCAATTGATGTTGCCACCCCATATGTCAGCAGTTCATGATGTGTTCCACGTATCTCAGCTACGAAAGTGTGTCCGCTTGCCGATGGAAGTGCTACCAGAACCAGAGTTGGAGATAGAACCAGACTTGTCTTATTAAGAGCACCCCGTCAAGGTACTGGACCAAAAGGAGAGATCAACTCAGGCAAGGTCGATCAAGATGTATAAGGTTCAGTGGAGCCACCATTCAGTAGAACAGGCTACTTGGGAGACTAAGGATTTTCTACGTTCTCGCTTCCCCGACTTTCTGCCTAAAGGATTCGGTACGTAACCCAGAACCCCACCCCCACCTGCCCTTTGAATCAAAATATAAGAAAAACTTAGTTGTTAAGAGGCAAGTAAGCTTTGAAAGTAACTTTAAAAGGGCTTCCTTCTGAAGTTGCAAAGAGGATGACATTCAAAGAGCAGTTAACTAGAGCAACTTGGCTAAAGGAAAATGCAACACACCAGCACACTTTCTTGGTACCCCTCTAAAGGATCCCTACCCAAAATCTCGGGACGAGATTCCTTTAATGGGGGAGGGTTGTAACACCTCAGGTGTTACCAAGGCAATGGCTTCATACTTGCACTAATAATTTGTTATCACATGTGTTTAATGTAACACCCCAGCTGTTACTCAGGGTTTTCACTTAAGCCTACACTAGCGAACCCATCATCACATGTGGTTTAATTTGAGCAAAAGACACCAAACTTGGGGGTTGTTGGGGGCCTTCGGCTTCCGAAGCTCCTCAAAAACATGATTTGACAATATTTTCCGAGTGAAACATGTGAACAGGTATCTTCGGAGTCAGATTGCGGGTGTACAAGAGCATGGTTAAGACGAAGCTTGACTGGGGTGGAAAGCGATCACGACGAAAGACAGGACAATCGCGAAGCTACGTGCAGAAAAGCTTCGGCATGACGAAGGAAAAGAGGAACCGACTTAAGGATGAAAAGTCAAGTTAAACCTCGAAGGATTGCTATAAAGTTATTATCAAATGTAAAGGGCACCAATGTAACTTTACACGGGCTGCATCCCGTGCCTATAAATAGATGAACAGCACTCCCGTACTGTTCACGCTGACTTGGCATACGCTTTTTCTCATTACGTCTGCATCCTTACTTTCCATCAATTCGAAGGTACACTTGTAATTTGTTTTCATGAATTTGGCAATAAAGATAAGTTGATGATAATACCCAAACCATTATTTGTATTTTACATACGTGTTCTTTTTTACCGTTAATTAATCTTATGAAAATCTTTTCCTTTGTAACCTTCGTTCAAGGTTCATCATATCCGAAGGGATATAATGTTTTTAAGGACGAAGGAGCTTAACATTTAACACTTTCTATGTTGCCTTGTTCTTAATCCGAAGCATTTGAGAACAAGTCCCCAACATTGGCACCCACCTCCGGTGAACCCACACCCATTTTCTGAAGTTTTGAACACCTTCGGCAAGCGTCACCTTCGTCATGCCGCCTAAAAAAGCTTCAACAACAGGGGCTGCCACTCTGCAGCCGCTGGACCCCAATCAAGATGTCGTTTCTCTTAGGGAGGCCCGAAGCCAGAAGAGGAAGGTCACCAGTCCAATGCCTCCGGAGGACGACTTGGATCAAGAAATCCAAAATTTAGAGATGATCAATCAACAGGTCCAACGGAAGAAGGAGAAGATGGCTCGTCTAGCTGATCTTCAAAGACAGATAGACGAAGCCTCCGAAGAGCTTCGACATCTTGCTCAAGATGACCAGAACCAAAGGCCCCCGCGCAGAGAGCTTCATCAAGAGGGTTTCTACAATGAGGGCGACTGGTATGAAGATTTCCATCACGGAAATTTTGCTTTTGATGATGCTTCTCCCTTGTCAACAGAACTGCAGGCTATTCCTTGGCCATAGTCTTACAAGCCGCCCCAGCTCCCCATGTACGACGGTCATTCAGACTCGAAACAATTCTTGATGAGCTATGAGGCAACTATATCTTCGTACGGTGGCAACACGGCGGTCATGGCTGTCAGGAGCGTTGCACAAACCTGGTACTCCTCCCTTAGGCCAGGGACAATCACCTCATGGCAAAAGTTGAAGGATATGTTGATAACCAGCTTCCAAGGGTTTCAGACGAAGCCAGTCACTGCTCAAGCTTTATTCCAGTGCACCTAGGATCACAAAGAATACCTTCAGGCATATGTCCGAAGGTTTCTACGTCTGAGGGCACAGGCACCAACAGTGCCCAATGAAATTGTCATTGAGGCCATGATCAAGGGGCTTCGGCCAGGACCTGCAGCTCAGTACTTTGCCAGGAAGCCTCCTCAAACTTTGGAGAAGCTGCTCCAGAGAAGATGGACGAGTATATTCGAGCTGACAATGATTTTTGCCAAAGAAGGGAGGAAGCTTTCAGGTTCTCTGAAATGGCCAGGGGCTTCGGAGGAAGATTTTATCCGAGGCACGTTAGGTCAATTCATAATTCTACCCAAAGTGATGACAAAGGCAGTCAACAACAAAGGCCACAGTGCTCCTCGCAAGCTTCGGGGCAACAACAAAGCTCTTTTCCGGCCGCCAGCGCCAAGGGGCAGAGGCAACAGGGGCTTTGGGGGAAGATTTGGAGATCAACCAAGAAAAATTTATTGCCTGTTCTGTGGTGAGGGCAAGGGCCATACCACCAGGATGTGTCATGTTACCATCTAGAAGCAAAAGGAGGTAGCAGAGGCTGCAGCGCAACAGAACCAGTCGAAGCAGGTCATGCATACTGCTTCGTACCATTCGCCTTACATTCCAGAATATGTAGGCAATCACCCTGCAGCTTCTGTTGCTTCGGCAAGCCAACCCCAAGCTTCCTGGCAACAGCTTCCACTACCACCACCAATACAACGTGGTCCGCAGCCAGAAGGGAGCCAGCACTCTCACCCCCAGAGGGATCTCAGGGAGGAGTCCGAAGCTCGCACAGTCAATAGCACTGTGCCAGAGTCGAAGCATATTTACTGACAAAATATCCTACCTCGGCAGCAGCTTTTCGCATTCAGTTTTACTTTCTTTATAGTAAAGAACAATTGTGGGAAGTTTAAGTGTCTATTATCGTTTTTTTTCAAATTCTTGTAACAGTTTAGTTTATCATCATAATGAAAATATATCTTCTCCATAGGCTTGAGTTACTGAAGCACAAGAATTTATGGTGACACGGAGAACCTTCGAATTATCAAAGACTTGTTCTAAGGAACACACTGTAACTTCTTCGAAGTAGTAAAAAGTCGTTCCTAAAGGAGCGCAGTGTAAGTTTTCTGCTCAAAAGTCGTTCCGAAGGGAATGCAGAGCTTACAGCGAAAAATAAACGCTGATTCCGCTGAAAGTAAAAGGCGAAGAAGCTCCTAAGGGAGGCTTACAGCGAAAAATAAACGCTGATTCCGCTGAAAGTAAAAGGCGAAGAAACTCCTAAGGGAGGCTTACAGCAAAAAGTCAGCGCTGAGATAAAAATATTGTGTGCCCTATTGCAGAGATGTGTGTATCTTCGGCATAAATATCATTTTGCATAGCATAACATCATCACATCATTTTGCATAACATAAGCATCATACATCATATTGCATGCAGAACAAGAAGGGGACACAGTATTGATTTTCGAAGAATAATTTGGAAAAAGAGAAAATCGTGCTGAAGCATTGAGAAGAAGCATAGCTTCGTCAGAGAGGCAACATAAAACTTTTTTATAGCTTCGAAGAATGATTTCACGAAGTTTGGATATTCTTCATCAGAGAAGTATAGAAATTCTTGTGATACATAAAAAATTTTCTTCACGAAGCATGAAAAGAAGGGAAGGTGTTTTTTCACCGAAGGCTCAAAAAACGGTATGTATGCAAGATTTCATGCATCGTAAAGAATTGAACCATAAATAGATTATATATTACATTCAAAGTTACAAAGTTTTACACATGTCATGTTCCAGGTATTTTTACAATAGCACTTAATCTTCCCTAAGAACTACTTCTGCAGCTTCGTTTAGTAGCTGGTTGACAACTTTGTCCATGATGGCTTCGCCCATTTGTCTAATTTCGTCGTCCCCCTTCGGGGGGGTCCGGAGCTGCCTCAGCAGGTTCTGAGGGAGGAGAGGACACGACTATATTACTATTACAAAACCGCAAACAAAGTTTAAAATCAAAAATCGTAACAGAATAAAAACCACTAATTAATACCTATTTGCCCTTCGGGCCCTGTCCTTTTTTTAGCAACCTCCGCTACCTTCCTAGCGTCATGGATGCCTTTTTTGCTTCTCTGAATAATTTCTTGAGCCATTTCTCGGCCGCCATTGTCCCAGATGTCGGTGAAAAATTTTCCACCGACCTGGCTTGCTTCGGCTGAAGGGTCTTTGATATCTTCAGAGGATAAACCAGCTTCAGACTGTGCCAAAGATTTCACATGCTTGCACCCTTTTTTCTCCAAAATAGTAACAATTCCTCTGGCGCCCGAAAAAGCACAAATGTCCCTGCGACTATTCAAGATTTCCTCGAAGGCCTTAGCTTCGTGACTGATCCATTCAATCGGGCCTTCTGGATTCCCTCTTGTGAAATTTTCTTCACTAGAAAATGCGCCGACGCTGGCGAAGCTGGATTTTATCTTTTTAACACACTCTATGGATTTATCATAGCATCTTTTCTTCGAAGCACGAAGCTCTTCAACATTTATTTCCAAATGATTTGCCCATTGATCACTTAGTTCTCGTTTTGTTTCTTCAAGAATGCGTTCTTCTTTAGCTCGGGATAATTGCTTCCGAAGATCTTCGATTTCGCGCTTCTGAGCTTCGGCTTGAGTTTTAGAGCTAGCTTCGTCTTCCTTCATTTTATCCACCAATGTAAGCAGAATTTTGTCCTTTTCCAAGGCCTCGCTTCTTAGCCTGATAACCTCTGTGCGAAGGTTATTAAGAGCAATAGCGCAGCTCTCGTCTTCAGCATTCTTTTGTGCCCTTAAGGCATTGCTGAGTATTAAGCCCTATTCAAAAGAATGAATGGATTAACATAACAGCAAACGACTAATTCAAAATTCATAAATTTCAAAATTTACAATCTTTGTACCTTCAGACTATTATATGCAAGGCTATCTGCAAGATCCTCCTTCGTCATGGCGCAAAGGCAGCTTCAAGCTTCGGGAACCCCATGCTCCTAGACATCTCTCGGCAGACGGACAATTCTTTATTGTCTGGGAGATAGTATAGGAAGTCATCTTCGTCTGTTCCATTGAACACTACAGCCCCCTTCGGATACTTTAGTTCTCGGGCATAGTGTTTAGCTTCAAAAACCTCTTCTTCAGATAGTTTCTTCCCCGAAGCATGTCGCACAATATAATCATGTATTTTGGAAGATGCTTCGGGGACGCCAGTGTCAATTTCTTCAATCAAAATTGGCTCTGTCATTTTTATTTTTTCGGTTTTCAAAGTTGCCTCTGTCAATTTTCTTTCTTCAGCTTTCAAAGGTTTCACCTTGATGGGCTATGAGGGCCCAGCTTCAGTTTCAAATTGTTGCTTCAAACCTTCAGCAACAAAGGCTTCAGTAGACACTTCAGAAGCTTCAACAGTTTTCTTCGGAGTTATGCTCGAAGATTTAATTGTTTCCAAAACATCCAGCACATTAACCATCCTTTTTCTTTTCGGGGTCGCTGCTGGCACCTTCTGGATTTTTGCTGTTGGACTTAAAATTTCTAATGTTTTTGCTTTTTCAGTCCTTGGTTCTTCTGCTTTCTCTGTTGCTAGTACTCCAGCTTTTTCCTCGACTTTTGCCACCGGAGTTGGTTCTCTGGCTTTAGTGGCCGAAGAGGCCTCACCAATAAACTCAGGCACTGTGGCCGGCTCAATATAACGTGGAGGGTGTGTGAGTACCTTTACCTTTTTCCTCTTCGGCGCCGGTTCGCTAGGAGCAGCCGAAGCAGTTTCCTTTGCAGGAGAAGTATTTTTCATTTTTTGGCCTCGCACCGGGTAATGGTAGTCGGGGTAGATAAACCCAATTGCATCAAATACACGGTTAAGCCTCTTCTTCTTTCGGCCTCCGAAGGCCGCTGATAGTGCAATATCTTCGGCTTTCGAGTATACCCCAAGCAATTCGTCACTTATGGTCTCAATACTCTTCAACCAGTCATCATCTGGTTCAACAAACTTATCTTCGTATTTGAATGTGTATTTTAGCCTAACTAGCCCGCCTTCGTCAGGTTCCTTGACGGTCTCCTTCGGCATTTCCCACTTTTCTACAAGTGGCCAGACTCTGAAGGCAATATGCTCTTGGACCAAATCCCTTGTACCAATGAAAGAGCAAACCACGCCGAAGGCTCTCTGGCATTCTTTGGCTGCTTCATCCATTTCCACCTTCGGCTTTCGGAGGCCGAAGCGTTGCCAGATAGGGCGCATAATGATACCTTTAATATCTTCACGTGATTTCAAGTCATTTTTCACGTAAAACCATTCTGTCATCCAGTCGCCGGGCCACCTCTTTCGAAAAGTTGGCACAGGGCAGCTTGACCCGGACCGAGCGCCGAAGCTGTAGCAGCCAAAGTTGTTGTGGTACTGCTCTTTGCCCCAGGGTTTTGTCTCATACAATAGCTCGTGTATGTTACCGAAGCTTTTCGCGTTAGGTTCCAAACCTTGGCTTCTCGCGGCCCACACAAAGATGTTCATCCTTATGATTGCTTCGGGGATAAGTTGGTGAAGGTAGATTTCGAATGTCTTCAATACTTCCACGACAAAACTACTCAAGGGAAATCGTAATCCAGCTTTCAAGAAGCTTCGGAATATCACGACCTCATTTTCCTCGGGAGTTGGACAAGTCTTCTCTCCTTCGTCAGCCCTCACAACAGACAAGTCCCAAAAGTATCTCCCTCTCATATTGACAAGATGGTTTTCCTAAATGCTGGACTTACCAAAAATTGCATGGCTTGGTCGCCAGGGTCGATCTTCGGAATCTTCACCACCACTATCCACATCGTAACTATCATTGTCGCCAGTATCTTCAGATAAACCCTCCAAAATCTCTCTGGTAATCTTCTCCGTATTAGTCTTCGACATTGATTCAAGAAAACCCAGGTGCATTTCCTCAGAAAGGCTTAGCTTCGAACCACCAACGACTTTCTTATCCTCAGGCATCTTCGAAAATGCTGACAAAACACACTCAAAACCGAAGCTTAAAAATCTAAAACAGAGCAAGTGCTGTTGCGTGCAGGCTAAAATTTTTTTTTGGGTGAGTAAAAGCGGATGGCAAGAGAGCGTGCCAAATAAACTCGCGGTGAGCTCTTATTTATACACCCAGCGTGTCGGAAACTGGAGGGCCCCGTCTGTCAATGACTGCTGCTATTCTAGCAGAAGGAAGGTGTTTTTTCGGACCTTCGGCTCAAAGCCTTCGTCCATGTCGCAATATGAATTTATCATTGTAGTAAATTAATATTGCGAGGGGCTACTGTTGGGGGCCTTCGGCTTCCGAAGCTCCTCAAAAACACGATTTGACAATATTTTCCGAGTGAAACATGTGAACAGGTATCTTCGGAGTCAGATTGCGGGTGTACAAGAGCATGGTTAAGACGAAGCTTGACTGGGGTGGAAAGCGATCATGACGAAAGACAGGACGATCGCGAAGCTACGTGCAGAAAAGCTTCGGCATGACGAAGGAAAAGAGGAACCGACTTAAGGATGAAAAGTCAAGTTAAACCTCGAAGGATTGCTATAAAGTTATTATCAAATGTAAAGGGCACCAATGTAATTTTACACGGGCTGCGTCCCGTGCCTATAAATAGATGAACAACACTCCCATACTGTTCACTCTGACTTGGCATACGCTTTTTCTCATTACGTCTGCATCCTTACTTTCCATCAATCTGAAGGTACACATGTAATTTGTTTTCATGAATTTGGCAATAAAGATAAGTTGATGATAATACCCAAACCATTATTTGTATTTTACATACGTGTTCTTTTTTACCGTTAATTAATCTTATGAAAATCTTTTCCTTTGTAACCTTCGTTCAAGGTTCATCATATCCGAAGGGATATAATGTTTTTAAGGACGAAGGAGCTTAACATTTAACACTTTCTATGTTGCCTTGTTCTTAATCCGAAGCATTTGAGAATAAGTCCCCAACAGGGGTCATGATCCTAAGTAGGTGTAACCCATCTTAGAAGTCATACTTTGGCCTTATCATGCACCTAAAGAGGAGAGAATGACTCAAACCCTAATTCAACTCCCTGAGGCAAATGGAGCCCTAGAGGGGATTATGGCAAAAAGGCTATGTAAACCACATTGTCATGAATTGGACTAATTATAAAATTTATAGTACACTTAATACCCTACAAAACATAGAAAGAGAGTGACCCCAAAAAGATTTCAGAAAAGCCCCAAAAAGGTCACCAAAGAGAAGGACATAAAAGAAAAATCAGATTGCTCTCAAGTTCAAAACCGACCCTCTTTCAAAGATCAAACGTGTTCACCTTTTTCCAAACCTCAAAACCATATCGCCCAATTGACAAAATGGCGCCTAAAGACCCTTAGAACACCCTAGAAAAATTTGAACTCAACCCTAATTCGGTTGACACGACTTGGCATGGTTTTTGTCTCGGTTTGGACATCTCGGACAGAGCCAACTTCACACACCTATATCTCTCAAACCCGACCATATCTTTGCTTGGAACTCACATAGAAAAGATAGGATATGGTGCAGAGAAGAGACTGTACACAAGAATTTTGCTGAGATCTGCACGCTAAGGCGACCAAACAGGCCGTTGAACACTGGCAGAAGTAAACCACCACGTGTTCGACGCGGGCAGACACCCAGGAGCGCGCCCAGAGCACGCCCGCACGCGCACCCTCACACGCCCTCGGTCGCCCCCGCGCCAACGCCCGTGCCGTGCCCACGCGTGGCTATAAAACCCGCCCTTGCGCTCGGCCACCTTCTCGGTCACCCCCTCCGCACACCGTCTAACTTTCTCGAGCTCGCCCGCAGCTCCGGTGACCTCCCCGCGACCCACCAAGGCCGCCCGAGGGCGACCACTGTGGCCGAAGCCTTTCTCGCCCACCTCCGCTTGATCCGAGCCCTCGGATAGCTTCCCCAGGAGGCCGTGAAGCTTTCCCGAGCTTGAGCCGAGGACCAGCCCCACCAGAATAGTGCAATTATGCTCGTCGGAGTTCATAACCCCGCTGGAGCACGTGGACCGGGTAAGCCACTAGACCATTCCTCAATTCCTTGCGCACATGGCCTCTACGTCACCCCATGGAGCTCCTCGTGCACTTTAATTGAACCCTACCACCGTGGTTTGGTCGGAGCAGGAGCCGCCGACAGCCTCCACCGCCTGCACTCGTGGCCAGAGCAGCTTTGACCACCTCCGACGCCGACCAGCACACCGACGTGACCACCGTGACCTCCCCGACGTCACTAACCACCCCGCCAGACCTCTGCTGCCGCCTGTAAGCCGCGCCGTCGTGATCTTTGCCACGGTTACTGTTTCAGCCAACCAGGGAGCGCAGGTTAGGTTTAGGTTAAGTCCATGGGGTTTTGTGCAAGGTCAGTGACTCATGCAAATAGTAGACCGAGGGCTGTTTTGTGAGAGAAAAGGGGGAGAAAACCTAGGGACTTCAGCGCAAATATGTATTTCTTTTCCATTTCGAATTTACTTTTCTTTTAAATATTGCAGAAAACTTAATAAATGCATAACTTGAAGAATAATCATCCAAAATTAGTCAAACCAATTTTGCTAGACTTTGTGAAATATAAACTTTCATGCAAAAATAATAGACTCCATAGTTCCTGTAAAGTTTTATAGAGTTTTGAATTAAATAAGAAAACTGCCCAAAATTCATTAATAAAGGGAAAATAGAAATGTTGTTAGACCAGGGTTGAGAAAAATAGTGGAGACACTAACCTAGTAGTTACATTGTTTAAAATTAATAAACACCCCAGTATACAAGGGTAAGAAAGATTTATCCACTAAACCTTGTTTATGCTCAAACTTAAGAAAATAAAGAAAATGGGTTGAAAATGGGCACCAGGGGGCAACCATATTTTTCCTAACATGCCTAAGTGATATAGTCCACAAGAAAAATTTGTTGAACCATAGTCCAGTGAAAAGATATTGCACCCACATTAATTCATGGAAAACAGGGAAAACTTTGAAAAATCATCAGAAAATAATCCTAAGGAGAAAACACCCCTACCTTAGGAATGACTATTCTTGTGCTAAGAAAAACCTAGGAAAAATACAAGTTCTATTGTTTGATATTTTTCAAATAACAAGTTAGTTATAAGGGTCTTTTTGGCTTTAAACTTTAGAAAATCATAACTAAATAACCACTAAGTAACCCTCTGAGATTTTTGGCACAGAAGCATGTTATTACCCCTAGATACCAGCAAAAATAGCTCTTGGTACAGAACCCACACCTAGGTAAGAGTTGTAGTGCAAAGTAACTCCTCTGCTCCAACTTTTCTCATTTTTGTCGAGGGCATAATCTATTTATTTTTGACCTCAAATTTATAGGACAGACTCCAGTGACCAATATTAACCCTGTAATTTTTTTAAAATTTTTTGGAAATTTTTAATTCACGGTTGTAGTTCAAACCCACCTTAAAAGCATAAAAAGCAAATAAAGAGAGGAATTAGTAGTGGAGATTAATGTTACCTTGACCAAATCAGCAAAACCCTTGAATACCTAATAGAACCTTTAAAGGGCAATCCAAGTCTTAATCCACTATGTTTGCCTCTAAGCAAAACCTCAAACCTAAATTACTAAGTATAAACCACTGAGAGTTTCTTATAACGAGGAAACCCTAAGTTATCAACTAACTTAGCTTTTTCTTCACTATGCATAATAGTTACTAAACTCCGCATATCATAGCATACATATATCTTATTCATTGCATTCGATAGATTGCAACCTCGCGGACAGAGAGTACATCCTCGTGCCGGAGCAAGGAGTTGCTCAGGAGGTAGCCCCGGATCCAGCACTAGAGCATGCCCTCGAGGATCTGCCTGCCCCAGCTTCAGAAGGCAAGCCCCGGTTTTATGCATAACCGTTTATATATGCTATTTTACTACACTTAAATGTTTGTAGGCTTATACTGTGCACTTAAGTGTAGGAGTTGATTGAAACCCTAGTTGCATGAACTCAGGAATCCTTTTGAGATGGATACTAGTATGCTAGGTCGAGTAGCTGCTTGCTAATTAGGGATCTCGATAGAAGTCGAGTGATTTTCTAGCACTCGCACAAGGTCAGGAATTGGTTGTATCCACTTTGATAATAGAATAATGATAGTCTATGGACACGGATTCATGGGGATGCGTGGTCTACGAGATGAAATTGGAATAAGGATTAATGTGCGGATACCTATGTCAAGCGTTTGAACGTACTAAACACATACCGAGAAATATGGTAAATTGGTAAGCCTAGTACCTGAGTGAACCTGCCCGCAGACTTTACTCCTCATGCAACCTGAGACGTGGTCTCCCCTTCTGGATATGGTGGGTACAAGTGCGGTCACTGCACGACGGCAGTCGGGGTCAGTGAGGCATTGTACGCCAAGGCGGTGAGCCCTGATCTGTTGCCAGAGAATCGATCGGGACGGTTGACGTGTGTGGGGACAGAGTGCCTCGCCACGTCGTGTGTTTAGGTTTACCTTGCAAGGATAAAAACTCGATTCGAATCGTCTGCTTCTCGCAGCTAATGAGACTGCTTGATCCATTGTAGTGCATTGAGTAATAAGCGGAAATGAGTTGACGTGGCAAAAGATGTTGATTGCTAATTGTTTGATACCATGTATGATTAGCTAGGTACACCTTCAGTCATAAGAGAGTCACACTAAAACTTGAAAAAGCTAAAACTTGATTTTTAGACTCAGCTAGTGCTTTTGGCAACCAACCCCCTCAGCCAAACAGCTGCATGTCTAGAGGTAGAGGAGTAGACTCCTCACACCGGGTAAGTCTAGCTGATGTTGGGGGCCTTCGTCCTCCGAAGGTCCTCAAAAACATGATTTGACAATGTTTTCCAAGTGGATTATGTGAACAGGTATCTTCGGACTCAGAATTATGAACATGAAGTACGGTCAGGACGAAGCCTGAACCAGAAGAAGGGGGATTAAAATGGAGGACGGGCTGATTACCAAGCTCCACGAAGGATGGTGCACAGCCGAAGCTGTGCGCAGGGAAGCTTCGTCGCGATAGCAGAAAGGGGAACCGACTTAAAGATGAAAAGACTACTTGGGCCTTGACAGATTTCCATAAGTCATTGGCAAATGTAATGGACATGAATGTAATTTTACGTGGGCTGCGTCCCGCGTCTATAAATAGATGAACAGTACTCCCGTACTGTTCACGCTGATCTGGCACTTACTTTTGCGTCATCCGTGTACTTTTGTCTTTCTGCGATCCGAAGGTACACTTGTAAATTGAAGTCATTTCTATTGATATACGATAATAAAATAGAAATGACATGATAATAAAGTTTAAATGTTTATATTACTTTTAATGTTGCTCATAAGTCCTTCGTCATAACTTATCGCACTTACGAAGGTACATTATTTATGACCTTCGTCCGGAGTACATTATATCCTGAAGGGAAATAATGTTTCGAGGGACGAAGGACCTTATCATTTAACACTTTTTATGTTGCCTTGTTCTTAATCCGAAGCATTTGAGAACAAGTCCCCAACATTGGCGCCCACCGTTGAATTTATCATTAACAAATTAATATTGCGAGGGGCTACTGTTGGGGGCCTTCGTCCTCCGAAGGTCCTCAAAAACATGATTTGACAATGTTTTCCAAGTGGATTATGTGAACAGGTATCTTCGGACTCAGAATTATGAACATGAAGTACGGTCAGGACGAAGCCTGAACCAGACGAAGGGGGATTAAAATGGAGGACGGGCTGATTACCAAGCTCCACGAAGGATGGTGCACAGCCGAAGCTGTGCGCAGGGAAGCTTCGTCGCGATAGCAGAAAGGGGAACCGACTTAAAGATGAAAAGACTACTTGGGCCTTGACAGATTTCCATAAGTCATTGGCAAATGTAATGGACATGAATGTAATTTTACGTGGGCTGCGTCCCGCGTCTATAAATAGATGAACAGTACTCCCGTACTGTTCACGCTGATCTGGCACTTACTTTTGCGTCATCCGTGTACTTTTGTCTTTCTGCGATCCGAAGGTACACTTGTAAATTGAAGTCATTTCTATTGATATACGATAATAAAATAGAAATGACATGATAATAAAGTTTAAATGTTTATATTACTTTTAATGTTGCTCATAAGTCCTTCGTCATAACTTATCGCACTTACGAAGGTACATTATTTATGACCTTCGTCCGGAGTACACTATATCCTGAAGGGAAATAATGTTTCGAGGGACGAAGGACCTTATCATTTAACACTTTTTATGTTGCCTTGTTCTTAATCCGAAGCATTTGAGAACAAGTCCCCAACAGCTGACTATTAGTATACTCAGCCTTTCTTGTGGCATAATTTTTACAGGTTCCCTGGAGGACATGGTTGCTGGAGTGACTTGGCCGTCCACCTTGCCACCGGGTTGGACCGTCCAGTGGGACCCTACCTCGGATGAGGAGGAGCATGAGGAGTGATGGGACAGGCTTCCCCATTCCACCATGTATTTATCGTTAGTTTTATTCCGCTGCATCCCGAACAATGATCGCTACTTTTGCTAAAACTCCGATGATGTTGTAATAAATTTAATACTTCGTAATGTATGGTTTTATGCTTTATTGTATTTGCTCTGTGCCTCACCTTCGAGTGAGTACGTGGTACTTGGTCCTGTTAGTGGCCTCGTCGGACTAGATCCGAGGGACTGACGTTTTATTCCTATTTAAGTGTGGTCTAGCCTTTAAGGTGGGACTTAGGCACTTAAGTTGGAATAATTTGGGCAGTTCCGCCATAGCTGGTATCGGAGCTTGTACCACCACAGAGGAATCAATAAACTGTAAATACCATCCCTTTCAAAAGTAAAACTTGTTAGAAACAAATGTTGGATAGATCGTCAGGCCGATAAGGATAGGCCTCGGACGGGAAGCCTCAGGATAATAGAGGGATAGCTAGGTGGCAATGTGAGTAAGCCCTATAGGCTACTATAGGGGATGGGAGTTTTCCCTATCCCCTCTAAGTTTAAATAAAGTGGATTAGGACGAGCATGCATGCATCCTTACTTAAACTATTGATAATTAGGTAAGAATTTTAATACATTATAATGACAGATTAAGTACACTCAGTGACATTGTCGTAGCCATAGAGAGGCCGAGTTTTGATCCCCTTTATTTTATAATTCTTTTTCTTTTTACTTACGCTTAACCATACACAGATGACTTCTCACGGATCCTCGGACGAAGGGAACACACAGTCCCACACGGATGGACTTGCACGAGAGGGTTTTCCCCGTATCCTGTGGGAGGTACTTCAGGGGGCCGGTTACACAACGCCTCCCCAGTACGCGGTGCATCTATTTGAGATGCACCGGGTGCCCTGCTGTAGGGTGAGGATGACCCTAGAGCCTCATCCCTTACAGCCAGGCTGGCGTTCGTTGGACTCCGAGTCTTTCGGATACCGGGCTGAGGATACTATCGAGGCGATTGCTCTCCACGGGCTGACCACCTTCTGTCGTTTTCACCCCTTGGAGCTGTCTACTCATCCCATTGGCTTGTTCCCCGCTGAGAAGGAGGGCAACCCAATGTGGAAGGACCGAGTGGAGCATGCCAAGGATATATGGGCTCTTTACCCTGGGCAGACTACTCACCTGACGGTGCGGTGCATGAATGCCCTATATCGTCTGCAAGTGATGCGAGGTGAGGCAATGTCTCATCTGATGGCATTGTTGGAGGCTACCAAGATTACCTTGGATAACAGAGAGGAGCTTGTGGTAGACCTATCCACGGAGTTGGTGGAAAAGGACCTGCAGGTGGAATAGATGTCCAACGAGATCCAGGAGCTTGAGGAGCTAGTGGGAACCAGGGAGAACACCATTGAGGTTCTCGAGGATCAGCTCGTCAATACTCAGCAGCAACTTGCGGAGGCTAACCAACATTTGGATATGCACCACCAGGAGATCCAAGACATGGAGGCCAACGAGGATGTCGACATCGAGGGAGGAGAGGAGCCGAAGCCTGCATCCAGCTTGGACACCGCTAGCTCAAGGAGACCACCTTCCCCCGAGTCGAGCGTTGCCTCGTTTGCTCATTAGGTTGCTGAGATAGAATTAGAAGTGGGTGGATAGAACTCCTCGGAGCTAGCTTAGCTTTTGCTCCCTTGGGGTACTAAGCTAGACAGAGTTGAGTCTTTTGGGTCACTGATGTAATCGTAACAAACTCTTTTGGAAGTTTGGATGATGAATGATGTCAGCTTTAAATTATGAAGAAAAGTGTTGTGCCACGTAGTATCTTTTATAAATTTTGCAAGAAAATATTGGTTTTACCCTTTCAAATCTTTCACCACGTATAAACCTTGACATCAGAAGTATAATGTTGAGAGCATCCTTAAATTTTTTTCAGATGGCTGGAAGAGCGCGTCGTGGACAAAATGAGCGCATTCCTCCAACCCCGCCACCGCCTCCTACCATGCAAGAGTTGATGGCCCAACAAAATGAGATTCTGCAGCAGTTGGCTCAGCGACAACCACCACCTCAGCACTATGGTGCTGGTGATCACCATCAGCGTCCCCTAGCAGTGGCCACTTATCAGGAGTTCCTCAGCACTTAGCCGCCGTTGTTCACTCGGGCAGAGGATCCACTTGATGCTGATGTATGGATCAGGGTAGTGGATCCAAATTCCCATCACTTACCGGCAATTGTTCAGATGCGGCCAAAGTTTGTTTTGCTACTCAACAGCTTCGCGGACCCATGCGAACATGGTGGGATCACTTTCTCACTATGCAGCCAGATGGCCACGTGGTGGAATGGAGAGAATTCAAGGCAGCTTTTAGAGGGCATCATATACCAGCAGGCATTATGGATCGCAAGCTTAATGAGTTTCTGGCACTCACTCAAGGAAATCAGACAGTGTTGCAGTACGGTCAGGCCTTCAATGACTCGTGCCAGTATGCCGGATATCACGTGGACACTGATGAGAAGAAGAGGGACAAATTCAGGAGGGGGCTCAGCACTAAGCTCCGCGACCGTCTCAACACCGTCAGGGCTAACAGTTACAATGAATTAGTCAACATGGCCATTTCCCAGGAGGACTGCATCATAGCCCATCAGGCCGAAAAGAAGAGAAAGATCCCTGTGGCAGGATCATCAGCTCAGCCACAACGCTTTAGGATTGTATCTAACACTTAGAACAGGGGACCTCAGTAGCAGCAAGGACGATGGGTGATTCGACCACAGCAGTAGAAGCACACACCCAACCGCTCTCAGATCCCAGTTCAGAGGAACAACAATTAGCCGCAGCAGCAACAGTACCGTTAGGCCAATGACAACAGATGTTTCACTTGTGGTAACACTGGACACTATGCCGAGAATTGCCCCAAAAATCAGCAAAGGTAGGGACAGAACTCTAACCAGAACCAAGGTAAGAGGCAGAAGGTGCAGGTGAGGCAAGGCACGCTGAACTTCACCACCATGGCTGATATTCCAGAGGGAGCACCCGTCATGACTCGTATCTTTTCCATTTTGAATTATCCTGCAATCATTCTTTTTGATTCTGGTGCATCACACAGTTTTATCAGTGCAAAATTTAGTGCCAAATGCCAATTACCTTTCTATCACACCAATGGGGGTATTACAATTTCAACACCCGGAGGCAGTGTTGCCACCTATCAAATCAACAGACAAGTGCCCATAAAATTTGGTAGTCTTATAATTAAAACCACCCTCCTTATCTTGGGTTTGGAGAGTGTGGACATCATATTGGGAACTGACTGGTTATCCAGGCATCAGGCAGTACTTGATATTGCGGCAAGGGCCATTGAGATTCACTCCCCTACTTGTGGCAAAACTACATTATATTTGCCAAACCAGGGTTGTACCCGATCCAGTGCCTTGACCATGATAGAGTCACCCGTCGAAAGGATTCCAGTGGTCTGTGAATACCCAGATGTTTTTCCGGATGAATTGCCAGGGATGCCACCCGACAGAGACATAGAGTTCGCGATTGAACTGCAACCCGGAACTGCCCCTATATCTAAGAGACCCTATAGGATGCCGCCAGCAGAGTTGGCAGAATTGAAAAAGCAGTTGCAAGAATTGTTGGACAAGGGATTCATTCTCCCAAGTACTTCACCATGGGGATGTCCCGCCTTATTTGTAAAGAAGAAGGACGAGAGTCTGAGATTATGTGCTAACTACCGCCCATTCAATGCGGTGACCATCAAGAATAAGTATCCATTGCCCCGCATTGATGTATTGTTTGACCAGTTGGTGGGAGCCAAGGTATTCTCCAAGATAGACCTTCGCTCTGGCTATCATCAGATAAAAATCAGGGCCAGTGATATTCCGAAGACAGCTTTCTCTACCAGATATGGGCTTTATGAGTATCTGGTGATGTCCTTCGGGCTGACCAATGCCCCGGCTTATTTCATGTATTTGATGAACTCAGTATTTATGCCAGAGCTAGACAAGTTTGTGGTGGTCTTCGTTGATGATATTATGGTTTATTCCAAGAATGAAGCCGAGCACACTAAGCATTTGCATATCATACTTCATAGACTGCGCGACCATCAGTTGTATGCTAAATGTCCAAATGTGACTTCTGGCTGAGGGAAATTAAGTTCTTGGGCCACACCATTTCTCAGGATGGGGTATCTGTTGATCCTGAGAAAGTCCAAGAAGTGATGGATTGGAAACCTCCTACCGCTGTGCGGCAAATTCGGAGTTTTCTAGGATTTGCAGGGTATTATCGAGGATTTATTCCGGATTTCTCCAGGATTGCAAAGCCAATGACTGAATTATCGAAGAAAGGAGTGAAGTATGAATGGAGCCAGAAATGTGAGGATGCTTTTCAGACACTAAGGCAACGTTTGACAACAGCACCAGTGCTAGCTCAACCTGACAACACCAAACCCTTTGAGGGTTATTGCGATGCTTCTGGTACTGGATTGGGATGTTTCTTGATGAAAGACAACAGAGTCATTGCTTATGCCTCCCGAGCACTCAGACCCCATGAGCAGAACTACCCCACACATGACCTAGAGTTAGCAGCCGTAGTTCACGCTCTCAAGACTTGGAGACATTAATTGATGGGAGCTCACTGTAATATTTACACTGACCATAAGAGTCTCAAATATATCTTCACCCAGGCTAATCTTAATATGAGGCAGAGAAGATGGATGGAATTAATCAAGGACTATGATCTGGAAATGCATTACCATCCCGGCAAGGCCAATGTTGTGGCAGATGCCTTAAGTCGGAAGGCCCAGTGCTACTATGTAACAATGGACTCCAAGATTGCCACCCTGTGTGATGAGTTGTGCAAGCTGAGCATAGAAGTTGTTCCCTCAGGGACCTTAGAGTATATCTCAGTGGAACCCACATTGCATGAGCAAATAGTCATGGCTCAAGTTGATGACAAGGGTGTTAAAGTCATTAAGGAAATGATCAAACAAAAGGTGGACAAATACAAATGCTTCCGTCAGGACAGCAAAGGGATCTTATGGTTTGGGGACCGATTGGTTGTTCCTAAGAACCCCGAGCTTAGAAAGAAAATATTGGATGAAGCTCACCTTTCTAAATTCTCGATGCACCGTGGCAGTAACAAGATGTATCATGACCTTAGATCCTTGTACTGGTGGACCAGAATGAAGAGGGAAATTGCTAAGTATATAGCTGAATGTGACACTTGCCAATGAGTCATGGCCAGTCATTTGAAGGTGGCAGGCACCTTATAGCCCCTTCCCGTACTGACTTGGAAATGGGAGGATATTTGCATGGATTTCATTGTGGGATTGCCCAATACCTCCTGACATCACGATTCTATTTGGGTCATTGTGGATAGATTGACCAAGACAGCTCATTTCTTGCCAATACATACCACTTACAAGACCGAGAAGTATGCAGAAATCTATATTGATCAAATAGTGTGTTTTCATGGAATCCCGAAGACTATTGTATCTAACTGAGGAGCACTGTTTGTGGCACGCTTTTGGGAGCAGCTCCAAAAATCACTTGGGACCCATGTAATAAGAAGCTCAGCATACCATCCTTAAACAGATGGTCAGACAGAAAGAGTCAATCAAATTCTCGAAGACATGTTGCGAGCCTGTGTGCTACACTATGGTAAAAATTGGGACAAGTGTCTATCATTGGTAGAGTTCTCTTATAATATCAGCTACCAGTCCAGTTTAAAGATGGCACCTTTCGAAGCCTTGTATGGAAGAAGGTGTAGGACACAACTAAATTGGTCTCAAGCTGGAGAAAGGGAAATATTTGGACCTGACTTGGTACTTGAAGCAGAGGAGAAGGTCAGAGTCATTAGAAAGATCCTAGAAGTTGCTCAGGCTAGACAAAAGAGCTATCATGACAAGAGGAGGAAACCTCTACAGTTTGAAGTAGGAGATCATGTTTACCTTAAAGTGTCACCCACTAAAGGTGTTCAGAGATTTGGAATCAAGGGCAAATTGACTCCTCGCTACATTGGGCCCTATGAGATCAAAGAAACTTATGGACCTGTGGCATATCAATTGAAGTTACCACCCCATATGTCAGCAGTCCATGATGTGTTCCACGTATCTCAACTAAGAAAGTGTGTCCGCTTACCCATAGAAGTGCTGCCTGAACCAGAATTGGAAATAGAACCAGACTTATCTTATCAAGAGCACCCCGTCAAGGTATTGGATCAAAAGGAGAGATCAACACGGGCAAGAACAGTCAGGATGTATAAAGTTCAGTGGAGCCACCACACAAAAGAAGAGGCTACATGGGAGACTAAGGATTTTCTATGTTCTCGCTTCCCCGACTTTCTGCCCAAAGGAGTCGGTATGTAATCCAAAAAAACCCCCCACCCCCACCTTCCCTTTGAATATAAAAATAAGAAAAACTCAGTGGTTAAGGGTAAAGTAAGTTTTGAAATTAACTTTAAAAGGACTTCCTTCTGAAGTTGCAAAGATGATGACATTCGAAGAGCAGATAACTAGAGAAATTGGATAAAGGAGAATGCAACGCCTCAACACACCTTCTGGGTACCCTCTAAAGGATCCCCACCCATAATCTCGGGGCGAGATTCCTTTAAGGGGGGAGGGCTGTAACACCCCAGGTGTTACTCAGGGTTTTCACTTAAGCCTACACTAGTGAACCCATCATCACGTGAGGTTTAATTCGAGCAAAAGACACCAAACTTGGGGGTCATGATCCTAAGTAGGTGTAACCAATCTTAGAAGTCATACTTTGGCCTTATCATGCACCTAAAGAGGAGAGAATGACTCAAACCCTAATTGAACTCCCTGAGGCAAATGGAGCCCTAGAGGGGATTATGGCAAAAAGGCTATGTAAACCACATTGTCATGAATTGGAATAATTATAGAAGTTATAGTACACTTAATACCCTACAAAACATAGAAAGAGAGTGACCCCAAAAAGATTTCAGAAAAGCCCCAAAAAGGTCACCAAAGAGAAGGGCATAAAAGAAAAATCAAATTGCTCTCAAGTTCAAAACCGACCCTCTTTCAAAGATCAAACGTGTTCACCTTTTTCCAAACCTCAAAACCATATGGCCCAATTGACAAAATGGCGCCTAAAGACCCCTAGAACACCCTGGAAAAATTTGAACTCAACCCTAATTCGGTTGACATGACTTGGCATGGTTTTTGTCTTGGTTTGAATAGCTCGGACAGAGCCAACTTCACACACCTATATCTCTCAAACCAGACCATAACTTTGCTTGGAACTCCCATAGAAAAGATAGGATATGGTACAGAGAAGAGACCGTACACAAGATTTTTGCTGAGATCTGCACGCTAAGGCGACCAAACAGGCCGTTGAACACTGGCAGAAGTAAACCACCACGTGTTCGACGCGGGCAGACACCCAGGAGCGCGCCCAGAGCAAGCCCGCACGCGCACCCCCGCACGCCCTTGGCCGCCCCCGCGCCAACGCCCGTGCCGTGCCCACGCGTGGCTATAAAACCCGCCCTTGCGCTCGGCCACCTTCTCGGTCACCCCCTCTGCACACCGCCTAACTTTCCCGAGCTCGCCCGCAGCTCCGGCGACCTCCCCGCGACCCGCCAGAGCCGCCCGAGGGCGACCACCGTGGCCGAACCCTTTCCTACCCACCTCCGCTCGATCCGAGCCCTCGGATAGCTTCCCCAGGAGGCCGTGAAGCTTTCCCGAGCTTGAGCCGAGTACCAGCCCAACTAGAACAGTGCAATCACGCTCGCCGGAGTTCATAACCCCGCCAGAGCACGTGGACCGGGTAAGCCACTGGACCATTCCTCAATTCCTTGCGCAGATGGCCTCTACATCACCCCGTGGAGCTCCTCGTGCACTTTAATTGAACCCTACCACCGTGGTTTGGCCGGAGCAGGAGCCGCCAACGACCTCCGCCGCCTGCGCTCGTGGCCAGAGCAGCTCCGGCCACCTCCGACGCCGACCCGCACACTGACTTGACCGCCGTGACCTCCCCGACGTCACTAACCACCCCGCTAGACCTCTGCTGCCGCCGGTAAGCCGCGTCGCCGAGATCTTTGCCATGGTTACTGTTTCAGCCAACCAGGGAGAGCGAGTTAGGTTTAGGTTAAGTCCAGCGGGTTTTGTGCAAGGTCAGTGACTCATGCAAATAGTAGACCGAGGGCTGTTTTGTGAGAGAAAAGGGGGAGAAAACCCATGGACTTCAGTGCAAATCTGTATTTCTTTTCCATTTCGAATTTACTTTTCTTTTAAATATTGCAGAGAACTTAATAAATGCATAACTTGAAGAATAATCATCCAAAATTAGTCAAACCAATTTTGCTAGACTTTGTGAAATATAAGCTTTCAGGCAAAAATAATAGACCCCATAGTTCCTGTAAAGTTTTATAGAGTTTTGAATTAAATAAGAAAACTACCCAAAATTCATTAATAAAGGGAAAAATAGAAACGTTGTTAGACCAGGGTTGAGAAAAATAGTGGAGACACTAACCTAGTAGTTACATTGTTTAAAATTAATAAACACCCCAGTATACAAGGGTAAGAAAGATTTATCCACTAAACCTTGTTTATGCTCAAACTTAAGAAAATAAAGAAAAGGGGTTGAAAATGGGCACCAGGGGGCAACCATATTTTTCCTAGCATGCCTAAGTGATACAGTCCACAAGAAAAATTTGTTGAACCATAGTCCAGTGAAAAGATATTGCACCCACATTTATTCATGGAAAACAGGGAAAACTTTGAAAAATCATCAGAAAATAATCCTAAGGAGAAAACACCCATACCTTAAGAATGACTATTCTTGTGCTAAGAAAAACCTAGGAAAAATACAAGTTTTGTTGTTTGATATTTTTCAAATAACAAGTTAGTTATAACGGTCTTTTTGGCTTTAACCTTTAGAAAATCATAACTAAATAACCACTAAGTAACCCTCTGTGATTTTTGGCACAGAAGCATGTTATTACCCCTAGATACTAGCAAAAATAGCTCTTTGTACAGAACCCACACCTAGGTAAGAGTTGTAGTGCAAAGTAACCCCTCTGCCCCAACTTTTGTCATTTTTGTCCAGGGCATAATCTATTTATTTTTTACCTCAAATTTATAGGACAGACTCCAGTGACCAATATTAACCCAGTGTATTTTTTAAAAAAATTTTGGAAATTTTTAATTCTCAGTTGTAGTTCAAACCCACCTTAAAAGCATAAAAAGCAAATAAAGAGAGGAATTAGTAGTGGAGATTAATGTTACCTTGACCAAATCAGCAAAACCCCTGAATACCTAATAGAACCTTTAAAGGGCAATCCAAGTCTTAATCCACTATGTTTGCCTCTAAGCAAAACCTCAAACCTAAATTACTAAGCATAAACCACTGAGAGTTTCTTATAACGAGGAAACCCTAAGTTATCAACTAACTTAGCTTTTTCTTCACTATGCGTAATAGTTACTAAACTCTGCATATCATAGCATACATATATCTTATTCATTGCATTCGATAGATTGCAACCTCGTGGACGGAGAGTACATCCTCGTGCCAGAGCAAGGAGTTGCTCAGGAGGTAGCCCCGGATCCAGCACCAGAGCCTGCCCTCGAGGATCTGCCTGCCCCAGCTTAGGAAGGCAAGCCCCGGTTTTATGCATAACCGTGTATATATGCTATTTTACTACACTTAAATGTTTGTAGGCTTGTACTGTGCACTTAAGTGTAGGAGTTGATTGAAACCCTAGTTGCATGAACTCAAGAATCCTTTTGAGATGGATACTAGTATGCTAGGTCGAGTAGCTGCTTGCTAATTAGGGATCTCGGTAGAAGTCGAGTGATTTTCTAGCACTCGCGCAAGGTCAGGAATTGGTTGTATCCACTTTGATAATAGAATAATGATAGTCTGTGGACACGGATCCATGGGGATGTGTGGTCTACGAGATGAAATTGGAATAAGGATTATCGTGCGGATACCTGTGTCAAGCGTTTGAACGTACTAAACACATACGGAGAAATATGGTAAATCAGTAAGCCTAGTACCTGAGTGAACCTGCCCGCAGACTTTACTCCTCACGCGACCTGAGACGTGGTCTCCCATTCCGGATATGGTGGGTATAAGTGCGGTCACTGCACGACGGCAGTCGGGGTCAGTGAGGCATTGTACGCCAAGGCGGTGAGCCCTGATCTGTTGCCAGGGAATCGATGGGGACGGTTGATGTGTGTGGGGACGGAGTGCCTCGCCACATCGTGTGTTTAGGTTTACCTTGCAAGGATAAAAACTCGATTCGAATCGTCTGCTTCTCACAGCTAATGAGACTGCTTGATCCATTGTACTGCATTGAGTAATAAGCGGAAATGAGATTATGTGGCAAAAGATGTTGATTGCTAAATGTTTGATACCATGTATGATTAGCTAGGTACACCTTCAGTCTTAAGAGAGTCACACTAAAACTTGAAAAAGCTAAAACTTGATTTTTAGACTCAGCTAGTGCTTTTGGCAACCAACCCCCTCAGCCAAACAGCTGCATGTCTTGAGGTAGAGGAGTAGACTCCTCACACCGGGTAAGTCTAGCTGAGTATTAGTATACTCAGCCTTGCTTGTGGCATAATTTTTACAGGTTCCCTGGAGGACATGGTTGCTGGAGTGACTTGGCCGTCCACCTTGCCACCAGGTTGGACCGTCGAGTGGGACCCTACCTCGGCTGAGGAGGAGCATGAGGAGTGATGGGACGGGCTTCCCCATTCCTCCATGTATTTATTGTTAGTTTTATTCCGCTGCATCCTGAACAATGATCGCTACTTTTGCTAAAACTCCGATGATGTTGTAATAAATTTAAAACTTTGTAACGTATGGTTTTATGCTTTATTGTATTTGCTCTGTGCCTCACCTTCGAGTGAGTACGTGGTACTTGGTCCTGTTAGTGGCCTCGTCGGGCTAGATCCGAGGGACTGGCATTTTATTCCTATTTAAGTGTGGTCTAGCCCTTAAGGTGGGACTTACGCACTTAAGTTGGAATAATTCGGGCAGTTCCGCCACATTTAAGTGGGGAGAGGGAAGCCCCAAGACCTTGGAGACCATGGATTAGCAAAGATATATTAATGACAAAAGCTTTACCGAAACATTTTGAGCAATTGTCATCTTGGGCAAGGAGGTTAAATCCTAGACCCCTAAAGGCACTAGATTTCCAAGCAAGGGATTAGTGGGCAAGTTAATCAAATGGCCAATTCTTGTTTCAAATCTTTAAACCAAAGATTAAGTACACACTAAAGTCTATAAAATGTAGAGGAAAAACATTACAAAAAGGCCCCTCAAAGACCCCAAATCCACTCCTTAAGTAGAGAGCACACTAGAGCTCTCTAATCTTCTCTAAGTCAAAATTTAACCCTAATCAAAAGATCAGGCGTTTTCACTTAGTAAATGGCGCCAAAACCACTTGGTCTGAATACCAAAAAGGAGCCAAACTACCTAAGGAACCCACTGGAAAAATTTGAACCCGAGCCAAAACCATTTGACATGATTTGACATCACTTTTGTCTCGGGGTGGACAGTGAGACAAACTAGATTTGGCGTCCACAAATCTTCTGACCTAGGGCTTATCTCCCCTAGGAACTTACATACAAGAGATAGCCATAGGTGCCAGGAAGAGGTCTGTGCCGGATTTTTGCCAAGGTTCGCACGTTTGCGATCTCAGCAGGCATTTGAACAAGGGCAGAAACACACCTCCACGTGTTCGACGCGCCCTGACCTCGCCAGAGCACGCCCGGCGCTCAAACCCGCGCGCCCCGCGTCGCGCCAAGCCAGGCCCGTGCCCACTGCCGTGCCCGCGCCTATAAAGCCAGCCGAGGCTTCGACTGTACGCCCCCGCTCGCTCTCGACCTCACTAGAGCGCGAGATCACTAGAGTTTGCCCTGCACACGGTGTGCCAGCGGCCGCCCAAGCACCCACCACCGTAGACCGGCCAACCGAGACATTCCTAGCCCCATCCGACCCTCGAGAGAGACTCTGCGTGCCTCGGTGAAGCTCCCAGAGCGAGGAATCGAGCTTTGCCTTGCCGTAGACGCTGGATCAAGGTCACCGGACTTCACCCGACCGCCGGCGAACGTAGACCGAGCTCCACAGTGAGTTATTCTTCGATTCCTTGCACGAGTAGACTCATTAGCACCCCGTGAAACTCCCCGTGCCCTTGGATTGACCTATGTCGCCATGGATAGGCCGGAGCACCCGCCGCCGACGAGCTCACCCGCCTGCGCTCGTGGACTGGCCGATTTCGGCCATCACCGACGACAATCCGCACCTCGTCGTGACCGCAAGAACTTCCCGGAGCCAACCCCGCCCTTCGTCGGACCTCCCTCGCCGCTGGTGAACCGCGCCGCCCTTTTTACTTCCGTGGGTACTGTTCAAAAGGGGGGAGGGACCTTGTGGAAGAAGGAAAAGAAGTCAGGGGGGTTTTTGAAGTGTCAGCGACTCAAATGACTAGTTGCGCAGGGGTATAAGTTAGAGGATTGTTTTAAGACAAACCCAGGGTCTTCGGTGTAAACTGGTTTTCTAGAAAACCTTTTAAACAATTCTCATTTAAGTACAAACAGAGCTTGTAAAATTCATAACTTCAGTTTTATCTGGCCAAATTTAGTCAAACCAATTTTGCTAGGTTCTAAATAATGTGAACTACCTAGGAAAAATACAAAACCCCCTAAGTGTTGTAGAAGATTTCAAAGTTTTGATTTAAATAGTTATCTGGCCAAAAGTTAAATAAAATAGGGAAAAATAGTTACACTGTTAGACTAGGGTTAAGAAAAATCAGAGAAGTACTTAACCACTCTACACTCTGTTTAAAAATGGTACACCCCTCAGTACGCCAAATTAAGGAAGGGTTTCCCATGTAATCTCATTTAGGCTCAAAGTTAAGAAAAAATAGAAAAAGAGATTTAAAATAAGAACCAGGGGGCAACCACCTTTTTGCTAGCTCACTTATTGAACATAGTTCACTGGAAAGTTTTAGTAGACCCTCTGTTAGTACAAAAGAAATGCACTACCTTTTATTTCATGAAAACAAGGAAAACTTAGAAAAATCCTAGAAAAAATAATCCTGAGGGGAAAACACCCCAAACCTTGGGATAACTAATAATATGTTACTATGAACCTAGGAAAAATGTAAGTTTTGTTTTTTGATATTTTTCAAATAACTAGTTAGTTGTAAGTACCTTTTTGGCCTTAAATTTTAGAAAACCACAACTAAATATCCAGTAGGTCTTTTTCTGTGATATTGAACATAGAGGCCTATTATCACCTATGGAAATTGACAAAAATAAAATTTGGTACAGAAGCCTCACCTAAATTAGAGCTGTTGTGTAAAGTGCCCTTTGACACTTGTTTTTGTTAAATTTACACAAGTAGTATCTAAATTAATTTCCACCTTAAATTTCTAGGATAAACCACAGAGGTAAATATCCACACACTATAATTTTTATAACAGTTTTGGAAAATGCTAACTAACCCCGATAGTTCAAAAATGCTTAACAAGAAGCACAATAAAAAGAAAAAGGGAAACTTTGGGAGAAGTAGATGAAAGTACAAAACCCGTAAGTATATCCAAAAGGAACCCTAGAGGATCACTAAACTTAATACTGTTTTATTATGCATAACCTTTCCAAATTTTCATATCATTTTTATGCATATATCTCATTCATCGCATTCGATAGACTGTAATCTCGCCGACGGGGAATATGTCCTCGTTCCGGAGCAAGGAGCTGCTCAGGAGGTAGCCCAGGAGCCAGCACCAGAGTCTGCCATCGAGGATCTGCCTGCCCCAGCTTTGGAAGGCAAGCCCCGGTTTTATGCATAACCAAATTATATTATGCTATTTTACTACACTTATTGTTTGTAGGCTTGTACTGTGCACTTATGTGTAGGAGTTGACTGAAACCCTAGTTGCACGAATTCAGGATTTCCCTTTGAGATGGATACTAGTATGCTAGGTCGAGTAGCTGCTTTACTAATTAGGGATCTCGGTAGAAGTCGAGTGATTTTTCTAGCACTCGCGCGAGGTCAGGAATTGGTTGTATCCATTTTCATATCGTAATGATGATGGTCTATGGACAACAATCCATGGGGATTGGTAGTCTACGAGACGGAAATTGGAATAAGGATTAAGGTGTGGTACCGTGTGTCAAGCGTTTGAACATACTAAACACATACCGAGAAATATGGTAAATCGGTAAGCCTAGTACCTGAGTGAACCTACCCGCAGATTGCCCTCCTCACGCGACCTGCGACTTGGTCTCCCATTCCGGTTATGGTGGGTACAAGTGCGGTCACTGCACGACGGCAGTCGGGGTTAGTGAGGCATTGTACGCCAAGGCGGTGAGCCCCTTTCTGTTGACGGGGAATCGATGGGGATGGTTGATGTGTGTGGGGACGGAGTGCCTCGCCACATCGTGTGTTTAGGTTTCCCTTGCAAGGATAAAAACTCGATTCTAATCGTCTGCTTCTCGCAGCTAATGAGACTGCTTGATCCATGCTGCTACATTGAGTAACAAGTGGAAATGTGTTGATTTCGCAAAAGATGTTCATTGCTAAATGATTGCTATGATGTATGATTAGCTAGGTATACATTTAGTCTTAAGAGAGTCACAATAAAACTTGAAAAGCAAAATTTTGATTTTAGACTCAGCTAGTGCTTTTGGCAAACCAAACCCCTCAGCCAAACAGCTACATGTCTAGAGGTAGAGGAGTAGACTCCTCACACCGGGTAAGTCTAGCTGAGTATTAGTATACTCAGCCTTGCTTGTGGCATAATTTTACAGGTTCTCTGGAGGACATGGTTGCTGGAGTGACTTGGCCATCCATCTTGCCACCGGGTTGGACAGTCGAGTGGGACCCTACATCGGCAGAGGAGGAGCATGAGGAGTGATGGGCCAGGCTTCCCCATCCCTCCGTTTGTTTATCGTTAGTTTTATTCCGCTGCATTCCGAACAATGATCACTACTTTTGCTAAAACTCCAATGATGTTGTACTAAATTTAATACTTCTTAATGTATGGTTTTATGCTTTATTGTATTTGCTCTGTGCCTCACCTTCGAGTGAGTACGTGGTACTTGATCCTGTTAGTGGCCTCGTCGGACTAGATCCGAGGGACTAACGTTTTATTCCTATTTAAGTGTGGTCTAGCCTTTAAGGTGGGACGTAGGCACTTAAGTTAGAATAATTCGGGCGGTTCCGCCACAGGTATGTCCTTCATAACCTTCGTCCGAAGATCGTTATATCCTAAAGGAAATAATGCTTCGAAGGACAAAGGGCATTAACATTTAACATTTTGTGTTGCCTTGTTCTTAATTCATAGCATTTGAGAACAAGTCCCCAACAGGGGTCCTTTTATTTTTCCTAGGTTCTTTGTTACATAAGTAGGCTAGGAAAAATAATTGCATTCATTGTTCCTTATTTTCTAATAGTTCTCTGATTTTCTTAAGTTTTGGGCAAAAATGGCTTTTATTGGATAACTATAATTAAACTTCCAATACTGGGGTTTCTAGTATTTTTAAATAGTGTCTAATTGGGGTTTAATTGATAGTCCATAATATTTAGAATCGAGCAAAATTGGTTTGACAAATTTTGGTTAAATATTTCTCATGTTATGAATTTCTTAAGTCCTTTGCTGAATAATAAAAGATTAATTAGAAATGGTTTAAAGAAAAGCAGTTTTGCGCTGGGGTCCCTGGCGAAAGATCTCTAGGGAATTACAGACAGGTCCCCGAGGCACTATTCATTTGAGTCTACGGCTCTGCAGAAAACCCCCTAGGGTTTCTGGAAATCGAACCCACGGTCCCTCCCTAATGGAACAGTGGCCGCGGAGAAAGAAAGAGGCAGAGGGGCTTACCAGTGGCGAGGCTGCTCTGGTGAGGTGGTCGAGGATGTAGGGGAGGTCTCGAGGATCATGGCGATGTGCGGGTCACCGTCGGGGATGGTCGGAGTCGGCCGGAACACGTGCGCAGGCGGAGATGCTCGTCGACGGCGAGGAATCTAGCCTACTCACGGTGCGATAGTTCAATCAAATGGGTTAGAGAGCTTCACTGGGTGCTAGGGAAAACGTGGGTGCAAGGAATTTGAAAATGGCTTACTGTATTCTTGGTACGATAGATCTGGCTCTATCTCCAATTTTGGTTCCACTATGATCTCAGTTGGCAATCGAACACACTTCTTCAGTTGAGATACATGGAACAGATTGTGGATGGCAGACATTTTGGAGGTAACTTCAACTTGTATGCCACGGGTCCACATGCCTCTATGATCTCATAAGGTCCAATGTAGCGAGGGGCTAACTTGCCTTTGATCCAAAACCTCTGCACTCCCTTGGTGGGTGATACTTTTAAATAAACGAAATCTCCCACCTCGAACTTGAGAGGTTTCCTTCTCTTATCATGGTAACTCTTTTGCCTGGCCTAAGTAGCTTCTAGATTCTTCCTGATTAGTTTGACCTTCCTTTCGTCTTTAGTCACTAAGTTAGGTCCAAAAACTTCTCTCTCTCCGGGCTGAGACGAATTGAGTGGTGTTCTACATCTTCTCCCATAGAGAGCTTCGAAGGGTGCCATCTTTAGGCTGGATTGATAACTGTTGTTATAAGCAAACTCTGCCAAGTAGAGGTTCTTATCTCAGTTCTTGCCACAATCGATTACACAAGCCCTCAGCATATCTTCAAGAATTTGATTTACCCTCTCGGTTTGACCATCAATCTGTGGGTGGTAAGCTAAACTTCAGATTAGCTTGGTTCCCAAAGACTCTTGCAGTTGTTCCCAAAATCTGGCAACAAACGGGGCAATCCGTGCAAACACACGATCCGGTCAATGTACAACTCTGCATACTTTTAAGCCTTATCAGTGGTGTGCACTGGGAGAAAATGTGTCACTTTCGTTAGTCGGTCCACAATAACCCAAATCGAATCATGATGACGAGAGGTGTTGGGCAGACCCACAATGAAATCCATGCTGATGTCATCCCATTTCCACAAAGGTATAGTCAGGGGTTGCAAAGCTCCAGCTGATTTCATGTGGCTTGCCTTTATCCTCTGACAGGTGTCACATTCCGATACATATCGGGCTATTTCCCTCTTCATTCTGGACCAGATCATGGTACATTTTGGTGCTCCCTGGATGCATGGAGAATTTGGAGAGATGGGCCTCATCCAAGATTTTCTTCTTGAGATCCTTGTTTTTAGGAACCCCTAATCTGCTTTCAAACCATAATATAACCTTTCCATCTTGGCGGAAACATTTATACTTCTCGGTCTTCTGACGGAGATTCTCCTTGATAATTTGCACTCCCTTGTCACTGAGCTAGGCCATGATGATCTGGTCTTGCAAAGCTGGCTCAACAGAAATGTGAGACAAAGCACCAGAAGGAATTACTTCAATCTTCATCTTGCTCAACTCATCACACAAGGTGTCAATACGAGAATCCATCATAACACAGTTACATTGCAACTTCCGACTCAAGGCATCTGCTACCACATTGGCCTTCCCTGGGTGATAATGTACCTCCAGGTCATAATCCTTGATCAACTCTAGCCATCTTCTCTGCCTCATGTTGAGATCAGCCTGAGTAAAGATATACTTAAGGCTCTTATGATCAGTGAAGATGTTGCAGTGGGTTCCCATCAAATAGTGCCTCCACATTTTTAATGCATGAACCACCGCTGCTAACTCCAGGTCATGAGTAGGATAATTTTGCTCATGAGGCCTGAGTGCTCTTGATGCATAAGCAATGACTCAGTTGTCTTGCATCAAGACACAACCTAGTCCAGTGCCAGAGGCATCACAGTACACATCAAATGGCTTGCTGCTGTCAGGTTGCGCAAACACTGGTGCTGTGGTTAGATGTTGCCTTAATGCATGGAAGGCATCTTCGGACTTCTGACCCCAAACAAACTTGGCTTCTTTCTTCAACAGCTCAGTTATGGGCTTCGCAATTCGAGAGAAATCCGGAATGAATGTTCAGTAATAACCAGCTAATCCCAGAAAACTCCGAATTTGACAAACAGTCGTGGGTGGCTTCCAGTTCATCACCTCTTGAACCTTATCAGGATCAACAGCTATGCCTGCCTGAGAGATAGTGTGACCCTAAAATTTGATCTCCTTTAGCCAAAAATCACATTTTGATAATTTGGCATAAAGACGGTGCTCTCACAGACGTTGAAGCACTACATGCAAATGCCCGACATGTTCTTCTTCATTCTTTGAGTACACCAAGATGTCATCGATGGAAACCACTACGAATTTGTCCAATTTAGGCATGAAAACAGAATTCATCAGATACATAAAATATGCTGGTGCATTAGTCAGCCCAAATGACATCACCAAGAATTCATACAGCCCATATCTAGTCGAGAAAGCTGTCTTCGGAATACCACTTGCCCATATCTTGATCTGATGATAGCCGGAGCGAAGGTCTATCTTAGAAAACACTTTGGCTTCGACCAACTGATCAAAAAGAACATCAATACGAGGCATGGGATACTTGTTCTTGATAGTTACCGCATTAAGGGGGCGGTAATCTATACACAGCCTCAAGCTTTCATCTTTCTTCTTTACAAACAAGGCTGGACATCCCCAAGGCGAAGTACTTGGGAAAATAAATCCCTTGCCTAGCAACTCTTGCAATTGCTTCTTCAATTCTGCCAAATCAGTGGGTGGCATCCGGTAAGGCCTCTTGGAAATGGGTGCCGTTCCCGATTGCAACTCGATGGCAAATTCAATGTCCCGGTCTGGTGGCATTCCTGGCAATTCATCAGGAAAGACATCTGCATACTCACAGACCACTGGAATCTTCTTCAAGGGTAACTCCATCATAGCAAAAGCACATGACTGAGTAGAGTCTTGACTTGGCAAAAACAAGGTGAAACTTCCACAGATCGGGGAATTGACTTCCACGATGCGACTGGCTACATCAAGCACTACTTGGTGTAGGGTCATCCAATTAGTGCCTAGAATAATATCCACATTTTCCAAACCCAAAACAAGAAGGGTGGTTTTAATAATGTGGCTTCCCAGTTGAATAGGCACACTTCGGATTAATTGGTTGGTTACAGTTTTACTCCCAGGTGTGGCTATCATAAATGACCCTTTTGTATGACAGAAGGGCAATTGGCATTTAGCACTGAACTTTTGGCTAATGAAACTATGAGATGCACTAGAATCAAACAGAATTAAAGCAGGTTGTTTAAAAACTGAAAAAGGTACCAGTCATGATGGGGGCTCCCTCAGGTAACTCCTCTAGAGTAGTGAAGTTGAGCTTCCCTTGTCTGACTTGCACCTTCTGCTTCCTCCCCTTGTCTTGACTTGGTGCTGGCATCTGCCTCTACTGATTTCTAGGGCAGTTCTTGGCATAGTGGCCCACATTGCCACAAGTGAAGCACTTGTTCCCATTGCCCTGGTGGAACTACTGTTGCTGCGGAGGTTGATTGTTCCTTGGGGCGGGAGTTGGAAAGCGGTTGGGTGCCGGCTGCTGCTGCTGCTGAGGTGGCCTAATCACCCATCTGCCTGCCTACTGCTGAAATCCCCGGCTCTGATTGTGAGAAACAATCCTGAACTTCTGGGCCTGAGCGGATGGTGCTGCCATTGGTGCCTTCCACTTCTTCTCTGCCCGGTGAGCTACAATACAATCCTCCTGGGAGATGGCCAGGTTGACCAACTCATTGAAGCTATCAGCACGGATAGTGTTGAGACGTTCCCGCAGCTTGGTGTTGAGACCCCTGCGGAAGCGGTCTCTCTTCTTCTTATCAGAATCTGCACGATAACCTGCATACTGGCATAGGTCGTTGAAGGCCTGAGCATACTGCAAGACCGTGCGGGTTCCTTAATTAAGTGCTCGAAACTCATTCAGTTTGCAATCAAGAATTCCAGCTGGGATGTGGTGCCCTCTGAAAGCAGTCTTGAATTCCTCCCAAGACACTTCATGATCAGCGGGGAGCATAGCATGGAAGTGGTCCCACCATGTCCGAGCAGGGCCATGAAGCTGCTGCGCGGTGAAGCGTGCCTTGGCATCATCAGGGCAGTCTCCTGTGAGGAGGGGAAACTTAGACTCAACAACGTGAAGCCACACGTCTGCATCCAACGGATCCTCTGCCTTGGTGAACAAGGGCGGCTGCGTACTCAGGAACTCCTAGTAGGTTGGCGCTGCCGGAGGTCGCTGATGCTGGTTTCCACCATGCTGTTGGGGGTGGGGCTGGCACTGCAATAGCTGTCGCAGAATCTCATTCTGCCGGGCCATCAGCTCTTGCACTGTGGGAGCTGGGGAGGTGGCGGGGGAACCAGCTCGTTATGCTCGCGACGCTGCCTAGCTGCCATCTGAAAATAGAGATTGTCGCCATTGTTATCCCAACTCGCAATTTCGAACGACATGCTATCATCTTATATGGAAAGAAAATTGCCATAATCATAACATTAAGTTCGAATGAAGACAACATGGTTATAACATCCCATAGATCTCAAAAGTTCTCAAGGGTTACATCAATTAGGGGAAAGTACCCATAAGCCTAGTCCAAAATCTGTCATTAACTAAGCTCACATAGGTTTCTATCCACCTAAAACATTAAAGTGACTGATCAACCCTGAGCGGTGGAAGCGACACTGGATGCGGGTGAAGGGAGCATCGTGGAGGTAGTCCCATTGGCACCAGGGGCTGGTCCTAACTCCTCGGGAGCCTCTTCTCCCTTGCTTCCGGCTTCATTGGCCTCCATCTCTAAGTGGTGCGTGTACAAGTGGTCATTAGCTTCTTTGAGTTCCCGCTGCACATCATGGAGCTGGTTCTGCAAGACATCAATAGTATTGTCTCGGATCTCCACCTGCTGCTTCAAGGTGGTAATGCGCTGGCTCAGCTTTTCCACCTGTAGATCCTTCTCCACCAACTCGGAGGACAAGTCGACCACAAAATCTTCTCGGCTGTCGAGGGTGAGCTTGTTGGTTTGACCGATGTTAGCAAGATGTGCCATAGCGTCGCTCTGCAGGGCCTGGAGGCGGTACAGCGCACTCATGCACTAAACAGTGACCCTCCCAACCAAGTCAGGATAAATTGCTCACACATCTTTCACGTGGCTCACACGGTTACACCACATGGGGTCATCCTTCTTCTCAGCAGGAAAAAGTACCAATGGGTGCATTACCATCTCTAGGGGATGGTAGCCATAGAAAGTCGTTAGAGTCTTCATGGCTGCCGCTTTAGTGGTGTCGTCCGCCCAGAATCCAATCGTCTCGCATTCAAGAGAACGCCAACCCGGCTGAAGGGGATGAGCCTCCAAGGTCAGACAGACTCAGCAACGAGGTACCCGATGCTCCTCATACAACTGCACCGTGTACAAAGGGGGGCATGGGGTAACCGGCGGAGTTAAGCACTTCCCACAAGATGGAAGGAAAGCCATCGTGAGAGAGGAAGTCAGAGCTAAAACGAGTGTCTCCTCCGCTGGCGGGGGTGGGTGAATTCATCTGCGGAAGGGTATCAGATGTAAAGATTATGGTGGAAGGAAGAAAAATAAAGAGCCTGGATGGTTTGAAAAGAAACGGGTTAGCTCGAATTTTTACTTCTTTAATTCTTAATCCTTCAAATTTTATAATGCATGCATGCTGAAAAGAATAACGGCTCCTCTCCGAAATAAAGGGTGCTCCTAAGGCATCCTTTAAAAATCTAAGTACTGGGCCACAGAGCCTACTTACTTAGCCACCTATTTCTCCCACTATCCCTAAGGCCTTTCGTCCTAGGTCTAGCGTTCTATTCTTGACGATTCTTATCTGTTTCTAAGCAAGTTTTAGATTTTTTAAAATTGGTATTCATGGTTTATTGTCCTTCTCTATGGTGGTATTTGCTCCAATACCAGCTGTGGCAGAACCGCCTGAATTATTCAACTTAAGTGCCTAAGTCACGCCTCAGGGGCTGTAACACCCTTAAATCGGAATAACCCGTCAGTCCCTCAGATCTAGTCTGATAAATCCACTTAACTAGGATCAAATACCACAATCTCACATGAATGTGAGTTACAGAAGAAATACAATAAAACAGGAAGACCCAAATTAAAGTACTGAATTATTACATAGATCAGAGTTTTTCACATAGCTAATAAAAGTTCACAAAACAAAATGTAGCGGATAATCGATATCGTTGGTAGCGAGGAATCGGGCAAGGCCTAGCCCACTACTCCTCTTGCTCCTCTCCTGGTGGAGCAGCATCCCACTCGACCGTCCAACCCGGTGGCAGGGTGGTAGGCCAAGTCACACCATCAACCATATCCTAAAGCATACCTGCAAAATTATGCCACAAGCAAGGCTGAGTATACTAATACTTAGCTAGACTTACCCCATGTGAGGAAACTACTCCTCTACCTCTAGACCATGCAGCTGTTTGGCTGAGGGGTTTGGTTTGCCAAAAGCACTAGCTGTATCTAAAATCAAGTTTTAGCTTTTCAATTTCTAGCATCATTAGATTAACTAAGTTTGCTCTTTCTAAGCATACATGGTAACAAGCATTTAGTAAAATCAACAAGTTATCTCATGTAAACCTCATTTCACTTCTTACTCAATGTAGTACAAGGGGTCAAGCAGTCTCATTAGCTGCGAGAAGCAGGCGATTCGAAACGAGTTTTTATCCTTGCAAGGTAAACCTAAACACACGACATGTCAGGGCACTCCGTCCCCACACATATCAACCGCCCCCATCGATTCCCCCTTCGTGGCCAGGGCTCACCGCCTTGGCATACAATGCTCCACTGACCCCGGCTGCCGCCGTGCAGTGACCGCACTTGTACCCACCATAACTAGCATGGGAGACCTAGTCTCAGGACAAGTGAGGGATAAACTCCATGCACGGCTTCACTCAGGTACTAGGTTTACCAGTTACCATATTTCCCGACATGTGCTTAGTACGTTCAAACGCTTGCCTCAGGTATCCACACATTAATCCTTAATTCCTTTTCCCGTCTCATGGACAAGGCATCCTCCCTGGATCCAAGTCCATAGACCATCATAGATCCCGTTATCAAGATGAATACAATCAATTCCTGACCTCGTGCGAGTGCTAGAAAAATCACTCGACTTCTATCGAGATTCTGTTTAGCAAGCAGCTACTCGACCTAGCATACTAGTATTCATCTCAAAAAGGAATCCTAAGTTCATGCAACTACATGTTTCAAGCAATTCCTACACTTAAGTGCACATTACAAGCCTACAAACATCAAGTGTAGTAAAGTAGCATATATAAATACGGTTATGCATAAAACTGGGCTTGCCTTCAATAGCTGGGGCTGCAGAGAGATCCTCGATGGCAGTCTCGGGAGCTTGCTCTAGGTCTTCCTCGTGGACAGCTCCTTGCTCAGGGATGAGCACGTACTCTCCATCAGCTAGATTGCAGTCTAATGAATGCAATGAGAAAGATACATGCATGATATGATATGTAATTTAGCAATGAAACTTTGATGGTGACTAATCTACTTAAATCAGGTTGAGTTTAATCTTGCTACAAAAGATTCTTGTGGTATACTTAGCAAATTAGGGTCAAGCTTAGTTAAACTAAGTGGAAAGTCTATTTTGGTGTTCCACTGATTTCCTTTTAATGTCTTAGTGAGAACTTAATAAGATATCTAGTTGAACTTATTGGAGCGAGGTTTATTATTTTCCTTTCTTCTTCTTATTTCCTTTATGCTTTTAAGGTGGGTTTGAACTACAAGTTATATTAATAAATTTCCAAAAATTCTGAGAAAATTACAGTGGCTTCTTACTGGTGTATAATTCTCTATCTCAAAATTTGGGGTTTAAAAAGTAAGTAGTTCTCTCTGGATAAAATTATCAAATATTTGGGCAGGAGGGGTGTTTTGAACTATGGCTCCTTTTTAACAGAGGGTTATTCTCTAATACATATTTTTGCTGGCATTTAGATGTTATAACATGACCTTGTACAAATGTCTAGCCATTTATACTTATTAGTTATTTTGCTATGATTTTCTAAAGTTTCTAGCCAAAGGGGTGCTTGCTACTACCACTATATTTGAAAAATATCAAAGAACAGATTTCTGATTTTTCCTAGCTTCTTCTTTGTGCAAGAGCAATCATTCTGAAGTTTGGCATCTTTTTGCTTAAGGGAAAGGTGGTAGGAATTATTTGGATTAAATGGCCTTTTTCATGAAGTATTGGCAATGGTATGAATTTGCAGCCTTCAATTGGGTTTTGCATTTTTCTCTAGTGGCTTATCTCATCGTTGATCTAGTATAATTTTATTTGTCCATTATTGCATTATTTTTGGGTTGCTCATGATTTATTTGGAATAGGACCCAATATCAAGTTTTATTTGTTTACCCTACTTAAAATGATGGGCTGGGGTGGTTATCATTTTTGTAGTGGGGTTCTAGTGGTTATAAGTCCACTGGATTATTATTAACAATTTTGGATTTGTTTTCATAATTCCAATAATTGTTTTCTAGTTGGAATAATGCTAAATAAAACATTTCACCTTGATTCTGTTCTGGACTAGGGGTCCTTTTATTTTTCCTAGGTTCTCTGTTACTTAAGTAGGCTAGGAAAAATAATTGTATTCACTGCTCCTTATTTTCTAATACTTCTCTAATTTTCTTATGTTTTGGGCAAAAATGGCTTTTATTGGATAACTATACTTAAACTTTCAATACTGGGGTGTATAGTATTTTTAAACAGTGCCTAATTGGGGTTTGAACATGTACAAATTTTCTCATGCCTAGCACAGAAGCATAACAAATTTTATTTAATTAAATAAGGTTTGGTCAGTTTCTGTAATTAATTTCAAACTCTAAAATTTAAAACAGAAAGCATGGGGTTCAGTATTTTTAATTGATAGTCCATAATATTTAGAATCCAGCAAAATTGGTTTGACAAATTTTGGTTAAATATTTCTCAAGTTATGAATTTCCTAAGTCCTCTCCTGAATAATAAAAGATTAATTAGAAATGGTTTAAAGAAAAGCAGTTTTGCGCTGGGGTCCCTGGCAAAAGATCTCTAGGGAATTATAGACAGGTCTTCAGGGCACTATTCATTTGAGTCTACGGCTCTGCAGAAAACCCCCTAGGGTTTCTAGAAATCGAACCCGCGGTCCCTCCCTAATGGAACAGTGGCCGTGGAGAAAGAAAGAGGCAGAGGGGCTTACTGGCGGCGAGGATGCTCCGGTGAGGTGGTCGAGGATGTAGGGGAGGTCTCGAGGATCACAGCGATGAGCGGGTCGCCGTCGGGGATGGTCGAAGTCGGCCGGTCCACGTGCGCAGGCGGAGATGCTCGTCGGCGGCAAGGAATCCGGCCTACTCACGGCGCGATAGTTCAATCAAACGGGTCAGAGAGCTTCACTAGGTGCTAGGGAAAACGTGGGTGCAAGGAATTTAAAAATGGCTTACTGGATTGCTCGGTCCACGCGCGGCGGCGGGCGACCGAAGTCCGGCGAGGACGATCTCGGGCCTTCGGTGAAGTTATGCTGGGTCTGAGAGCTTGGGAAGCTTCACGGGCTATTGGCGGAGCTAACCGAGTGGCTGGCGTGGCCTAGAAGTGATCGGGGGAGGCTTGCCATGGTGGCCGAGGCTCGGAAAGCTTGGCGGGCGGTGGCGCGGCATGCTCGGTGCGAATTCCGGTGATCTTTGGCTTGGGCAGGACTTGTGAACACGCGAGGAGGTATGGCCGAGGCTCGGGGCTGCTTTATAGGCACGGCGCGATGCACGGGCGGTTGTGGACCGGCGAGCGCGCGCGGGCGTGCACTGGGGAGCGCGGGTGCACGAACGGGCGTGAACCGGGGGTGTCAGCCACGGTCGAACACGTGGAACCGTTGCTTCTGCCCAAGTTCTAACGCCGATTGGGCGCAAATCTTCGCGAATTTGGGCAAGATCGCTGTGAAAGATTTGTTCCCCTGACAGTGCTTTGTCTTTTGTGTGTGGACGTCACGCGGTTTTAGGCTAGGGACAGAGAGTTGTAGCGTCACCAAGGTGCCAGTGTCAGATTGCCTGGTCCCGAGGTCAAACGGTGCCAAAACCGTGTCAAATGAATTTGGTTTGAGTTCAAATTTTTCCAGAGCGTGTTCAAGGAAATTTGACACTACTTTGATATTTGGACTTTTTGGTTTTGAGTTTTGAAAAACAGAGAACGCGGTTGATCTTTGGAAAGGGGCTGAAATTCAGATTTCTGAATTTATGAACTTCCCCCAAGTGCATTAGTTTAGGGGCTGTTTTGGGGATTTTGAAAAATTCAAATGGCAAAACTTCTTTACTATGCTTTGTTGGTTAGTTGGTGAACTAAAACTTTGTAATTTGGTTTTTACCAAAATTTGTACTTTTCCCCCATGATTTTCTCCCAATTACCCTTTATGCTTAATTGGTTCACTTAGGATTAATTAGGGTTTGAGAGTTTTCCTTCCTTAAGATTCATGACAAGATTAAGGAGAGTTTGAGAAGACTCATTATAAATCTTTGTTCTCATCTTTGAGGTTTATCCCTTCATTAGGTTTACATGTGATAATAGTTTGGGTTAGCTCAAGGAAGAAACCCTAGGTGACATTGGGGTGTCACAGCCTTCCCACCTTAAAGGAATCTCATCCCGAGATTCGGGTCGGAGTCCTACCGGGGTGAAGCGAAGGGTGAGACTTACTCGAAGTGGATGCTTTCTTTATTAAGGCAAACTGCTCTACGAATGTCATTCTCTTTGCAACTTCAGAAGGAAGTCCTTTTGAATTTTGTTTTATAACTTATTCTTTCCAATTCAAGATTATATTACTGAAATTTAGATTCGAAAGGCAGGAGGAGGGGTTGGGCATGAATACGTACCAATTTCCTTAGGCAGATAATCAGGAAAGTTGGAACGCAGAAATTCTTTAGTCTCCCAAGTAGCTTCTTCCTCTGAGTGATTACTCCATTGGATCTTATACATCTTGATCGATTTTGCCCGAGTTGATCTTTCTTTGCAATCCAGAATCTTGGAAGGGTACTCTTGGTACGATAGATCTGGCTCTATCTCCAATTCTGGTTCTGCTATGATCTCAGTCGGCAATCGAACACACTTCTTTAGTTGAGATACATGGAACACATTGTGGATGGCAGACATTTTTGGAGCTAACTTCAACTTGTATGCCATGGGTCCACATGCCTCTATGATCTCATAAGGTCCAATGTAGCGAGGGGCTAACTTGCCTTTGATCCCAAACCTCTGCGCTCCCTTGGTGGGTGATACTTTTAGATAAACGAAATCTCCCACCTTGAACTGGAGAGGTTTCCTTCTCTTATCATGGTAACTCTTTTGCCTGGCCTGAGCAGCTTCTAGATTCTTCCTGATTAGTTTGACCTTCCTTTCGGCTTCAGTCACTAAGTTAGGTCCAAAAACTTCTCTCTCTCCGGGCTAAGACCAATTGAGTGGTCTTCTGCATCTTCTCCCATAGAGAGATTCGAAGGGTGCCATCTTTAGGCTGGATTGATAACTATTGTTATAAGCAAACTCTGCCAAGGAGAGGTTCTTATCCTAGTTCTTGCCACAATCGATTACACAAGCCCTCAGCATATCTTCAAGAATTTGATTTACCCTCTCGGTCTGACCATCAGTCTGTGGGTGGTGAGCTGAACTTCTGATTAGCTTGGTTCCCAAAGACTCTTGCAGTTGTTCCCAAAATCTGGCAACAAACGGGGCTCCTCGGTCATAAACAATGGTCTGGGGCAATCCGTGCAAACACACGATCCGGTCAATGTACAACTCTACATACTTTTGAGCCTTATCAGTGGTGTGCACTGGGAGAAAATGTGCCACTTCCGTTAGTCGGCCCACAATAACCCAAATCAAATCATGATGACGAGAGGTGTTGGGCAGACCCACAATGAAATCCATGCTGACGTCATCCCATTTCCACGAAGGTATAGACAGGGGTTGCAAAGCTCCAGCTGATTTCAAGTGGCTTGCCTTTATCCTCTGACAGGTGTCACATTCCAATACATATCGGGCTATTTCCCACTTCATTCTGGTCCACCAATACAAGGGCTTTAGATCATGGTACATTTTGGTGCTCCCTGGATGCATGGAGAATTTGGAGAGATGGACCTCATCCAAGATTTTCTTCTTGAGATCCTTGTTTTTAGGAACCACCAATCTGCTTTCAAACCATAATATACCCTTTCCATCTTGGCGGAAACATTTATACTTCTCGGTCTTCTGACGGAGATTCTCCTTGATAATTTGCACTCCCTTGTCACTGAGCTAGGCCATGATGATCTGGTCTTGCAAAGCTGGCTCAACAGAAATGTGAGACAAAGCACCAGAAGGAATTACTTCAATCTTCATCTTGCTCAACTCATCACACAAGGTGTCAATACGAGAATCCATCATAACACAGTTACATTGCAACTTCCAACTCAAGGCATCTGCTACCACATTAGCCTTCCCTGGGTGACAATGTACCTCCAGGTCATAATCCTTGATCAGCTCTAGCCATCTTCTCTGCCTCACGTTGAGATCAGCCTGAGTAAAGATATACTTAAGGCTCTTATGATCAGGGAAGATGTTGCAGTGGGTTCCCATCAAATAGTGCCTCCACATTTTTAATGCATGAACCACCGCTGCTAACTCCAGGTCATGAGTAGGAAAATTTTGCTCATGAGGCCTGAGTGCTCTTGATGCATAAGCAATGACTCGATTGTCTTGCATCAAGATACAACCTAGTCCAGTGCCAGAGGCATCATAGTACACATCAAATGGCTTGTTGTTGTCGGGTTGAGCTAACACTGGTGCTGTGGTCAGATGTTGCCTTAATGCATGGAAGGCATCTTCACACTTCTGACCCCAAACAAACTTGGCTTCTTTCTTCAATAGCTCAGTTATGGGCTTCGCAATTCGAGAGAAATCCGGAATAAATCTTCGGTAATAACTAGCTAATCGCAGAAAACTCCGAATCTGACGGACAATCGTGGGTGGCTTCCAGTTCATCACCTCTTGAACCTTATCAGGATCAACAGCTATGCCTGCCTGAGCGATAGTGTGACCCAAAAATTTGATCTCCTTTAGCCAAAAATCACATTTTGACAATTTGGCATAAAGACGGTGCTCTCGCAGGCGTTGAAGCACAACATGCAAATGCCCGACATGGTCTTCTTCGTTCTTTGAGTACACCAAGATGTCATCGACGAAAACCACTACGAATTTGTCCAATTCAGGCATGAAAATAGAATTCATCAGATACATAAAATATGCTGGTGCATTAGTCAGCCCAAATGACATCACCAAGAATTCATACAGCCCATATCTAGTGAGAAAGCTGTCTTCAAAATATCACTTGCCCGTATCTTGATCTGATGATAGCCGGAGCGAAGGTCTACCTTAGAAAACACTTTGGCTCCAACCAAATGATCAAAAATAACATCAATACGAGACAAGGGATACTTGTTCTTGATAGTCACCGCATTAAGGGGGCGGTAATCTATACACAGCCTCAAGCTTTCATCTTTCTTCTTTACAAACAAGGCTGGACATCCCCAAGGCGAAGTACTTGGGCAAATAAATCCCTTGTCCAGCAACTCTTGCAATTGCTTCTTCAATTCTGCCAACTCAGCGGGTGGCATCCGGTAAGGCCTCTTGGAAATGGGTGTCGTTCCTGGTTGCAACTCGATGGCAAATTCAATGTCCCAGTCTGGTGACATTCCTGGCAATTCATCAGGAAAGACATCTGCATACTCACAGACCACTGGAATCTTCTTCAAGGGTAACTCTGTCATAGCAAAAGCACATGACTGAGTAGAGTCTTGACTGGGAAAAAACAAGGTGAAACTTCCACAGATCGGGGAATTGACTTCCACGATGCGACTGGCTACATCAAGCACTACTTGTTGTAGGGTCATCCAATTAGTGCCTAGAATAATATCCACATTTTTGAAACCCAAAACAAGAAGGGTGGTTTTGATAATGTGGCTTCCCAGTTGAATAGGCACACTTCGGATTAATTGGTTGGTTACAGTTTTACCCCCAGGTGTGGCTATCATAAATGACCCTTTTGTATGACAGAAGGGCAATTGGCATTTAGCACAGAACTTCTGGCTAATGAAACTATGAGATTCACCAAAATCAAATAGAATTAAAGCAGGTTGATTAAAAACTGAAAAGGTACCAGTCATGATGGGGGCTCCGATCCCTCAGGTAACTCCTCTAGAGTAGTGAAGTTGAGCTTCCCTTGTCTGACTTGCACCTTCTGCTTCCTCCCCTTGTCTTGACTTGGTGTTGGCATCTGCCTCTGCTGATTTCTGGGGCAGTTCTTGGCATAGTGGCCCACATTGCCACAAGTGAAGCACTTGTTCCGATTGCCCTAGCGGAACTGCTGCTGCTGTGGAGGCTGATTGTTCCTTGGGGCGGGAGCTGGAAAGCGGTTGGGTGCCAGCTGCTGCTGCTGCTGCTGAGGTGGCCCGATCACCCATCTGCCTGCCTGCTGCTGAAATCCCCTGCTCTGATTGTGAGAAACAATCTTGAACCTCTGGGCCTGAGCGGATGGTGCTGCCATTGGTGCGTTCCTCTTCTTCTCTACGCGGTGAGCTACAATACAATCCTCCTGGGAGATGGCCAGGTTGACCAACTCATTGAAGCTATCAGCACGGACAGTGTTGAGACGTTCCCGCAGCTTGGTGTTGAGACCCCTGCGGAAGCGGTCTCTCTTCTTCTCATCAGAATCAGCATGGTAACCTGCATACTGACATAGGTCGTTGAAAGCCTGAGCATACTGCAAGACAGTGCGGGTTCCTTGATTAAGTGCTAGAAACTCATTTAGCTTGCAATCGAGAATTACAGATGGGATGTGGTGCCCTCTAAAAGCAGTCTTGAATTCCTCCCAAGACAGTTCATGATCACCATGGAGCATAGCACGAAAGTGGTCCCACCATGTCCGAGTAGGGCCACGAAGCTGCTGCGCGGTGAAGCGTGCCTTGGCATCACCAGGATAGTCTCCCGTGAGGAGGGGAAACTTAGACTCAACGACGCGAAGCCACACGTCTGCTTCCAACGGATCCTCTGCCTTGGTGAACAAGGGCGGTTGCGTACTTAGGAACTCCTGGTTGGTTGCCGCTGTCGGAGGTCGCTGATGCTGGCCTCCACCATGCTGCTGGGGGTGGGGCTGGTGCTGCAAGAGCGGTCGCAGAATCTCATTCTACTAGGCCATCAGCTCGTGCGCTGTGGGAGCTGGGGGAGGTGGTGGGGGAACCTGCTCGTTATGCCCGCGACACTGCCTAGCTGCCATCTGAAAACAGAGATTGTCGCCATTGTTATCCCAACTCACAATTTTGAATGACATGCTATCATCTTATATGCAAAGAAAATTGCCATAATCATAACATTAAGTTCTAATGAAGACAACATGGTTACAACATCCCACAGATCTCAAAAGTTCTCAAGGGTTACATCAATTAGGGAAAGTACCCATAAGCCTAGTCCAAAATCTGTCATTAACTAGGCTCGCATAGGTTTCTGTCCACCTAAAACGTCAAAGTGACTGATCAACCCCGAGCGGTGGAAGCGACACTGGATGCTTGTGAAGGGGGCATCACGGAGGTAGTCCCATTAGCACCAGGGGCTAGTCCTAACTCCTCGGGAGCCTCTTCTCTCTCCCTTCCGGCTTCATTGGCCTCCATCTCTAAGTGGTGCATGCCCAAGTGGTCATTAGCTTCTTCGAGTTCCCGCTGCACATCGTGGAGCTGGTTCTCCAAGACATCAATGGTGTTGTCTTGGATCTCCACCTGCTGCTCCAAGGTGGTAATGCGCTGGCTCAGCCTTTCCACCAGTAGATCCTTCTCCACCAACTTGGAGGACAAGTCGACCACAAAATCTTCTCGGCTATCGAGGGTGAGCTTGGTGGTTTGAGCGATGTTAGCAAGATGTGCCATAGCGTCGCTCTGCAGGGCCTGGAGGCGGTACACTGCACTCATGCACTGAACAGTGACCCTCCCAACCAAGTCAGGATACATTGCCCACACATCTTTCACGTGGCTCACACGGTTACACCACATGGGTCATCCTTCTTCTTAGTAGGGAAAAGTCCCAAGGGGTGCATCACCATCTCTAGGGGATGGTATCCATAGAAAGTCGTCAGAGTCTTCATGGCTGCCGCTTCAGTGGTGTCGTCCGCCCTGAATCCAATCGTCGGGGAGTCAAGAGAATGCCAACCCGGCTGAAGGGGATGAACCTCCAAGGTCAGCCAGACTCGGCAACAAGGTACCCGATGCTCCTCATACAACTGCACCGTGTACAAAGGGGGCGTGGGGTAACCGGCGGAGTTAAGCACTTCCCACAAGATGGAAGGAAAGCCATCGTGAGAGAGGAAGTCAGAGCTAAAACGAGTGTCTCCTCCGCTGGCGGGGGTGGGTGAATTCATCTGCGGAAGGGTATCAGATGTAAAGATTATGGTGGAAGGAAGAAAAATAAAGAGCCTGGATGGTTTGAAAAGAAGCAGGTTAGCTTGAATTTTTACTTCTTTAATTCTTAATCCTTCAAATTTTATAATGCATGCATGCTGAAAGGAATAATGGCTCCTCTCCAAAATAAAGGGTGCTCCTAAAGCATCCTTTAAAAATCTAAGTACTGGCCCACAGGGCCTACTTCCTTAGCCACCTATTTCTCCCACTATCCCTAAGGCCTTTCGTCCTAGGTCTAGCGTTCTAGTCCTGACGATTCTTATCAGTTTCTAAGCAAGTTTTAGATTTTGAAAATTGGTATTCATGGTTTATTGTCCTTCTCTATGGTGGTATATGCTCCGATACCAGCTGTGATAGAACCGCCCGAATTATTCCAATTTAAGTGCCTAAGTCACGCCTCAAGGGTCGTAACACCTTAAATTGGAATAACCCGTTAGTCCCTCAGATCTAGTCTGATAAAGCCACTTAACTAGGATCAAATACCACAATCTCACATGAAGGTGAGTCACAGAAGAAATACAATAAAACAGGAAGACCTCAAATTAAAGTACTGAATTATTACATAGATCGAAGTTTTTCACGTAGCTAATAAAAGTTCACAAAATAAAATACAGCGGATAATCGATATCGTTGGTAGCGAGGAATCGGGCAAGGCCTAGCCCACTACTCCTCTTGCTCCTCTCCTGCTGGAGCAGCATCCCACTCGACCGTCCAACCCGGTGGCAGGGTGGTAGGACAAGTCACACCATCAACCATATCCTGAAGCGTACCTACAAAATTATGCCACAAGCAAGGCTGAGTATACTAATACTCAGCTAGACTTACCTAGTGTGAGGAATCTACTCCTCTACCTCTAGGCCATGCAGCTGTTTGGCTGAGGGGTTTGGTTTGCCAAAAGCACTAGCTGTATCTAAAATCAAGTTTTAGCTTACAATTTCTAGCATCATTAGATTAACTAAGTTTGCTCTTTCTAAGCATACATGGTAACAAGCATTTAGTACAATCAACAAGTTATCTCATGTAAACCTCATTTCACTTCTTACTCAATGTAGTACAAGGGGTCAAGCAGTCTCATTAGCTGCGAGAAGTAGACAATTCGAATCGAGTTTTTATCCTTGCAACGTAAACCTAAACACACAACATGTCAGGGCACTCTGTCCCCACACATGTCAACCGTCCCCATCGATTCCCCGTTCGTGGCCAGGGCTCACCGCCTTGGCATACAATGCTCCACTGACCCCGGCTGCCGCTGTGCAGTGACCGCACTTGTATCCACCATAGCTAGCATGGGAGACCCAGTCTCAGGACAAGTGAGGGATAAAGTCTGTGCCCAGCTTCACTTAGGTACTAGGTTTACCGGTTACCATATTTCCTGACATGTGCTTAGTACGTTCAAATGCTTGACTCAGGTATCCACACATTAATCCTTAATTTCTTTTCCCGTATCATGGACAAGGCATCCTCCCTGGATCCAAGTCTATAGACCATCATAGACCCATTATCATGATGAATACAATCAATTTCTGACCTCACGCGAGTGCTAGAAAAATCACTCGACTTCTATCGAGATCCTGTTTAGCAAGCAGCTACTCAACCTAGCATACTAGTATTCATCTCAAAAAGGAATCCTAAGTTCATGCAACTATAGGTTTCAAGCAATTCCTACACTTAAGTGCACATTACAAGCCTACAAACATTAAGTGTAGTAAAGTAGCATATATAAATACGGTTATGCATAAAACCGGGGCTTGCCTTCAATAGCTGGGGTTGCAGGGAGATCCTCGATGGCAGTCTCGGGAGCTTGCTCCTGGTCTTCCTCGTGAACAGCTCCTTGCTCGGGGATGAGCACGTACTCTCCGTCAGCTAGATTGCAGTCTAATGAATGCAATGAGTAAGATACATACATGATATGATATGTAATTTAGCAATTAATCTTTGATGGTGACTAATCTACTTAAATCAGGTAGAGTTTAATCTTACTACAAAAGATTCTTGTGGTATACTTAGCAAATTAGGGTCAAGCTTAGTTAAACTAAGTGGTAAGTCTATTTTGGTGTTCCACTGATTTTATTTTAATGTCTTAGTGTGAACTTAATAAGATTTCTAGTTGAACTTATTGGACCGAGGTTTATTATTTTCCTTTCTTCTTCTTATTTCCTTTATGCTTTTAAGGTGGGTTTGAACTACAAGTTATATTAATAAATTTCCAAAAAATTCTGAGAAAATTACAGTGGCTTCTTACTGGTGTATAATTCTCTGTCTCAAAATTTGGGGTTTAAAAAGTAAGTAGTTCTCTCTGGATAAAATTATCAAAGTTTTGAGCAGGAGGGGTGTTTTGAACTATGGCTCCTTTTTAACAGAGGGTTATTCTCTAATACATATTTTTGCTGGCATTTAGATGTTATAACATGACCTTGTACAAATTTCTAGCCATTTATACTTATTAGTTATTTTGCTATGATTTTCTAAAGTTTCTAGCCAAAGGGGTGCTTTCTACTACCACTATATTTGAAAAATATCAAACAATAGATTTCTTATTTTTCCTAGCTTCTTCTTTGTGCAAGAGCAATCATTCTGAAGTTTCGCATCTTTTTGCTTAAGGGAAATATGGTAGGAATTATTTGGATTAAATGGCCTTTTTCATGAAGTATTGGCAATGGTTTTAATTTGCAGCCTTCAATTAGGTTTTGCATTTTTCTTTGGTGGTTTATCTCATCATTGATCTAGTATAATTTTATTTGCCCATTATTGCATTATGTTTGGGTTGCTCATGATTTATTTGGAATAGGACCCAATATCAAGTTTTATTTGTTTACCCTACTTAAAATGATGTGCTGCGGTGGTTATCATTTTTGTAGTAGGGTTCTAGTGGTTATAAGTCCACTGGATTATTATTAACAATTTTGGATTTGTTTTCATAATCCCAATAATTGTTTTCTAGTTGGAATAATGCTAAATAAAACATTTCACCTTGATTCTGTTCTGGACTAGGAGTCCTTTTATTTTCCTAGGTTCTCTATTACTTAAGTAGACTAGGAAAAATAATTGCATTCACTGTTCCTTATTTTCTAATACTTGTCTGATTTTCTTAAGTTTTGGGCAAAAATGGCTTTTATTGGATAACTATACTTAAACTTCCAATACTAGGGTGTCTAGTATTTTTAAACAGTGTCTAATTGGAGTTTGAACATCTACAAATTTTCTCAAGCCTAGCACAGAAGCATAACAAATTTTCTTTAATTAAATAAGGTTTGGTCAGTTTCTCTAATTAATTTCAAACTCAAAAATTTAAAACAGAAAGCATGGGGTTCAGTATTTTTAATTGATAGTCCATAATATTTAGAATCCAGCAAAATTGGTTTGACAAATTTTGGTTAAATATTTCTCAAGTTATGAATTTCCTAAGTCCTCTGCTGAATAATAAAAGATTAATTAGAAATAGTTTAATGAAAAGCAGTTTTGCACTGGGGTCCCTAGCGAAAGTTCTCTAGGGAATTACAGACAGGTCCCTGGGGCACTATTCATTTGAGTCTACGGCTCTGCAGAAAACCCCCTAGGGTTTCTGGAAGTCGAACCCGCTGTCCCTCCCTAATGGAACAGTGGCCGCGGAAAAAGAAAGAGGCAGAGGGGTTTACCGACGGCGAGACTGCTCTGGTGATGGTCGGAGTCGGCCGGTTCACGTGCGCAGGCGGAGATGCTCGTCGGCGGCGAGGAATTCGGCCTACTCACGGCACGATAGTCAATCAATCGGGTTAGAGAGCTTCACTGGGTGCTAGGGAAAACGTGGGTGCAAGGAATTTGAAAATGGCTTACTGGATTGCTCGGTCCACGCGCGGCGGCGGGCGACCGAAGTCCGGCGAGGACGATCTGGCGCCTCCGGTGAAGTTCTGCTGGGTCTGAGAGCTTGGGAAGCTTCACGGGCTATTGGCGGAGCTAACCGAGTGGCTGGCGCGGCCTGGAAGTGACCGGGGGAGGCTGGCCACGGTGATCGAGGCTCGGAAGGCTTGGCGGGCGGTGGCGCGGCGTGCTCGGGGCGAATTCCGGGGATCTTTGGCTCGGGCAGGACTTGTGAGCGCGCGGGGAGGTATGGCTGAGGCTCGGGGCTGCTTTATAGGCACGGCGCGGTGCACGGGCGGTTGTGGACCGGCGAGCGCGCGCGGGCGTGCACTGGGGAGCGTGGGTGCGTGAACGGGCGTGAACCGGGGGTGTCAGCCACGGTCGAACACGTGGAACCGTTGCTTCTGCCCGAGTTCTAACGCCGATTGGGCGCAAATCTTCGCGAATTTGGGCAAGATCGCTGTGAAGGATTTATTCCCCTGACAGTGCTTTGTCTTTTGTGTGTGGACGTTGCGAGGTTTCAGGCTAGGGACAGATAGTTGTAGCGTCACCAAGGTGCCAGTGTCAGATTGCTTGGTCCCGAGGTCAAACAGTGCCAAAACCGTGCCAAATGAATTTGGTTTGAGTTCAAATTTTTCCAGAGCGTGTTCAAGGAAATTTGGCACTACTTTGATATTTGGACTTTTTGGTTTTGAGTTTTGAAACAAAGAGAACACGATTGATCTTTGAAAGGGGCTGAAATTCAGATTTCTGAATTTCTGAATTTCCCCCAAGTGCATTAGTTTAGGGGCTGTTTTGGGGATTTTGATAAATTCAAATGGCAAAACTTCTTGACTATGCTTTGTTGGTTAATTGGTGAACTAAAACTTTGTAATTTGGTTTTTACCAAAATTTGTACTTTTCCCCCAAGATTTTCTCCCAATTACCCTTTATGCTTAATTGGTTCACTTAGGATTAATTAGGGTTTGAGAGTTTTTCTTCCTTAAGATTCATGACAAGATTAAGGAGAGTTTGAGAAGACTCATTATAAATCTTTGTTCTCATCTTTGAGGTTTATCCCTTCATTAGGTTTACATGTGATAATAGTTTGGGTTAGCTCAAGGAAGAAACCTTAGGTGACACTGGGGTGTCACATTACTCTTCTCTATCTCACTCTAGTTCCTGTGTCTCTCTAGTTTTCTCCCTTTCTTCTTCTTTTAATTAGGGTTACTTGAATTAGTGAAGGATTATTTAATTTATTTTGTCCAAAACATATGAGTCATGGAATGTTGCATCATATTGAGCCTAAATATTCTTTGAAATGTTGCACATATTTGATTTGGTTTGAATTTGAAACTTGATTTGAATTTGAATTGAAAACCCTAGAGAAAATAAATAGAAAAGCAATTTGAAATTCCAGGAAAAAGGAAAAGCTAATTTGGCCCAAGGCAGTCCACTTAGCCCAGCCCGCGCGCTCGCGCCCACGCCCGCGCGCCCCCTCTACCTGACCGGCGGGTCCCGCCTGTCGGCGCCAACTCGAGCGCGCCTCTCTCCCTCTCTCTCTCTCTCTCCCGTGGGCCAGACCTATCGGCGCTAGTTCTCTCACGTGCACCCGCTCTCCCTGTCTCTGCCCTGTCGTCCCCACCTGTCAGCTCGTCTCTAACCTCTCGCCCATGATCTCCCTGCCGTGGACGCGCCCACGTCCGCGCGTTCAATGGCCACGACCGAGCCCCCATGCCCCTTTTGAGCCCTGCGCCCTGCTCGCCCACCTCCCCTCGCCCATTTGCGTCCTCAGCCAGACTCGCTCACCCATTTGCGCCCTCTGCCACTGCCCGTCGCCGCCCGCCATCTGTTCTGCGGCCACAGTCGCGTTCACGCCCCATCCAATGCCACGGCGAGCTCCACCTCACTGTCAGCTGCTCGGGACACCCTTCGGTGTGCCCCTTCCCTCCCTAGTTCAGCCAGCCCGCGCTCATCGGAGTGATTCTCGCGCAGCCGGAGCTCCGCCACCGTCGTCCGTCTCGTCCCTGCGCCACCGCCATTGCCCCGTGACTCCATCACTTCACCTCGAGGTGAGAAACCTGCCTGCGCCCCTAATTTCCTGTGTACTGCCCTGTTGTTCGCGCGATTGCTCACCGGAGCTATCTAGCGCCGCCGTTAGTCCGCCTCTCCGCGTGCAGCGCCCTCTAGTGCTCCCGTGCTGGCGTGGTGCCCTCGGCTGAGTCCGCTAGATCACCATGAACACGCCTGAACCACCCCCAAGCCGTGGAGCCCTGCCATGGCTAGCCTCCTCGTCTCCGGCGAGCTCCCGCCGTGGGACCGAGCCGGCGCCACCACGCCAAAGTCTGCCCCCCTGTCGTTTGATCTCGACCGTCTGTCCGAGATCGGATGGTTTGGACTTAACCCGAGTAGATCTAATCCTAGCCCTTCGATCCAGATCCAACCGTCTCTCCCATCTCCCCTCACCCGTGTCTCTGCCCCTGGGTCCGGTCGGTCAGCCCGTCTTTGCTTGCTGGCGCCCTGGCCCCGCTTGTCAGCCGCACCCATGCGTGCCACGCCCGCGTGATCTAATTTGGGTCGTTGATGTTTGATCCAACAGCTGAGGTTACCCCGTACCCCTTCGCGTGGTTGTTTTGCTTAAGAACCCCCCTGGTTTTAGGAAGTCAACCCACCGTCCTCGGTTTTAGCGCATAGGTCCCTGGTTTCTTTAGAATAGTCCTCTGGACTATTATTTAATCACAGATTTAGCCGTAATTTCATATTTTAATCTTCAAAACTTGTTTATTTCATATCTTTTTCATATGAACTCCAAATTTAGTGGTTCAAATTACAAAATGTTCACAAGATTATTCTCTGTCCAAATAAAATATGACCAACTGTAATCTGTATACTTTAATTTTTACACTTAGAATATAGAATTAAAGTATATGTTGATTTATTTATTTAATGAAATAAATAAAAGGAGAATCCTAGGAGTTAAAATATATTTAATTTTGTGAGATTAGTGTTATGCATTTCATGGATTCATTTTTGGTTTAACCTTTAGACCCTAATGTGATAAATAGAATTAGGTGTGTAATTATGGATAATATTTAAAGCATAATCAAATTCCTAAATGAGAGTAGTTCATCTTATAATGTAATCTTTTCTTTGTTTAATTATTACTCTATCTTTTTAGGTTATGTTTCAACACTTAGAGAGTAATGAATTCCCCCCCCCCCCCAATTAAGATTAGTTCATTTTATAACTTGACCTCATTCCCCTGTACTTAATACTATACCCTTTTGAGTTGTCTGCCAATGTTTGTACATGTTTGATGTGATGTTCATTTTTACCTTCCAAATGTATTGAATGTATGCTCGCTTTATTTAGACAACGAGCAGCTCTTGGTTCCTGAGTGTGTTGCTGAAGATCCCTCTGAGCAACAACCTGGTGAAGACAAGTGTCCTTAGACCTATCATGTCCTACTTTACTTTATAATTCACTGTCCTGCATTAAATTATCGAAACCTAAGGATTGACTAGTCTGTATTTACCTTACCCTTGTTTACCTTTTTGGGTTAATCATGGTTAGCTTATGCTATTGCATAAACTTAATCAATGAACATGATGTGATCTTTTATGATACGATGATGTTATCCTGATGAGGTTCTTGTAATTACTTTAGGGGGGCTCAGGCTCTTTCCTGAGTGCCTCTCCGTAAGGACCTATTTGGGGAGTGACCCCCGGGATAACAGTGCAACCATGAGGGTGGAATGGGACGCCCTTAGCTGATTAATTAGAGGAACCAGAGGAGTAGTTGGCTTCGCTGTAGGGCCGGCATTGGGGTCCGGGCACAGTACTTGCTCTACCAAGGCTGGTTGCAGAGGTTCTTTGATTTGGTTTTGTTAGTCACCCTTCCTCTGGGGAGATGTACTATGTTTATCAAACTCGAGAAACCTAACGGGCGATTATGGCCTCTGGGAAATCTTTGTAAAGGCTACGTAGTGAGACCCTGCTAGGTCACCTTGGGGATGATCAATGGGGAGGCTAGAACCCCGGGCAGAATCGGAATCACGGCTTATGGGTAAAGTGTGCAACCTCTGCAGAGTGTTAGAAACTGGTATATCAGTCGTGCTCACGGTTACGAGCAGCCTTGGGATCCTCTTTGATTAGAAGAACTTTGATCACTTTTATAATGATGAATAGCAATGATGGTTATAAATCTGATCTCTGGTATTTCCTCTTGCAGGGAGTACTCCTGGGTTTATTACTAAAAGTTGGCTCTATTTATAGTAATAAAACTTGACCAACTAAAAGCAACTGCTTAACCTTAACTCCACATACAGCTAGTCCACTTTAGCCTAACAGGACATTTGCTGAGTACGTTGAAGTGTACTCACCCTTGCTTTACATACCACCCCACCCCAGGTTGTCCCCACTGTACTCAGTGCTCAGGAGGTGAAGCTGGTAACATGGAGGACTTTAAGGAGTTCTAGGACTACGACGAGTTCTAGTTTACTTTAGTGGCAAACCCCCAGTCAGCTGCCTGTGTAGGCTTACATTCTACGTTTCGATACTCCGCACTTTGATGTTATTGTTAAACACTATGTTTATGTAATAGACTCTTTGGATGTCTCAGACATCTTGATGTAACTAAGTACCTTTCTGCTATTTAATTCAAGCATTGTGTGATGTTGTCCAACTATGTAATCGCTGTGTACATGAGTTCTGATCCTAGCACGTACATGGTTCGCATTCGGTTTACCATCACAGCGCGTGTCAAGGCATGTACACTAGCGGAGGGGCTGGCAACGACGCGGCTCATGCATCGCCACCACCTCGAGCACCGGCACCAGTCGAGGCTCAATCATCAAGACGTCGTATGTCATATATTCGTGTGCACCTCAAGAGTTCTCTCGAAGCGTCACTGCCGCCGTCAACGCGCCATTATGGGCTCCTTGGCTTCGACGAATGCACGTGAAGTTGTCTCCGCGCTCGTGCATCTGGAGCCGGTAGCGCTAGTCATCATCCTCTCCGAAGATGAAGATGGGGAGATCGATTGGACGACACTGATGGACGACGATGATGAGTAGAAATTACGATATATGTTCTAATCTTAGTATGATGGATGACGTACTATATATCTAAGAACTTAGTATGATGGACTGCGTATTATGCAAGAACCTATTGTGATTATATATATATATATATATTGTGTTCTAATCTTCTGTTCCAAACTTTGTGTTCAATTTTTTGAATCTTTGTTGCAATCTTTAATATATATATATATATAACTCAATTAGTTCTGTAAACACGGACCAATGGTTAATGCCCGACCACATGAACAAGGGTGTTTCTCAAGAACATTTAAGTGATGAAGGATATGAAACGCCTACTTAACCTTGTCCTAGCATAGATAGGGCCACTCGGCATCAATTGCATCGTGACCCGAATTATGATCCACAAGAGTGTGAGGTAAAGTACACATCTTTAGTTTCATATGTGTATACCTAATTAGTTGATTTCACAATGTCTATTACACATGAATAGGAGGTCTTGTCTCAATATCATGCGATACTTGATGAAGCTGTGGCACATTACCAAGACGCACCAGGGCTGAACCAAGACGAAGACGCACCAGTAACGACCGATACAACCACCGAGATGTCAAGGAAAAGGACACAGAGTGACCGAAAAAGAGGTGACAAGGGACTGAACAAGTTTCCTGACAAAACATATAAAATCTCAGATGTGAGCCCGAAAGGTCAGCCCCTAGCTCCAGAAGAGGCACTCCCTAAGTTCCAAAATGCACTTGGGTTCTTAGTTAGGGATAATCTTGACATCACAATCCAACATTGGAAAGATGTGTCAGATGATGTCAAGAATCAAATATGGAATAAGCTATTAACGAGGTTTGTTCTACCTCGGGGTTCAGAAGAACTTGTGAAGGAATACACAATGAAGCAGCTTGCAATCAATTTTGAAAACTGGAGGTCAGAGATGAATACAAAATTTGCAAAGAAAGGCCTAGACCCGACAAAAAAATATAAAATCTCAGAAGGTCAGTGGGCAGTATTTCTAGAGCAGAGGAGCAGCCTTGAATTCATATCTCTAAGCGAGGCAAATTCAGAACTATCTAAGAAGAACAAGTACCACCACCACTTAGGCACCGGTGGTTACAAGCGTCAGGTTTCTAAATGGAGACAAGAAGACGCCGAGAAGGAGACCGCAGGGTTGTCGACGCTTTCCGAGCAACTTGGTGAATGTAACACCCCAGGTGTTACCCAAGGCCTTGGCCAAAGGAGCACACCTATGGCCTCTAATCCAATATGTAAAATAGGAAGTAAAGGTACTAAAAGCCTTAGAATCATGGCTAAGCTATGTATTAATCATAACAATAGAGACACCCTAGCCTTCATACATTCTCACTCATGAAAAGATTCTAAAACCTTAAATCCCCTCCTAAGCCATTAAACCCTATACATGGGGTTAGAAGGAAAAGATTTTGCAAATGGCAAAATCATAAAAGGGAACCTTTACCAAAGATAAAGTATATTAGTAAACCTACAAAATGTATTAAGGAAGGTATTACAAAAAGGCCCAACAAAAACCCCAAAACAATTCACCAAGTGGAAAGCAAAATAGAGCCATCAAAATTTCTCTAAGTCCCAAAACCAACCCTAACCTAAAGATCAGATTTGTTCACCTTTGTGCTAGCGCCAAAACCACTTGGACCAAATAGCAAAAAGTGGCCAAATTACCCAAGCACACCCCCGAAAAATTTGAAATCAAACCAAGGCCGTTTGACATGGTTTGGCATCAGTTTTGTTGCTGGTGAACAGTGCAGACATACAAGACTTGTTGCCCACATATCTTGTAAGCTAGGGCAGATCTTCCATTGGAACTTACACAAACTAGCTAGCCCTAGGTGCCAGGAAGAAATCTTGCACAAGACATTTGGCGAGATTCGCACGGTTGTGACCTCTGCAGGCGCAAGAACTTGGGCAGATGAACACGGCCACGTGTTCGACGCGCCCTGGCAACGCCAGAGCACGCCCTCGGCGCTCAGCCCGCGCGCGCAGCACCGTGTCGTGCCAACCCCGCGCCCACGCCAGCGGCTATAAAAGCCACCCGGCCTCGACCGTACGCTCCCGCTCACTCCTAACCTCGCCCAAGCATGAGTTCGCCGGCGTTTGCCCAGAGAACAGCGTGCCCACGACCGCGCAAGCCACGGCCACCGCAGATCGGCCAAGCCAGCCATTCTCCGCCCCGTCCGACCCTTAGGTTAGCTTCCACGGACCTCGATGAAGCTCCTCAAGCTGTGGATTGAACAATACCTCACCGGAGACACCGGATCGATGTCGCCAGACTTCAACCGGCCGCCGTCGCACGTAGACCAAGCTCCACGGTAAGCCATTCGTCGATTCCTTGTACCTATAGCATCCTTAGCATCCCGTGAAGCTCCCTGTGCCATTTGATTGAGCCCTACCGCCGTGAGCAGGACGGAGCACACGCCGCTGACGAGCCCGACCGCCTGCGCACACGGTCAGACCTATTCCAGCCATCACCGTCGATGACCCGCACCTCGACATGAACGCCAGGACCTCCTGGACCTCCCTCCCCGCCGGTAAGCCGCGCCAACCTTTTTTCTCTCAGTGGTTACTATTGCAAGGGAGAAGGAGCCCGGGTTGAAAGAAAGAAAAGCCAGCGGGTTTTTGCGAGGTCAGTGACTCAGGGGAATAGTCCCGCAGGGGCACCGTTGAAAGAAATAGATAGACGAAACCAGAGGGGCCTTGGTGCAAACTGGTTTTCCATAAACATTTTAAGTTTTATTCTTTTAAATGAATACAGAACTTGCAAAATTCGTAACTCGAATTTTACCCAACCAAATTTGGTCAAACAAATTTTGATAGGTCCTAAATAATATGAACTACTTAGGAAAAATAACAAACACCCTGAGTACTATAGAACTTTATAGAGTTTCAATTTAATTAAGTGCACTGCCCAAAACTAAATAAATAGAGGAAAAATAGAAATACTTTTGGACTGAGAGTAAGAAAAATCAGAGACATGCTTAACTACTAACCACCCTGTTTAAAAATGTTAAACTTCCCAGTATACTAGGTTAAGGAAGGATTAACCACAAAAACTTGTTTTGGTCCAAACCTTAAGAAAATGAAAAGGGGGATGAATAATAAGAACCAGAGGGCAACAACATTTTCCTAGCGTACTTAGGTAACATAGTTCACAAGAAAATTTTGTTGAACCCTCTGTTAGTACAAAAGAAATGCACCACATTTTATTTCTTAAAAACTTTGAGAACTTAGAAAAATCTTAGAAAAATAACCCTAAGGAGACACCACCCCAATCCTTAGGATAACTAAAAATATGCTAATATGAATCTAGGAAAAATATAAGTTCTCTTGTTTGATATTTTTCAAATAACAAGTTAGTTATAAGTACCTTTTTGACATTAAAATTTAGAAAATCACAACTAAATAATCATTATGTCACTTTCTGTGATTTTTAGCACAGAGGCCTATTATCACACAAGAATCTTGGTAAAAATAAGTTTTAGTCCAGAAATCTCACCTAAATCAGAGCTGTAGTGCAAAGTGACCTTTTACCCTCATTTTTGTCATTTTTGCCCAAGGGTTATCCGAATTAATTCTAACCCCAAAATTTTAGAATAAACTACAGAGATCAATGTTTACCCACTGTAATTTTTATAACATTTTTGGAAATTCTAAATTGCCATGGTAGTTCAAAGGCACTCAATATTAAGCCTAAATAGAAAGTAAAAGGGGGAATTGTGGAAGAAATTAATGTCATACAACTAAATCTCCCTAAGAATCAAATAAAACATGAAAGAGATGATTAAAATCCATAAGTTCACTAAGACCCCAAAGTAGTTGTATACCAAACCCTAAAAGCACCATCCGATAAAGTAACCCTAGTATACCCACTGTTTTCATAATTGTTTCACCATACGTAGTATTTACAAATTGGCATATCATTAATATACATATATCTTATTCATTGCATTCGATAGACTGTAACCTCGCTGACGGAGAGTACATCCCCGTTCCGGAGCAAGGAGCTGCTCAGGAGGTAGTCTAGGAGCCAGCACCAAAGCCTGCCATCGAGGATCTGCCTGCCCCAACTTTGGAAGGCAAGCCCCGGTTTTATGCATAACTATTATATATGCTATTTTACTGCACTTAATGTTTGTAGGCTTGTACTGTGCACTTAAGTGTAGGAGTTGTTTGAAACCCTAGTTGCATGAACTCAGGATTCCATTTTTATATCGAAATGATGATGGTTTGTGGACAACGATCCATGGGGATGTGTTGTCTACGAGATGGAAATTGGAATAAGGATTAAGGTGTGGTACTGTGTGTCAAACGTTTGAACGTACTAAGCACATGCCAGGAAATATGGTAAATCGGTAAGCCTAGTACCTGAGTGAACCTGGCAGTAGACTTTGCCCCTCACGTGACCTGAGACGTAGTCTCCTATTCCGGTTATGGTGGGTACAAGTGCGGTCACTACACGATGGCAGTCAGGGTCAGTGAGGCATTGTATGCCAAGGCGGTGAGCCCTGTTCTGTTGACGGGGAATCGATGGGGACGGTTGATGTGTGTGGGGATGGAGTGCCTCACCACATCGTGTGTTTAGGTTTACCTTGCAAAGTTTAAAAACTCGAGTCGAATCGTCTACTTCTCGCAGCTAATGAGACTACTTGATCCATGCTGCTACATTGAGTAATAAGTGGAAATGAGTTGATTGGCAAAAGATGTTGATTGTTAAAATACCTGAGACCATGTATGATTAGCCAGGTACAAATCTAGTCTTACAAGAATCACACTATAAATTGAAAAGCTAAAACTAGATTTTAGACTCGGCTAGTGTTTTTGGCAAACCAAACCCCTCAGCCAAACAGCTGCATGTCTAGAGGTAGAGGAGTAGACTCCCCACACCGTGTAAGTCTAGCTGAGTATTAGTATACTCAGCCTTACTTGTGGCATAATTTTTTTATAGGTTCTCTGGAGGATATGGTTGCTGGAGTCACTTGGCCGTCTACCTTGCCACCGGGTTGGACAGTCGAGTGGGACCCTACCTCAGCAGGAGAGGAGCAGGAGGAGTGATGGGCTAGGCTTCCCCATACTCCCTTATGTATCGTTAGTTAATTTCCGATGCATTCCGAACAATGATTATCACTTTTGCAAAACTCCAACGATGTTGTAATAACCTTAAGCACTTCTTTAATGTATGGTTTTACGCTTTATTGTATTTGCTCTGTGCCTCACCTTCGAGTGAGTACGTGGTACTTGATCCTGTTAGTGGCCTTGTCGGACTAGATCTGAGGGACTGACGTTTTATTTCTATTAAATGTAGTCTAGCCTCTAAGGCGGACTTAGGCACTTAAGTTGGAATAATTCGGGCAGTTCCGCCACAGCTGGTATCGGAGCTTGTACCACTACAGAGGAATCAATAAATCTTAATTACCACCCTTTCCAAAAGTAAAACTTGTTAGAAACCAAAGTTGGATAGCTGTTAGGACGACCAAGATAGACCTTGGACGTGAAGCCTTAGGATAATAGATGGGTAGCTAGGTTGCTATTCGAATATGCCCTACAGGCTGCTATAATATAGGTGGGGAAATTTCCATACCCCCATGTACGTGATGTGAGGTCGGTTAGGACGAGCATGCATGCATTAATTTTTTCTAGCTACTTCGTAAAAGGTCAATATAATAAAAAGCTATATAAACAAAGAGACACCATAATAAGAAATTAAGTCTTCATCGAAGATCTCAACTTAACCATGGGAAAGCCAAGCACTAGTTTCCTTTTATTTTTGGTAATCCTTTTTCTTTTTCGCTTACGCTTGTCCTTACACAGATGACTTCTCACGAATCCACGGGAGGAGGGATTGCATAGTCCCACACAGACGGGCTTGCATGAGAGGGTTTTCCCCGTATTTTGTGGGAGGTACTGCAGGGAGCCGATTATGCTACGCCTCCCCAATACGCGGTGCAGTTGTTTGAGGAGCACCGGGTGCCCTGCTGTTGGGTGAGGATGACCTTGGAGCCTCATCCCTTGGAGCCCGGCTAGCGTTCATTGGACTCCGATTCTTTCGGTTTCAGAGCCGAGGATACTATTGAGTCCACTGCTCTGCATGTGCTGACGACCTTCTACGGCTTTCACCCCTTGGAGCTATCAACCCACCCCATTGGCTTGTTCCCCGCTGAGAAGGAGGACGACCCAATGTGGAAGGATCGAGTTGAGCACGCCAAGGATGTGTGGGCTCTCTACCCTGGACATACCGCTCACCTGACGGTTTGGTGCATGAATGCCCTGTATCGTCTGCAGGCATTGCGAGGTGAGGCAATGTCCCAGCTGATGGGACTAGTGGAGTCTACCAAGATCACCCTAGATAATAGGGAGGACCTTGTGGTCGACTTTTCCTCTGAGCTGGTGGAAAAGGATCTCCAGGTGGAGCAGATGGCCACCCAAATCCAAGAGCTTGAGGATCAGGTGGAGGCCAGGGAGAACACCATCGAGGTTCTGGAAGATCAGCTCCAGACCACACAACAACAGCTTGAGGAAGCCAACCAACATTAGGATCTGCACCATCAAGAGATTCAAGACATGGAGGCAGAAGGGGCCAATGAGGATGTCGACATCGAGGGAGGAGAGGAACCGGAGCCTGCATCCAGCTTGGACACTGCTGGCTCAGGAAGACTACCTTCCCCCGAGTCTAGCGTTGCCTTGTTTGCTCATTAGATTTTAAGGCTAGGATAGAAGTGTGCATCGGTAGAACTCCTCGAAACTAGCTTAGCTTTTGCACCTTGGAGGTACTAGGCTAGAGAGAGTCGAGTATTTTGAGTACTGCTGTAACTATTGCAAAAAAACTCTTTTGGCATGTTAAATGATGGATGGTTTCTACTTTAAGTATGAGTGAAATTTTATTCTGTTGGTACAATTGTGAAGGCAAGGAAATATTTGAAATCTTACGAACCAGTTATTTAAGATCCCTTATCATGTGCAATCATGGAATTCAAAGTGTGACATTAAGAACATCCTAAATTTCAAATGGCAGGAAGAGCGCGCTGTGGACAGAATGAGTGCATTCCTCCACCCTCGCCGCAGCCTCCTACCATGCAGGAGCTAATGGCTCAGCAGAATGTGATCCTGCGACAGCTAGCTCACCGTCAGCCACCACCCCAGCATTATGGTGGTGGTGATCATCATCAGCTTCCCTTAGCAGCAGCCACTTATCAGGAGTTTCTCAGTACCCAGCCACCGTTGTTCACTCGGGCAGAAGACCCACTCGACACAGATGTTTGGCTCAGGGTGGTCGAATCCAAATTCCCACTGCTTAATGGAGAGTGTTCCGATGAGGCCAAGGTCCGTTTCACCACCCAGCAACTTCGTGGGCCCGCGCAGTCATGGTGGGACCATTTCCTTGCTATGCAGCCGGTTGACCACATGGTTGAGTGGGGAGAGTTTAAGGCAGCATTCAGAGGACATCACATACCAGCAGGCATCATGGACCGCAAGCTGAATGAATTTTTGGCACTCACTCAGGGAGGTCATACAATGTTGCAGTATGCCCAAGCCTTTCATGACATGTGTCAGTATGCAGGCTATCATGCTGACACGGATGAGAAGAAGAGAGACAGATTCAGGAGGGGCCTCAGTACCAAGCTCCGCGACCGTCTCAACATAGTCAGGGCCAATAGCTACAATGAGTTAGTCAACATGGCCATCTCTCAGGAGGACTGCATCATAGCCCGTTAGGAAGAAAAGAAGAGGAAGACCCCTATGGCAGGACCTTTAGCTCAGCCCCAGCGCTTCAGGATTGTATCCGACACTCAGAGTAGGGGACCTCAGCATCAGCAAGGGCGATGGGTGATCCGACCACAACAGCAGCAGCAGGCACCCAACCGCTCTCAACCCCCAGTTCAGAGGAACAACAACCAGCCACAGCAGCAGTACTGTCAGGGCAATCACAACAGGTGTTTCACTTGTGGCATCACTGGACATTATGCTAATAATTGTCCCAAGAACCAGCAGAGGCAGGGTAGAATGCAAATCAGCACCAAGGCAAGAGGCAGAGGGTGCAAGTGAGGCAAGGCAGGCTGAACTTCACCACATTGGCTGACATTCCAAAGGGAGCACCCGTCATGACTGGTATCTTCTCTGTTTTAAATTTTCTTGTCGTCATTCTTTTCGATTCCGGTGCATCACACAGTTTCATCACCGTAAAATTTAGTGCCAAGTGTCAGTTACCTTTTCATCAGACGAATGGGGGCATTATGATCGCTACACCAGGAGGCAGGGTTGCCACCTATCAGATCAACAGGCATGTGCCAATAAGATTGGGTAGTTTTCATATTTAAAACCACCCTCCTAATCATGGGATTGGAGAGCATGGATATCATCTTGGGAACTGACTAGTTATCATTGAGAGCACCTAGAGGGGGGGGTGAATAGGTGATCCTGTAAAACTTGAAAACTTAAGCCACAAAACTTGGTTAAGCGTTAGCACAGTGAATGCCAAGTGGCTAGAGAGGAGTCAAAACACAATAACCACAAGAAATCAATCACAGAGCTGGCACGGTGGTTATCCCGTGGTTCGGCCAAGACCAACGCTTGCCTACTCCACGTTGTGGCGTCCCAACGGACGAGGGTTTGCAATCAACCCATCTCAAGCGGTCCAAAGACCCACTTGAATACCATGGTGTTTGCTTGCTTTACTCAATCCATTTGCGAGGAATCTCCACAACTTGGAGCCTCTCGCCCTTACACTTGAAGATCACAAAGAAGCACAGAGCAAGGGAGGGAATTAGCAACGCACTCAAGGACAAGAAATCACAGCAACACCACGCACACAAGTCACAATGAGAGCTCACAACACAACTCAATGAGTTCACCACTCAACTAGAGCTCTAATTGCTATCGCAAAGAATCAAAGGCGCGGAATCGATGTCTTGGTGCTTAGGAATGTTGTAGGAATGCTTGATGTTCTCCTCCATGCGCCTAGGGGTCCCTTTTATAGCCCCAAGGCAGCTAGGAGCCGTTGAGAGCATTCTTGGAAGGCTGATCTTGCCTTCTGTCGACTGGCGCACTGGACAGTCCGGTGCACACCGGACACTGTCCGGTGCCCGATTTCCTTCCATAAATAGCGTAGTCGACCGTTGGCAGCCTGAGAGCCGTTGGCGCACCGAACATGTCCGGTGCAACACGGGACAGTCTGGTGCCTCCTTCTAGCCGTTGGCTCGGCCACGTGTCCCGCGCAGATCGCGGCGTCCGACCGTTGGCCTGGCCGACCGTTGGCTCACTGGACAGTCCGGTGAATTATAGCCGTACGTCACCAATGAATTCCCGAGAGGGACGAGTTCGCCTGTGAACGGCCCACCGGACAGTCCGGTGCGCCACCGGACAGTCCGGTGAATTATAGCCGTACACCGCCGTCGAAGTCCCGAGAGCAGCCTGTTCGCCAGCCTGGCGCACCGAACACTGTCCGGTGTACCACCGGACAGTCCGGTGCTTTAGACTGGGCAAAGTCTTGGCTACTCGAGCCAAGGCATTTTCAATTGGATTTTTTCCTGTTTCCAGCACTTAGACACAATACATTAGTCTCTAAAACAATGTACTAAGTCTGAGAAACATACCTTTATCCTTGATTTGTACTTTGTCCACCATTTTACACTTAGGCGCTTGTGTTGGACACTAAATCACCAAAATACTTAGAAATGGCCCAAGGGCACATTTCCCTTTCAATCTCTCCCCTTTTTGGTGATTTATGCCAACCACAACATAAAGCAAGTAGAACAAGTACAAAATCAATTCAACTAAGAACTCAAAATTGTTTTGATTCAAATTTGACTTATATGGATCACTCTATGCCACCACTTGGTTTGTTTTTGCAAATCAAAACTCAAATTTCTATCTCTAAGTCAAACACACATGTTAAGACATAAAGAGAGTCATTCCAAGAGAAATTGATTCAAGATTTCAAAAACTCCCCCTTTTTCCCATAATCATCACTTCTCCCCACAAGAAGCCAATTTTTGACAAGAGAGACAATAAAAGAGTTTTGACAAACCAAAAGCTCTATTCTACTATTTTCAAAAACTCTCAAGTGGTAGATGATCCATTTATCACTTTGGCCTTTATTTTCACCCCCTTTGGCATTAAGCACCAAAACGGGATTAATCTTGGCCCTTTAACCTCATTGCCTCACCAAAATCTTCAAATAAGAACACAAAGGCAATAAGAGTACATGAGATGAACTTGGAATAAGTTACCCTCTCATCGGAGTGTAGTGGAAGTCTTTCATGGTCCAAGTCCACCTTTCCCTTTCAAAACTCCTTTGAGACTAAATCAAGCAAACTCAAGCAAACGGTTAGTCTCAAAGGGTCAAGTTGTACCTCAACTCCCCCTAAATATGTGCATCACTGGCACAAGGACTTGTGAGGTCTGGGGATTGATTATACAACTTGAGCACCACAAGTAAGCAACAAAATGCAGAAGGAAAATGATCAAAGGCATAAATACATGTATGCTATAAATCAATCCAAGTTCCGCGAATCTAGGACATTTAGCTCACTATGCAGCCTGCAAAAGGTCTTTTCATCTAAAGGCTTAGTGAAGATATCGGCTAGCTGGTTCTCGGTGCTAACATGAAACACTTCGATATCTCCCTTTTGCTGGTGGTCTCTCAAAAAGTGATGCCGGATGTCAATGTGCTTTGTGCGGCTGTGCTCAACAGGATTTTCCGCTATTCGGATAGCACTCTCATTGTCACATAGGAGTGGGACTTTGCTCAGATTGTAGCCAAAGTCCCTGAGGGTTTGCCTCATCCATAGTAGTTGCGCGCAACACTGTCCTGCGGCAACGTACTCGGCCTCAGCGGTGGATAGGGCAACGGAGGTTTGTTTCTTAGAGTTCCATGACACCAGGGACCTTCCTAAGAATTGGCACGTCCCCGATGTACTCTTCCTATCGACCTTACATCCAGCATAGTCGGAATCTGAATATCCAATCAAGTCAAAGTTAGACCCCTTTGGATACCAGATCCCGAAGCAAGGCGTAGCGACTAAATATCGAAGAATTCGCTTCACAGCCACTAAGTGACACTCCTTAGGATCGGATTGAAATCTAGCACACATGCATACGCTAAGCATAATATCCAGTCTACTAGCACATAAATAAGCAAAGAACCTATCATGGACCGGTATGCTTTTTGATCAACGGACTTACCACCTTTGTTGAGGTCGGTGTTGGTCCGTCGGTTTCCCATCGGCGTCTTTGCGGGCTTGGCGTCCTTCATCCCAAACCGCTTTAATAAGTCTTGTGTGTACTTCGTTTGGGAGATGAAAGTGCCGTCCTTGAGTTGCTTCACTTGGAACCCAAGGAAGTAGTTCAACTCGCCCATCATCGACATCTCGAATTTCTGCGTCATCACCCTGCTAAACTCTTCACAAGACTTTTGGTTAGTAGAACCAAATATTATGTCATCGACATAAATTTGGCATACAAAAAGATCACCATCGCAAGTCTTAGTAAAAAGAGTTGGATCGGCTTTCCCAACCTTGAAAGCATTAGCAATTAAAAAGTCTCTAAGGCATTCATACCATGCTCTTGGGGCTTGCTTAAGTCCATAGAGCGCCTTAGAGAGCTTACACACGTGGTCGGGGTACCGTTCATCCTCGAAGCCAGGGGGTTGCTCCACATACACCTCCTCCTTGAATTGGCCCGTTGAGGAAAGCGCTCTTCACATCCATTTGGTACAACCTGAAAGAATGGTGAGCGGCATATGCTAGCAAAATACGAATTGATTCTAGCGTAGCCACAGGAGCGGAAGTCCTCCTCAAAGTCCAAACCTGCGACTTGGGCATAACCTTTTGCCACAAGTCGAGCTTTGTTTCCTCATCACCACCCCGTGCTCGTCCTGTTTGTTGCGGAACACCCACTTGGTTCCCACAACATTTGCTTGGGACGAGGCACCAGTGTCCAAACTTCATTGCGCTTGAAGTTGTTGAGTTCCTCCTGCATGGCCAATACCCAGTCCGGATCTAGCAAGGCCTCTTCTACCCTGAAAGGCTCAATAGAAGAGACAAAGGAGTAATGCTCACAAAAATTAACTAATCTCGAGCGAGTTAGTTACTCCCTTGCTAATATCACCCAATATTTGGGTCGACGGGATGATCCCTTTGGATCTTCGCTCGAACTTGGGTTGGAGGTGCCTGAGATGCTTCTTCCTCTTCATCTTGTGCTCCCCCTTGATCATGCGCCTCAACTTGAGGTACCTGTTCGTCATCTTGGGATGGGGAAGCACCTTTGTTGAGGAAGACGGTTGATCTTGCTCCAATTGTTCCTGAGGCCGTACATCTCAATCGCCATTGTAGGCGTCTGTGGCCGTTGGAACGTTCTTCTTCATCTACATCATCAAGATCAACAAGCTTGCTCTCTGGAGAGCCATTAGTCTCATCAAATACAACGTCGCTAGAGACTTCAACCAACCCGATGATTTGTTGAAGACCCTATACGCCTTTGTATTTGAATCATAACCTAATAAAAAACCCTTCTACAGCTTGGGAGCAAATTGGAATTCCTACCCTTCTTCACTAGAATGGTAGCATTTACTCCAAATACACGAAAGTATGATACATTGGGTTTGTTACCAGTTAGCAGCTCATATGAAGTCTTCTTGAGGAGGCGGTGAAGATAGACCCTGTTGATGGCATGGCAAGCCGTGTTCACGGCTTCCGACCAAAAACACTCGGGGGTCTTGAACTCTCCAAGCATAGTCCTCGCCACATCAATGACGTCCTGTTCTTCCTTTCTACACACCATTTTGCTGAGGTGTGTAGGGAGCGGAGAACTCGTGCTTGATCCACCTCCTCCTCAAGGAACTCCTCCACTTGAAGATTCTTGAATTCGGACCCGTTGTCGCTTCTTATCTTCTTCACCTTGAGCTCAAACTCATTTTGATCTCTCCTTAGGAAAGCGCATGAGGTGTCCCTTGGGTTTCAGACTTATCCTGCAAAAAGAACACCCAAGTGAAGCGGGAAAAGTCATCAACGATAACTAGACCATAATTAATTCCTCCTATGCTCAGATAGGCGACGGGTCCGAAGAGGTCCATATGCAGCAGCTCCAGAGGTCTTGAAGTGGTCATCACATTCTTGCTGTGATGTGCTCCTCCCACTTGTTTACCTACTTGACAAGCTGCACAAGGTCTATCTTTTTCGAATTGCACGTTAGTCAAACGTATCACGTGTTCTCCCTTTAGAAGCTTGTGAAGGTTCTTCATCCCCACATGTGCTAAGCGGCGATGCCACAGCCAGCCCAGGCTAGTCTTAGCAATTAAGCATGCATCTAGACCGGCCTCCTCTTTTGCAAAATCAACTCAATAAAGTTTGCCGTCTAGTACACCCTTAAAAGCTAGTGAACCATCACATCTTCTAAAGACAGACACATCTACATTTGTAAATAGACAATTATATCCCATATTACATAATTGACTGACAGATAGTAAATTATATCCAAGAGACTCAACTAAAAACACATTAGAGATAGAGTGTTCATTTGATATTGCAATCTTGCCTAAACCTTTCATCTTGCCTTGGTTCCCATCACCGAATATGATTGTATCTTGGGAATCTTTATTCTTGACGTAGGAGGTGAACATCATCTTTTCCCCCGTCATATGGTTCGTGCATCCGCTGTCGATAATCCAGCTTGAACCCCCGGATGCATAAACCTGCTAGGCAAATTTAGGCTTGGGTCTTAGGTACCCAACTCTTGTTGGGTCCTACAAGGTTAGTCAAAATTGTCTTAGGGACCAAATGCAAGTTTTATCACCCTTGCATTTTGCCCCTAATTTCCTAGCAACTATCTTCCTATCCTTTCTACAAATAGCAAAGGAAGCATTTAAAGCATGATAAATTGTAGAGGGACCATTCATAATTTTTCTAGGAACATGAACAATATTCTTTCTAGGCACATGATGAATATTTTTCCTAGGCATATCTCTACCATGCATATAGGAAGAACTGGAAGCATACATAGCATAAGAATCATAGGCATGTGAATCAAAAGCATTACAACTCCTATGAAACTGTCTTCTATCATTGTACATAAAAGCATGGTTCTTTTTAGTACTACTTGCCATAGGGGCCTTCCCTTTCTCCTTGGCGGAGATGGAAGCCTTATGGCTTGTTAAGTTCTTGGCTTCCCTCTTGAAGCCAAGCCCATCCTTAATTGAGG
>JAOPSE010000104.1:8566827-8681164 GCA_029449295.1 Zea luxurians | reverse complement strand
AGGATATGGTTGCTAGAGTGACTTGGCCGTCTACCTTGCCACCGGGTTGGACAGTCGAGTGGGACCCTACCTCAGCAGGAGAGGAGCAGGAGAAGTGGTGGGCCAGGCTTCCCCATCCTCCCTTATGTATCGTTAGTTAATTTCCGCTGCATCCGAACAATGATTATCACTTTTGCAAAACCGATGATGTTGTAATAACCTTAAGCACTTCTTTAATGTGGTTTTATGCTTTATTGTATTTACTCTGTGCCTCACCTTCGAGTGAGTACGTGGTACTTGATCCTGTTAGTGGCCTTGTCAGACTAGATCCGAGGGACTGACGTTTTATTCCTATTTAAGTGTAGTCTAGCCTCTAAGGCGGACTTAGGCACTTAAGTTGGAATAATTCGGCAGTTCCACCACATTAAAGGACGACAAATTGGATCCGTGCTAGAAAACCTAGGGAAACTGAGGCTGTGTATCTTTTGATGATCCAAATGTCGAAGAAGTTGCGAAAAATATATATGCAATGGCAGCTAAGCAGAGCCAAGGATCATTTAAGCCACAAAGGGAGAAAGACATCCTAACGTCTGGTCTCGGTAACCCTAAGCATGCAGGCCATGTACGAGGAATCTCGTCTAAGGAAGGATGGAAGGAAGGATTCGGACCACAGTGGGAAGGTTTGTACAAGAAACGTGATCGATACAAAGAAGAGTTGTCGGATTATTTTAAGCAGGAGGCAAAGAAAGAGTTCAAAGACTTGATGTCTCAAATGCTATCAAATCCTCCACCAGAATTGATGCAGCAGTTGGCAAGTGCGATGTCTGTTCAACAGATGACCACTCCACAGCTGCAAATAATTCTAGCAGCTCAACCGCCAGCTTCCACCGATTGTACAACCGTCCCAAGCTCTATCGCATCAACGGGAAATAAGGTCCGTTATCCAGTTGATGACATAACAAGGCCAGTGACATGCACACTGGTTATAAGATATGGTATTAACTATAATCGCACAAAGAAAGTAGGAATAGGCATTGCGATCCCAGGACGTAAGTTTCATGGAAGCGACATACCAGATGATTATTGCAGGGTAGAAGTGACGATGGTCGTCTAAGGATCTGAAGACGACATGCTAGACATCCCTGGGCCCGAAGGAATCGAGACACTTGGACAAGCCATCAAAAATTTCATCCTTTGGCCTCGAAGGGATGTCGAATTGGTTGATCCACCAACGCCGTCGTCATCTCATCCTCAACCATCTTCGCCTCCTCAAACTTTAGTACCTTTACATCCATCATCACCTCCACAATCTTCCCATGCTGCTCCTCATCCTCTTTCTAATCCACTGTCTCCGCCACAAGCATCAACATTTAGGACACCACCACCTTCTCCACAGCCATCAAGGGATTCACGACAATCAAAGAAATCTAAATTCCCTCTACCAAAATTGGTGTCCACATTCGAGAAGAAGAAGTAAAGCTACTATGCTGGCATAGCTCGATTTTTGAAAGGGATTCGACCGGACCTCACGTCACGTACTGTTGATTTGGCTGAGCACGAGGAGTCTACAGAAAAGGCTAAGGAAGTGGCCGCAAAGATAAAGATCCTAACTAAGGCAGATTATAAAAACGTGCCTAAACATTATGTGCCGGCCAGACCTCTACTAACTCTTGAGAAACTGAGGAAGGTCCCTGCTGGTATTAAAAGGTTGCATGACTGGTACATGCATGCATCATCAGTTGGCATTGACGCCATTAGTGTGCATATACCAGACCATGCTTTCATTGGTTCGGACCAAAACTGTGATACCCAGTTTGCAAAGAAGAGAGGTTTGGGTTTATTCTTTCTTTGTTTTTTTCTCTTTCAGGTGGTGCGCTTTTGGGGATTGGAATTTTGGGAGGAAAACCTCAGAAAAACATAGAATTTATGTTGGTTGTGTACGCGGGGGACGGGAGCACAAGCATGTGAGCGATTTTGGGCCGTTGATCTCGATCCGACGGAAAGCCCATTCTTTTCCTCCCCCAACCCTAACCGCCCCTCTTGTTTTTCCCCTAGTGTGCAGCTGCCCCTCCCCCTCTCTTCTCCCTTGTGTTGGCCGCCGCCCTCCCCATCTCCATTTCCCTCAAGTTCTTGCAGCTCCCACAACAACCTAGCTGCCCCCTCTTCCCCTCCCAAGGTGCAACCCCTTTCCCGCGTGGATCCACGTCGCGTTGGTGCAAGTCTGCAATTGGATTTTTGGTGGAAGGAAGAAGGAGGGAGAAAAGGGGAGAATTCAAGGTGATTTTGAGATTATCTCTTGTTTAATTGTGCTGCAATCCAATTAATTATATGTTTACCTATGCGAATCGATAGAGGTGCTGTCTAGAAATTTTGTGGGTGGGCAAACAGCAGTAGTTCTAGTGGTTTCTGGGACATTTCGTGGGTAATTTGTGGGAATCAGTGGGAGAATCATGTAGAGCATTGTCATACCTTTCCAACGAGTTCTTATGCGCTCGATTCGGAGTTATATTTTACGAGATATCGCTGTTTGAATCCGGATATGTTGCTGTCCAAAAATAGATTGCAGGGGTTATCTTGTGGATGGTTTTGGGCCAATTAGATGTTGAAATTTAATTATAATTTGTATACAAAACTTGTGGGAAATTTTCTGTAAATGCCTCTGAAGTTTTTGTTTGTTACCACTGCTGTCATAATTTTAAAGTTATGAAATTGTTAAGCAGCGCCGCTGCAGTTTGGTGGGTGTTGGGGAGAGTTGTCGCCTGCGGCGGGGTTTGAATTGTGCACAGGTGCGTGTCATTTATGAGCGTTGTTATGTGAAATTTGTGCACTAAGTTGTGTGTCAAAAACATGGTGGACTTTCGAATCGTACTTAGGGCTTTGTCCAAACTTCCCCGGTGAAGGCAAGTAAAATAGTGGTGGTTTATACCGTTGATTGATTTACGTGTCCTATACTTGATCATATCCATGTCAAATGTATTCATTTTCGTACTCCAATGTGGGAACTGTTGCTTGATGTTATTCATGTTCCATTATTTACTTATGTTGAAGATGTTGTTCGAGCATATTACATGTGTTAATTATCATATTGAAGAAGTGGAAGTTTTGTTTACCACATGTTGGGTGGAGGGTCTCATGTTGTTGTCATGCATAGTGCATCCATCATCCCTTGCATAGAAGTTTTGTCGCGACCATATGGTCTGACCGTACTGGTACACTCAGCATCATACGTTGCCTGAGGAGGGGTATGATGCAGCTTCATACCCTTAGAGGTATGAAGGCAAAGTCATTACTGCATCTATAGCCATGTGCATTCATGCGTGGAATGTGGGGCCTGTTATGGCTATGTGGTTATTGTGGATGTTCACTTTGTGTTTCGTTTTGGAACTGAGTAGTTGATATCTTGTTTACTTGCTGTATTTTAATATTCAAGATGGAAGTTGTGAACTACGTGGTTGTTAAAACACGGTTTGTTTACATTGTCAAATTGCTATTTGATCATTTTATTTGCTAAGATGTGTCATCTCACTCTGTTTGATGCAGGCACTTGAATCTTGCTTGGGGAAAGGTAGGATAGTAGCAGCACGGTCACTACACCTTAAATAATTGTACCACTGCTTAGTACGAATGTTAAACAGAGATTGAAGTCTAGGGGAATAATATGTTCTAGCCTCATAGTAGTCGAATTTGCTTTTGAGGTTGGCTGAATTACATTTCTATTTTACTTTATTTGGTTATGAATGTTCGTTACCTACATTATGCATTCTGATTATACTCTGTGGATTATCTATCTCTTACATTATGTGTAAACTGTATGTTCCTCTCGTTTCTGCTATTTTCAAGGGAGGTGCTGTCGGATTTTCTTTACTTTTGTCTTTACTTCTTTCTTATGTTGTTGAAGTTTCTGTGGGAAGGGACTTTGGTAACATTCATTGTGTGGGAGCAATTGGGTGTTACAAAAGGCCTTTCTTGCATTCGAGGACATGTGGTTAATGTTGAACCTTCAGAAACTCGACGTGCAAATTGTGACTCTATTTGTACTGTAAGTGTCGCTCATATTTCCACATCTATGTGTTATTTAATTTTAAATGACTGACACATGCACGTGTGACTTGTAGAATGCAACATGACCAACAAGAGATCCTTTAAGTAAGTGTGATTTTGCATAAAAAATAATAATTTCAATACACATGCATCACAAATTAATTTGATTCGTACAGGGACCACTGGATATGCTTCCTCTTTATCCTAAGGTTGGAAAGGTGCTGGTGCTCGACTCCTTGAACTATGACCCTTCAACCTATGCAAAATTCCTTAGTATCTTAGAGCAGTAAGTCCTTTCTATGCATGCATGCATACTTATATCATTGAGAATTTTAAAATAACATGGAGATTCTACTTGAGATCACAGAGCATTTAGGTTTTATAAGTTTAAAGGTGGAAAGTACAACAAGACCAAAAAATGTGTTCCACTAGACATCCATCATCACAGGCCGGTAAGTATTGTGAATTTATGAATATATATCATACACAATGCTGCAACTAAATACAAATCTCTCCTGTTATGTATGTGGTGCCACAAGCAACCACAAGGATCGGTCCTATGTGGATTCTATGCGTGCGAGTTTATGAGAATGGACGGACGATACATCACAAACCCTAGCAAGGTATTATTAGTAATAGTCATGTTTGTATTTGTCAATTAATGATGCAAATGTGAATAGATGATGTTTATAAACTTCCTTTATAGGAATTTCAAAAAGGAAATCTGGAGAACTTGACTGAAGCTGCATTGTATGGTATAGTTGAAGACCTATGCACATTCATATTAAAAGAGGTCATTCCAGGTGAAGAGAAATATCACGACGCTTCTAGTACATTAGCTATGCCAGAGTTAGAATATTAACAGAAGTTAGTAGACTTTCTCTTAAACGAGATAGTTACTAGCTAGAGCATAGGTGAAAAACTTATATGCTCAGTTTTGATGTATAGAATGTATCGAATTTAATTCAGTTTTGATTGATTGAAAATTTATAGTTGTAAACAGAAAAATATGTGTTGTAAACAATATATTGTAAATAGATTTGTGTAAATAAATATAAAATTTAGTTTGGTTTTAAAATTTGAAAAAGACAGGAAACTTGTACTGGCGGGAAATGGTAAGCAGACCGCTAGTGCTAATGTTATTTCCACTGGCGAGCTACTAAAGAAAACCGCTAGTGATAATAATGTTTCCACAGGCATTTTCTTAAGCAGCCCGCTAGTGAAAATTCAGTTTTGTTTGAAAATTTGAAAAAAAGGCAGGAAACTTATACTGGCGGGAATGGTAAGCAAATTGCCAGTGCTAATGTTATTTACACTGCGGGCTGCTAAAGAAAACCGCCAGTGATAATCATGTTTCCACAGGCGGTGTCTTAAGCAGACCGCCTGTGAAAAATCATGTTTTCACATGCGGTTTCTTAAGCAAACCACCAGTGCTAATGTTATTTACACTAGCGGGCTGGTAAAGAAAACCGCTAGTGATAATAATGTTTCCACATGCGGTTTCTTAAGCAGTCTGCCAGTGAAAATCATGTTTCCACATGCGGTTTCTTAAGCAAACCACCAGTGCTAATGTTATTTACACTGGCGGCTGCTAAAGAAAACCGCTAGTGATAATGTTATTTACACTGGCGGTTAGCAATCAACAGCCTGTGAAAAGGCTGATTTCTATTTGCCCCTAGCACTGGCGGCACTGAAAAAACGCCAATACAAATAGCTCTAGGACCGCCACTATAGAGCTTCTGTGTACTAGTAATAGTCATCTACGTGCTTGAATGTTTGTTCTTGTGATACATGTCTGATTTGGATCTTTGATTGTGTGTGATAAGTTGTGGAGTAATGTCCACAATTACATCTGCATATACATATAGGCATAAATATGAATAAATAAAATTCATAAGATAACTAAACAACCTAGATTATCCTCCATTAAAGTGTATCTATTTTAAATAGATCCCTCTTAACTTAAAGGATTCTATCTTATCCTAATAGGTTCATCTTATGCTAAAAAAATATCTTATCCTCATAAATTGTTTATAGGATAAACTAGACCAACTAAGAATACCCCACTAGAATATATCATGCCTAATAGATCCATCTTACCTTAATAGATCCATCTTATCTTAATAGATTCATCTCATCCTAAATTAACAACCAGGATCTAATCCAAAATAATGAAATCTTATCTAGCCTAATCTAGTCACACAAATGTAACTTAGATCCGATCTAATGTGATAAATTAATCTAACCTAATGAAAGCTAACCTCAAGTTGAGCTAATCTAATGTAAGTTGCTTAACAAGAAGGATAATACTGATGAAATAAATGATGTTCTACTCCTATAAAATATGTTTTAATTTAATTCACTCTGCACTAAAATAAGGACGACAGACTACTTGACCATATGCAACTACCTTGCCCATCAGATGGTTGCATAACCCATCTATTTTAACCTAACAGAGATTCTGACCTACCTACCCATATAATCCATCCTATCTCAACAGATTCTAACATATATTAATAATGTGTATCCTACCCTGGTAGATCTATCCAACATAAACTAGTCTAATCTAGTTATATCCAATCTAATCTAGACCTACCTAATCTAATATATCCAATCTAAAGGGAGTTACTTAAACAAGTTCGTTAATACTGGTAACATAGATTAGGCCATATTCCTATAAATGGGTTTTAACCTAAATTGGTGTCTTAGACCAACTCGTCCGTGAAACCACAACCTAGACTATGTTATAGGTTGCCCAACCCATTTATCTCAAAAGCAAAGTAAAACTCTGTTTAACCTACCTACCCCCATGTACCCGCAATTGTTATCACAACTCAGATAAAGGCATCTACACCACAACCGATGATCCCTAAATCAGACCCAAGAAGAAGGTTAACCTCGACAATGAAGGATATGAGTAAAAATAGATCTTCAGATGAATCAAGATCCACCACCCGTAATAAAAGTCTCCCTTACCCAACTTTTCCTTATTCCCAAAGGAAGCTCGATTATGCCATAGTACACTCATTCTATGTCAACACTCACCTAATAGTTAAAAAAAACTATTGTACCCTTGTTTTCTATGCCACACCTGCTAATATATGAAAATTTTAGGTGTATAAAAATATATATTGGAATATCCACTTAGATATAAAAAATATACTAGAATTTCATAAAGATAAAGTCAGCTTGATATGCTCAATTAAATGGCATTCTTAAATAGGGTTATATAATCTAATGTGATCTAATCTAATGTGGTCTACTTAAACAGATTAGAGATACTGATAGAGGAGATTAGAGCCTACTAGCTAGGTGTTAACTTAATCTAGTGTATTAGACCAACTCAACCATGAGCAGAAGATCTAACCCAACCAATAGAGTAATGATGAATTGTATAATCTATCTATCCCCACCTAACATCAAACAAGATTTTGACCTACATCATGTAGTCTATCTCACCCATATTTATCTCATCTTGACAGATTCTATCTTACCTTTGGACATTCACCTTATATGACTAGTTATCCCAATCTTGACATAAAACAACAGATTAAGCCCTGCCAAAGAATCTTCAATTCATAACCAGCTATTAGCCTATTCCTTCTGCCTACCAAATAATTTTTCTTGCAAAACTATCTTACCATATGCTTCTAACTTAGATGGTCAATACCAGGAAGTGAGGAGGAATCGATCTACTAGCCAACCCGCACAACAGGAGGATTATCAGGCAACAGCAAACAGAACTGAATCCTCCAAATCCTCCACCGGCTGGAACCGATCCAGTGATTGCCGCCCAAATGCAGGTACTACAACAAATGACAAACACGGTGAACAAAATACAAAATCAGATAAGACAAGAACGCCAGGAAATGCGTTAGGACCGGTTGGAGATGCGACAAGAAATGAGGCAAGAACGGTTGGAAAGACAACAACAACAACAACACCTACTACCTCCAACACCACCACCAGCTCCACCAATATACATATATATATATATTTATATATATATTAATATTTGTAAGACCTAAATGTTACTTTAGTTAGTAGTTAGTATTTTACTATTTTAGGAATAATAATAAGGTCTATTTGACCCTATGTGTTGCTAATAAGTTATGTATCAGGTTGAGATTTTTGTTTCTACATATGTGTTCAGACAATATCGGTATGCATTTTTGTTTCTTACAAATCTCGAGGACGGACTTTCTGTTAAGGGAGGTAGGATTTTTAAACCATGAAATGTGTCAGGAGTTCGGGTATTCCTTCCACATCTTTTATAGGAAGTAACACTAAGAAATTGAGTAAACTTAAGATAAAATAGAAATATCTTCCATCTAGTAAGATAAAATATTCTTCTCATGAAATTTAAAGAATGCTCTTAAATAAAAATATATTCAAGGTTAAGTGATTCTTGGTAAAAGAGAACACATCATTTTCCCCTAAATAAGTAAGATAATGAGTACTAATTTTAGTTAGCTTGAAATTTGATCACATACTCAAAAGTAATATCTTTCCTAAAATAAAATAAAATGTGTGCATGTCATATTTTGAGCCTTTGCCTAAACCAAGGAATAAAATAATCTAAGTAAATATAAGTAAAGAAGATTATCTATCTTAAGTGTGCATTCAAAGATAATATTTCCTTAAAAGAAATACTATGTGTATAATCCATCATTAAAGCATTTATATAAAGGGATAAAAAATCAAGAAAGAATGAAATAATTAAATTATGCATCATACTCGACTTTTGGATGTGCACATTAGTGTGATGTGAGGTTTAAACACAGATTTAAATTCAAATTGAAGACTGAAATAGGAATAAAAATCAAAACAAGAAAAAATGAAAAGGAAAACTAACCTGCTTACGGGCCTCGTCCACTCTTCAGCCCAGTCATGGCCCAATTCCCCTCTGACGCCGCTCGACTCATTCACTGCGTGCTGCTCGCCTTGGTTGTCGCTCTATGGGCCCAATCCATTAGCCTCAGCGCCACCGTCTTCTTTGCCGTAATGGATCGCAGCGAGGTCCGCGACGAGGTCCGCCCAGTTGTAGGGAAGATGGGTGCATGGTTGTCGGGATTGAGATTAACAACCTAGATTGGATTGGGATTTCTGGGCACGCACCCTGTGTCTGGGGGAATTCATGGACCATTGATCGGTTTAGGGAGGGTCGCGATTTGCTCAGGGTGTCTATTCGGTTAGAGGGAATCAGGACCTTAGGATCGTGGGGTAGTGGTTTAGATTAGATCGCGCCTTGATGAAATCTGGGCCGTAGCTGTTAAATCATGCGGTTCGGCCAGAATTGATCCGGGTCGTTGAATCCCTGGCATACGATTTGGATCAGATCCCTTCTATGTTAGACCAGAGCCAATGGATCGGATCCAATGGTACCGCATGCATACCGGTTCGTAGGGCTCGAATCTATTCTGGAGCGTTGAAAGCAGATCGCATGGCCCAGATAATAAGATATCCCTTGGCCAGAGAATTATGCAAAAGAGACCTTGTAGAGTTATTAAATCAACCTGTGGTTCACTAGTAGTCAAAAGAAATTACAACTGAGCCCCGATGTTTACAAATAGAACCCTGCACTTCACAGTAATGATGCGCGCAGTCCGGACAAAGAATAAAATCAGATAAATTCATTTATAAAATGATTTTTAATGTAAAAATAATTGTAGGAACTTGTGTAAATCCTAGAAAATTCATTTTAATTCTTTTTAGTCCATTTTAGTGCCTATAATTTGGTAATAATATTGTGTATCACTAGGTAACATTGTTCTAGCATGAAAACCATATTAAAATTTATCACGCAATTATTCTTGTACCAAACACATAAGGACTTCAGAAATTCATAACTCGCAATCCGTAACTCCAAATTGATCCATTCCAGTTGTAATAAATTCATAATAATATTGTTCATCCTATGGTAACCTTATTTTATTATGAAACATATGGTTAAATTTATGCGCTTGATTTGTTTTGCACCTACTATTTAAAACTTTGAAAAATCGTAACTAATTCATTTTAACTCTGATTCGATCCAATCAAATTGCATTAGCCTCATAGAAATATTTACTACATAGTAGCAACAGTGATTATACGATATCACGTACTTCTATAATTAAGTAACTAATTGGATTAATCTATGTTTATTGGAATTAGCTTTTGTAATGTTAATATAGTATTATGAGCTTATGGTTATAATTTGACTAAAAGATGATCTTTAATCAAGTAATGACTTAGATTAAAGTTGGGATAATCATTATAGAATATTCTCTCATATGGTGTATATTAATCAATTTATAATATAGTTTAGTAATTAAATCGCATAGATCTTACATAAATCACAACTCCTTAACCATAACTCCGATTTTAGTAGTTCTCGAACCCACGACCTCGTAGCAACGCGTAGATTATTATTATATAGTTTGTTCTTATGTTTGGTGTGATGTTAACTTTTCCTATACCATGTTTGTTTGTATTGCTACGACTAGCGCGAGGTTACGAGTCATCTGAAGATCATCCTAGTACCTGGAATCTCAAGTCCCAGGCAAGTTGTGCCCTTGATCACTTTTATTTATCCAATAATGTTCTTTACAATCATTTATTCATGCATAGGTTTAATTTTGATGGGACCCAATAGGTCACCCTAGACTGGCTATCTTTATACCTTGTTTACCCCTGAACTACTTGGGTAGTTTTGCTATTGCTCTATATGGTTTTGGGTTTAATATTACATTATGTTTGTTGGGGGCCATCTCCTTCCGAAGGTCCTCAAAAACATAATTAACCATTTGTTTTTAGCATAAGCTATTACAGGAAGCTTTATCTTCAAGAGATAGACCTCTTTGCTATGATGAAGGACACCCAGGATGAAGATAGATCATAGTGAAGCGGAAGAATGTTGATAATGGCCGAAGAAGCAAAAGACTACTTAGTCCTTTACAATTTGTGTTACTATCATGTGTAAACATTAAGGACATAAATATATTTTTACTCGGGATGTGTCCCATGCCTATAAATAGATGAACAGTAACACTGTACTGTTCACGCTAGATTGTATCCACTCTCTCGCTTCCTCGCCTTCGAGCAAGCCAATGGTATTAATGTAATATTAATATTGTTGATATTCATATATGTTTTATGGAATGAAAGAATAAATGAGTTATTAAGATATAGCTATCATATTCATTTCCTCGCATTCCTGTCCCTATATTGATATGATGAAGGTGTGTCCTTCTTGACCTTCGTCCGAAGAGCATTATACCCGTAAGGAGATAATGCTTCGGGGGACGAAGGTCCTGAATGATTAACGGCTATGTTGCCTTGTTCTTGACTCACAACATTTGAGAACAAGTGACCAACATTGGCACACACCTTTGGTGAACTCACTTCCACAACCTTCGACAAAGCATCCACCTTCGATAGGCCGCCGAAGAAGGCAACGGTGCCAAAGGCTGCCCTACAGCCACTGGACACAAATCAGGACGCGCTCTCCCTACGAAAGGCCAGGAGTCAAAACAGAAAGGCCACTAGCCTAACTCTTCAGGAGGAGCAGCTTGACCAGGAAATCAGGGATTTAGAAGCAATCCATTAGCAAGTACAAAGGAAAAAGGAGAAGATGCTCCGCCTGGCTGACCTTCAGAAGAAGATTGACGAAGCCGCTGAGGAGATGTGTCATCTTACTCAAGATTACCAGGACCAAAGGACTTAGCATAGTGAGCTTCATCAGGAGAGCTCGTTCAATGAAGACAAATGGTATGATGATTTTCATCATGTTAACTTTACTTTTGGTGATGCTTCTCCTCTTGCAGCAGAATTGCAGGCTGCTCCATGGCCACCTTCGTACAAACCGCTACAACTCCCCATGTATGACGGGCAATCTGACCCAAAGCAATTCCTCATGAGCTATGAAGCAACCATATGGTGGCAACACTACTGTCATGGCAAAGTCCTTTGTCATGGCAGTCAAGAGTGTGGCTCAGACTTGGTACTCTTCTGTAACACCCCAGGCTTTAAGGGACAAAGCCGGGTGCATGTCATACATGCGCCAAAGAAGACAACATATATAATAACAGAGTGTATAGAGATAAATGTCACAATATAATCAGAGTACTTATTACATAGCGGAAGTCTTACAAAATAAAAGATAAATATAACAGGATCTAAAATCCATCCTTGGCGCCAGAAAGTCAACTGGGAGACGCCACCTAAATCGAATCGAACTCCTCGTTGTGGCTCCTCTTGAACCACATGTTCTTCTCCTATGGGGGTGTGAGACAACAAGGGTGAGCTCACACATGATCATAGCTCAACAAGTTGTGAGGAATAGTGTGGCATGAAATCACCAAAGGTGGGAGTTCATGTGAAGTGTAAGGCTGATCAACAAAATAAAGGTTGAAGCTGATGTTGGGGGCCTTCGGCTTCCGAAGGTCCTCAAAAATATGATTTGACAATGTTTTCCAAGTGAAATATGTGAACAGGTATCTTCGGAATTGGGCCACGAGTACACAGGAATATGGTCAAGATGAAGCTTGAATAGGACGGAAGGCGATCATAACGAAGGATAAGATGATCACGAAGCTATGCGCAGAAGAAGCTTCGGCATGACAGCAGAAAAGGGGAACCGACTTATATGGTGAAAAGACAAATTGGACCTCGAAGAATCACTATAGAATTATTGATAAATGTAAAGGGCATTAATGTAATTCTCCACGGGCTGCGCCCTGTGCCTATAAATAGATGAACAGTATTCCCGTACTGTTCACGCTGATCTGGCATCTGCTTTTCGCATCACGCCTGTATCTTTACTTTTCGACAATCCAAAGGTACATTTATAATTTGTTATTATGACTCTGATAATACAAAATAGAAATAAATTGATGATAATACCTGTGTTATTGTTCGTATTCCATGTATGTATTCTCCTTCATCATATGTTGGACTTACGAAGGTCTTTTCCCTCATAACCTTCATCTGAAATTCATTATATCTGAAGGGATATAATGTCTTGAAGGACGAAGGACTTTAACATTTAACACTTTTTATGTTGCCTTGTTCTTGACTCTTAGCATTTGAGAACAAGTCACCAACATTGGCGCCCACCTCCGGTGAACTCACATCCATTTTTTGAGTTTTGAACATCTTCGGCAAGCATCACCTTCGTCATGCCGCCGAGGAAAGCTTCAGCCACAGGGGCTGCTACTCTGCAGCCGTTGGATCCCAATCAGGATGTCCTTTCTCTCAGGGAGGCCCGAAGCCAGAAGAGGAAGGCCACCAGTCCAACGCCTCCGAAGGACGACTTGGATCAAGAAATCCAAAATTTGGAGATGCTCCATCAACAGGTCCAACGGAAGAAGGAAAAGATGGCTCGTTTAGCTGATCTACAAAGGCAGATAGACGAAGCCTCTGAAGAGCTTCGACATCTTGCTCAAGATGACCAGAATCAAAGGCCCCCGCGCAGAGAGCTTCATCAAGAGGGCTTCTACAACGAGGGCGACTGGTATGAAGATTTCCATCATGGAAATTTTGCTTTTGATGATGCTTCTCCCCTGTCAACAGAACTGCAGGCTATACCTTGGCCATAGTCTTACAAGCCACCTCAGCTCCCCATGTACGACGGTCATTTAGACCCGAAGCAATTCTTGATGAGCTATGAAGCAACCATATCTTCGTATGGTGGCAACACGGCGGTCATGGCAAAGTCTTTCGTCATGGCTGTCAGGAGTGTTGCACAAACCTGGTACTCCTCTCTTCGACCAGGGACAATCACTTCATGGCAAAAGCTAAAGGACATGTTGATAACCAGCTTCCAAGGGTTTCAACCAAAGCCAATTACTGCCCAAGCTTTATTCCAGTGCACCCAGGACCACGAAGAATATCTTCAGGCGTATGTCCGAAGGTTCCTGCGTCTGAGGGCACAGGCACCAACAGTGCCCAATGAAATTGTCATTGAAGCCATGATCAAGGGGCTTCGGCCGGGGCCTTCAGCTCAATACTTTGCCAGAAAGCCTCCTCAAACTTTGGAGAAGCTGCTCCAGAAGATGGACGAGTATATTCGAGCTGACAATGATTTTCGCCAAAGAAGGGAGGAAGCATTCAGGTTCTCTGAAATGACCAGGGGCTTCGAAGGAAGATTCCATCCGAGGCATGTCAGGTCAATTCACAATTCTACTCAAAGTGATGACAAAGGGAGTCAATAGCAAAGGCCATAGTGCTCCTCGCAAGCTTCGGGGCAACAGCAAAGCTCTTTCCGGCCGCCAGCGCCAACGGGCAGAGGCGCCAGGGGCTTCGGGGGAAGATTTGGAGATCAACCAAGAAAAATTTACTGCCTATTCTGTGGTGAAGGCAAGGGCAATACCACCAGGATGTGCCATGTTACCATCCAGAAGCAAAAGGAGCTAGCAAAAGCTGCAGTGCAACAGAGACAGCCGAAGCAGGTCATGCATACTGCTTCGTACCATTCGCCTTACATTCCAGAATATGTAGGCAATCACCCTGCAGCTTCTGTTGCTTCGGCAAGTCAATCCCAAGCATCTTGGCAACAGCCTCCACCGCCACCACCAATGCAACGAGATCAGCAGCCAGAAGGGAGTCAGCACACTCACCTTCAGCGGGACTCCAGAGGAGTCCGAAGCTCGCACAGTCAATAGCACTGTGCCGGAGTCGAAGCATATTTACTAACAAATATCCTACCTCGTCAGCAGATTTTCGCATTTTTGCATTTCAGTCTTACTTTCTTTTTAATAAGGAACAATTATGGGAAGTTTAAGTGCTTTTTATCGTATTTTAATCTCTTGTAACAGTTTCGTTCTTTGCCATATTAAAAAATGTCTCCTCCATAGGCTTAAGTTGCCGAAACATAAGAATTTATGGGGGCAAGAAGGACCTTCAAATTATCAAAAATTTGTTCTAAAGAATACAGTGCAATTTCTTCGAAGCAGCAAAAGTCGTTCCTAAGGGAGCACAGTGTAAGTTTTCCGCTCAAAAGTCGTTCCTAAGGGAGCGCAGTGTAAGTTTTCTGCTCAAAAGTCGTTCCGAAGGGAATGCAGAGCTTACAGCGAAAATCAAACGCTGATTCCGCTGAAAGTAAAAGGCGAAGAAGCTCCTAAGGGAGGCTTACAGCGAAAAATAAACGCTGATTCCGCTGAAAGTAAAAGGCGAAGAAGCTCCTAAGGGAGGCTTACAGCGAAAAATAAATGCTGATTCCGCTGAAAGTAAAAGGCGAAGAAGCTCCTAAGGGAGGCTTACAACGAAAAATAAACGCTGATTCCGCTGAAGTAAAAGGCGAAGAAGCTCCTAAGGGAGGCTTACAGTGAAAAATAAATGTCGACCTTCGGCAAATATCATTTTTCATAACATCACATCATTACATCATTTGCATAGCATAACATCATACATCATAATGCATCAACAACGCAAGAAGGGGTGCTTCAATATTGATATTTGAAGATCGTTTTGAAGAAATAGTGGCACGGCACAAACAATGGCCATGGAAGGGTTATATCTTCGTCAAACTCTAAGATGGAAAGATCTATTGATCATTGATTTTACCAGGATTGGTTACTGATTTTATGAGAGCACGGATATTATTTACGAAGCATGAAAAGAAGGGAAGGTGTTTTTTCACCGAAGGCTCAAAAACGGTATGTGTATAATGTTTCATGCATCGCAAAGAATAGAACTATAAACAGCTAATAAATTACACCCTAAGTTACACAATATTACACATGATTCTCAACAAACATTACATTTTGAATGTTTTTTGCAACAGCATCTAATCTTCCCTTAAGACTACTTCTGCAGCTTCGTTTAAAAGCTGATCAACAACTCTATCCATGATGGCTTCGGCCATTTGTCTAATTTCGTCATCCCCCTTCGTGTGGGGGCCTGCAGATGACTCAGCAGGTTCTGAGGGAAGAGTAAATACGGATTTATTACTATTACAAACCCTGAACAAGTTCGAAATCAAAAAATTACAACAAAGAGACAAAAACCACTAGTTAATACCTATTCGCCCTTCGGGCTCTGCGCTTTTCTCAGCAGCCTCTGCTACTTTTCTAGCATCATGGATGACTTTTTCGCTTTTTTGAATAATCTCTTGGGCCATTTCCCGGCCACCATTATCCCAGATGTCGGTGAAAAATTTTCCACCAACGATGCTAGCTTCGACCGAGGGGTCTTTTATGTCCTCGGAGGATAAGGCAGCTTCAGATTGTGCTAAAGTTTTCACATGCTCGCAGCCTTTCCTCTCCAAAATAGTAGCAACCCCCCTAGCACCCGAAAAAGCACATATGTCTCCACGGCTATTCAAAATTTCCTCAAAAGCCTCGGCTTCGTGATTGATCCATTCAATCGGGCTCTCGGGGTTCCCCCTTGTGAAGTTTTCCTCGCTCGAGAATGCGCCAACGCTGGCGAAGCTATTTTTTATTTTCATAACGCATTCTATATATTTGTCATAGCACCTTTTCTTGGATGCACGAAGCTCTTCAACGTTTCCTTCTAAATGATTTGCCCACTAGTCGCTAAGTTCTCGTTTCGTTTCTTCAAGTATGCGTTCTTCTTTAGCCCGGGCCAACTGTCTCCGAAGACCCTCGATTTCCTGCCTTTGAGCTTCAGCTTGAGCTTTAGAAGTAGCTTCGTCTTCCTTTATCTTATCCACCAATGTAAGCAGAATTTTGTCTTTTTCCAAGGCTTCGTTTCTTAGCTTGATAACCTCTGTTCGAAGGTTATTGAGAGCAATAGTGCAGCTTTCATCTTCAGCATTCTTTTGTGCCCTTAAGGCATTGCTAAGTATTAAGCCCTATACAAAGGAATGAATGGATTAAAAAAAATCTACCTTCAGACTATTGTATGCAAGGCTATCTGCAAGATCGTCCTTCGTCATGGCGTAGAGGCCAGCTTCGAGCTTCGGGAACCCCATACTTCTAGCCATCTCCCAGCAGACGGATGATTCCTTGTTATCTGGGAGGCAGTATAAGAAGTCGTCTTCGTCTGTGCCATTGAATACTAAGGCCCCTTTTGGATACCTCAGTTCTTGGGCATAGTGATTAGCTTCAAAAATCTCTTCTTCAAATAATCTTTTTCCCGAAGCATGTCGAACAATATAATCGAGGGCATTGGAGGATGCTTCGGGGGCAGCAGTGCCAGTTTCTTCAACTAAAATCGGCTCTGTCATTTTTGTTTCTTCGGCTTCCAAGGATTTTACCTTGGTGGGCTCTAAAGGCCCAGCTTCAGTCTCAGATTGTTGCTTTGGAGCTTCGGCAAGAAAGACTTCAGTACGCACTTCGGAAGTTTCAACAATTTTCTTTGGGGTTGTGCTTGAAGACTTAATTGTCTCCAAAACATCTAGCACATTAACCATCCTTTTTCTTTTCGGGGTCACTGCTTGACCCTTTTGGTTTTTTGCTGCCTCAATTTTTGCTGAAGGACTTAAAATTTCTGATGTTTCTTCAGTCCTCGGTTTTTCTGTTTTTTCTGTTGATGGTGCTTCGGCCATTTCTTTGATTTTTGGCACTGGAGGTGGTTCTTTAGCTTCGGTGGCCGAAGAGGTCTCACCAATAAATTCAGGCACTATGGTCGGTTCAATATAACGTGGCCGGTGTGTGAGAACCTTTACCTTTTTTCTCTTCGGCGCTGGCTCGTTAGGAGCAGCTGAGGCAATTTCCTTTGTAGAAGAAGTATTCTTTCTTTTTTGACCCCACGCTGGGTAATGGTAGTCGGGGTAGACAAACCCAATTGCATCAAATACTCGGTTAAGTCTCTTCTTCTTTCGGCCTCCGAAGGCCGCTGATAATGCAGTATCTTCGGCCTTCGAGTATACCCCAAGCAATTCGTCACTTATGGCCTCAATACTTTTTAACCAGTCATCATCTGGCTCAACAAACTTATCTCCGTATTTGAATGTGTATTTTAGCCTAACTAGTCCACCTTCGTCAGTCTCTTTAATGGTTTCCTCCGGCATTTCCCACTTTTCCACAAGTGGCCATACTCTGAAAGCAATGTATTCTTGGACCAAATCCCTTGTTCCAATAAAAGAGCAAACAACGCCGAAGGCTCTCTGGCATTCTTCGGCTACTTCATTCATTTCCACCTTCGGCTTCCGGAGGCCGAAGCGTTGCCAGATAGGGCGCATAATGATACCCTTGATATCTTCACGTGATTTCAAGTCATTTTTCACATAAAACCATTCCGTCATCCAGTCGTTGGGCCACCTCTTTCGAAAGGTTGGCACAGGGCTGCTTGACCCAGACCGAGCGCCGAAGCTGTGGCAGCCAAAGTTGTTGTGATACTGCTCTTTGCCCCAGGGTTTTGTCTCATACAATAGCTCATGTACGTTATAGAAGCTTTTTGCGTTAGGTTCCAAACCTTGGCTCCTCACGGCCCACACAAAGATGTTCATCCTTATGATTGCTTCGGGGGTAAGTTGGTGAAGGTAGATTTCAAATATCTTCAGTACTTCCATGACAAAACTGCTCAAGGGAAATCGTAATCCAGCTTTTAAGAAGCTTCGGAATATCACGACCTCATTTTCCTCGGGAGTCGGACAAGTCTTCTCTCCTTCGTCAGCCCTCACAACAGACAAGTCCCGAAAATATCTGCCTCTCATATTGACAAGATGATTTTCCTTAATACTGGATTTACCAAAAACTGCATGGCTTGGTCGCCAGGGTCGATCTTCGGAATCTTCGCCACCACTATCCACATCGTAACTTTCACTGTCGCTAGTATCTTCAGATAAACCCTCCAAAATCTCCCTGGTAATCTTCTCTGTATTAGTCTTTGACATTGATTCAAGAAAACCCAGATGCATCTCCTCAGAAAGGCTTAGCCTTGAAGCATCAACAGCTTTCTTATCTTCAGACATCTTCGCAAATGCTGACAAAGCGCACTCGAAACCGAAGCTTAAAAATTTAGAACCAAGCAAGTGTTGTTGCGTGCAGGCTAAAAATTGGGTGAGTAAAAGCAGCTGGCAAGAGAGCGTGCCAAATAACCTGGCAGTGAGCTCTTATTTATACACCTAGTGCGTTGAAAACTGGAGGGTCCCGCTTGTCAAAGAGTGTTGCTATTCTAGCAAAGGGAAGGTGTTTTTTCGGACCTTCGGCTTAAAGCCTTCATCCATATCGCAATATGAATTTATCATTCCAGTAAATTAATATTGTGAGGGGCTACTGTTGGGGGCCTTCGGCTTCCGAAGGTCCTCAAAAATATGATTTGACAATGTTTTCCAAGTGAAATATGTGAACAGGTATCTTCGGAATTGGGCCACGAGTACACAGGAATATGGTCAAGACGAAGCTTGAATAGGACGGAAGGCGATCATAACGAAGGATAAGATGATCACGAAGCTATGTGCAGAAGAAGCTTCGGCATGACAGCAGAAAAGGGGAACCGACTTATATGGTGAAAAGACAAATTGGACCTCGAAGAATCACTATAGAATTATTGATAAATGTAAAGGGCATTATTGTAATTCTCCACGGGCTGCACCCTGTGCCTATAAATAGATGAACAGTATTCCCGTACTGTTCACGCTAATCTGGCATCTGCTTTTCGCATCACGCCTGTATCTTTACTTTTCGACAATCCAAAGGTACATTTATAATTTGTTATTATGACTCTGATAATACAAAATAGAAATAAATTGATGATAATACCTGTGTTATTGTTCGTATTCCATGTATGTATTCTCCTTCATCATATGTTGGACTTACGAAGGTCTTTTCCCTCATAACCTTCGTCCGAAATTCATTATATCCGAAGGGATATAATGTCTTGAAGGACGAAGGACTTTAACATTTAACACTTTTTATGTTGCCTTGTTCTTGACTCTTAGCATTTGAGAACAAGTCACCAACAGCTAAGCATTGCTTTTATAAGTTGGTCAAAGTTTTATTAGCAGTTACTAAGTGTAAGTAAATACCAAACCTTAATAAAAGTAATAGAACAAAATTAATAAATAATCCCATGCAAATGCATATGACAAATTGAATTTAGGTTCCATAAATTAATCATGTGAGGGTCCGAGCCGCTCATGACCGTGAGCACGACTAGTATACTAGTTTTACACTCTACAGAGGTTGCGCATCTTTACCCACAAGCCATGTTACCCATCTGCCAAGGGGTCATGAATCCCATACACCTCTACCAAGGAAGCGAGGCAGGGTAACACTACGAGGCCTTTACAATGTTCCACTAGCTTCAGAAAACCCGCTATAGTTTATAGGAAGCTCCAGTGCAGGAATCCCTCGCCTGATCGCCATCGCAGCAAAATCAACCCAAGGACCTCCCTACACTGACCACTCCCCTACTGCCCTTGCCCCTTTTGGGTAAGGTAGTTATCCACTAGCTTTCCTAGTTAATCAGCCAAGGGCGTCCCATTAAACCCTTTTAGTAGCACTATTTTCCTGGGTGGTCGCTCCATGTTCCAATTAATATAATGATCTTATCATGAACGTAAATAACATAACAGAATAACTGGAACATGGATATAATGAAATATTAACCCGAAACCACATAATGCAATAGCATAACTACCCAAGTGAATCAGGGGTAAACAAGGTAAACAGGATAAACAGACTAGGGTGACCTATTGGGTCCCATCAAAATTAAACCTATGCATTGAATAGTGATAATAAAGAATATTATTGAGTAATAAATGTGATCAAGGGCACAACTTGTCTAGCACTTGAGATTCCAGTTACAGGGTGATTCTTCAGATCCTTGTAACCTCACTGCTAGTCATAGCAATACAAACAAACATGATATAGACAAAATTAACATCACACCAAACAAAAGAATAAATTGTACAATAATAATCTACGCGTTGCTATGAAATCGCGGGATCGAGAACCACTAAAATCGGAGTCGTGGTTAAGGAGTTATGATTTTATAGAAGATCTGTGTGATTAAAATATTAAACTATATTATAAATTGGTTAGTATAAATCATATGAGAGGTTATTCTATAAATCATTATCTCCACTTTAATCTTAGTCCTTGTTTCATTAAAGATTATCTAGTTAAATTATAACAATAAGATTAGAATACTATATTAATATTAAAGAAGTTAATCCAATAGACATAGATTAATCTAATTAGTTACCAAATTTTAAAAGTAGGGGGTGTCATATAACAAATGTTGCTACTACGTAGTAAATACTTATACGAAACTAACGCAACTGGAATGAGTCAATTCAGAATTAACATGAAGGAGTTATGATTTTCTGAAGGTTTTATGTGCTTGCTACAAAATTAAATGAGTAATCAATTCTAGTATGGTTTTCATGTTAAAACAGTGCTACCAAGTAATAGGAAATATTAATACCAAATAGTAATGATTTAAAATGAATTTTCTATGAATTAAACAAGTTATAGTAATTGTTTTTATATTAAAAATTCATTTTCACTAACCTCTCGATCAAGCACACTATTACAGAGAAGCATAGGGGCTAATTTATAAAACTTGCCCAGACTCAGTTAACTACCGAGTTGGATGGCGGGGTAAAACTCTCAAAGTCCAGGGTTTCTTACGAAAAAGTGTTCGACCAAAGGGTATCTCTAATTCCTAACCGTTGGATCCCATCTGGACGACCCAGAATAGATCGGATCCATATGAATCAGTATGCTCAGATAGCCGCTAGATTTCATTTGGACGGCATAGAATTTATGATGGTTCCACTCATCCAAACTGCACGATCCACGATCTGTGGTCACGATCTGATCTCACGAAAAGCTACGCCCAAACTAATCTCTACCGTCCATCCTATCATCAACGACCAACGCTCACCTTCCCCCTATCACTCACACAGCTGGCCACCCCCTATCAGTGGCGGCGCCTCATGCCCATGGCGAGGAGCTCGCCGGAGACCATCTTCTCTGCCCCCCGAACTCTGATCCAGGGCGCCCAGCACGCTGAGTACTATATTGAGGACACAAGTGAGGGTTCATTACCGACAATGGTGCCGTGAAGTGCTCTGACCACAGAGAGGTACGACCCGTGGTTGATCTCAATCGCAGGTGAGCGATTTCCTCCTCTCCAATCGTCAATCACGCCCGAGAAGGTGTCGCACACGTTCCGCGCGCTTCTGTGCAGCTCTGTGGTTCAACTCCAACCTCCCAATCGCCCTTGCCAAAGGATGACGGTGGCCCGCGCTTGACGCGCAGGTGTGGCACCTGGGCGCCCAACGGAGATGCCCACCGCAGTCCCACAGTACAGGCGCGACGATGTAGACAGAGTCTGGCTAACCGAAGTTCACTGGTTTTGGGATTAGTTGCCTGACGCCGGGCAAATGGAGGTCTCACGGATGGGGCGAATCTAATGTCGACGGCACGACACGACTTCTGGGAGGATGTTAGCGCGCAGCGGAATCGGATGGTGGATGCCTGGGCACTGTCGAGCCAGGGAGCAGAGGCACAACAGAGGAGCCTGGACGCTAGAGGGAGCTCAGACTATATCTCTTGGACGCGCACCAAATCTCAACGGACTAGCCGATCCTGGTGGATACGATTTCGGTGGCTCGTTACAAGGAGACGGAGGGGATACAGCTGACCACGGTACGCATGCAACGGAGCAAGAATCAGAGTTCGTTGCCGCGCGACCCGGCGCAGTCGGCCGCGCGAGAACAGCGGAGGGACGAACGGCCCCAGCGAGATCCCCGCGGGGAATCTGGTGAAGTCTGTTATGAGCTCTGGGTAGCGGACAACCAGGTAGCGGAGTGCACCACCAGCACGCACGAGGCGCGACGTGGGAGGGAGGCCGACGCGCACGCACGGTGAGAAGTTCGCGGGTGTTCTGTTTTCTTCCGCACGACGCGGAGAAGAAGCGTCCGACCCTAGGGTCCCACAAGCAGGGTTACGAACGCGCATGGCCATGCTGTTAGGCTGCGGTGTGGGCTCACATGGCCGGTGTCACTGCGCGTGGAGTCTGGCGGCTAGGGTTGGCCGCAATGGAAGCGCGCGCGGGATGGAACAACTGGGCTGCGCGGGGAAAGTTTTAGTAGGCCGAATATGGGTTCCGCGGCCTAGGTAGAATTTTCTCCTTTTGTTTTTATTTTGTTTTTATTTTGTCTTCTTTTTTATTTTGAAATCCAAATTTGAATTTGAATCTTTTTATGAGTTTAACCTGAGACAAAGGTACACATTAAAATCCCCGTATAGATATAATATACTTTATTATATATATATTTATACTTATTTTTACTCACATACTATTTTCTCTCTCCTCTTTTCTCAAATTCTAAGATTTCTTTTTTTATTTTCATTTATACTTTGGGGTCCCAATTTTAAATTATGACTCTTTAAAATATTTCAACGCATATTCATAAGTATAAAATGCATACAGTGCATCATTTAATGAAAGGAATAGTCGTTTAGTTGAATTGAAAATATTTCTATTACTTCTTTTTTTTAATAATTCTTGGTTTCGAAATTCAGTCCTCAAATTTCCACACTCAAATATAATTTGAGATATCTGAGTTTACTATTTTATTACCTCATATTTTTATTTTATTATTATTATTTTTTTTTCTTATACACATTTTAGGCCTTACAAATCCTACCCCCTTAACAGAAATCTCGTCCTCGAGATTTGTAAGAAAAAGGTATAACTATGTTATCTCAACACATAGGCACAAACAAAAATCTCAGCATGATGCATAATTTATTAGCAACACATGGGGTCAACTAGACCTTATTATTCCTCCTAAAATAGTATCGTACCAACTACTAACTAAAGTAACATTTAGATCTTACAAATAGTAGTAATTTATATATATGTTTATGTAGCTTGGTGGAGCTGGTGGTGGTGGTGGTGGAGGAGGTTGTTGTTGTCGTTGTCTCTCCAACCGTGCTTGCCTTATTTCTTGACGTATCTCCAAACGGACCTGACATATTTCCTCACGTTCTTGTCTTATCTGATTTTGCATTTCGGTCACCATGTCTGTCAATTGTTGTATTACCAGCCTTTGGGTGGCAACCACTTGATCCATTTCAACCAGTGAAGGATTTGGAGGATTCATTTCTGTTTGTTGTTGCTTGATAATCTTTCCTTCTTGATATTGACCATCGAAGTTAGAAGCATATGGTAATATAATTTTGCAAGGAAAATCATTTGGCACACAAATGAATAGGCCAATAACTGGTTATGATCTAAAGATTCTTTGGTAGGGCTTAATCCTTCTTTTATACCAAGCTTGGGATAACTAGTTGTATAAGGTGAATATCCAAATGTAGGGTAGAATTTTGTCAAGATGAGATAGCTATGGGTGACGTAGACTGCATGATGTAGATTAAAATCTCATCTGTTGTTAGGTGGGGATAGTCAAATTATGCAATTCATCATGACTTTATTGGTTGGGTTAGCTCTTATGCTCCTGGTTGAGTTGGTCTAATGTACTAAGTTAAGTTAACACCAGGCTAAAAGGGTCCCAGTACCACTAGTCTGTCGGAGTAGACCACATTACTTCAGATCACATTAGATTGGATCACATTAGATTCTATAATCCTATTTAAGAATGTCATTTAGTTAAGCATATCAAGCTGACTTTATCTTTACGAAGTCCTAGTATTTTTTTCCTAAGTGGAACTTCCAATTAGTATATATATATATATACCCAAAATTTTCATGCCATTAATAGGTGTGGCATAGAAAACAAGGATACATTTAGCTATTTGTGAGTGTAGAGATAGAATGAATGTACTATGGCATAATCGAGCTTCCTTTGGAGGTCTAAATTAGGGACCATCAGTTGTGATGTTAGATGCCATTATCTGAGTTGAGATAACAATGCGGGTACATGGGGTAGGTAGATTAAATAGAGTTTTACTTTGCTTTTGGGATGAATGGGGTGGGCAACCTATAACATAGGCGAGGTCGTGGTTTCTTGGATGAATTGGTCTAAGACACCAATTTAGATTTAAAACCCATTAATAGGAATATGATTTAGTTAATACTTGTGGTAGATCAGAATTTTCCGTTTAAATTAAAATAGAGGAGTTATGCAACCATCGGATGGTTAAGGTAGTTGCATAAGGCCGAGTTGGTCGGTTACTCTTAATTTAGTGACGAGTGAATCACGTTAGAACAGGTGGATATGGTCTAATTCATGTTACAAGTATTAACTAATCTGTTTGAGTGGGTCACATTGGGTTAGTTCAGATTAGATAGAAACTATATTAGTTTAGCATAACTAGATTTGACTAAATAAAACCTAATTAATTTTGGATCAGTTTAGGTTGAATGAGGTCTAGGCATGACCAGATTAATCTAGATAAGATCTTTTTATTTTATTTTAGAATAGATTATGTCAGTCACACCATTACGAGATAAGCAAGGTGGTGGAGATAAGTACGCTTATTAGGACAAGATGAGTCTCTAAGAATAAAATAGAATCTTTTGAGATTGGTTAGATCTATTGGGATAAGATGAGAATCCTTTAGAGAAGAGATGAGTCTAATAAAGTAAGAGAGTATCTTTTAAGATAGGATGGATCATTTTAAGATAAGAGAGAGTCTTTTAAGATAAGAGGGATCTCTACGAAATAGATACATTTTAATGGAGGATAATCTAAGTTGTTTAATTATCTTATGAATTCTATTTATGCCTATACATATATGCAGATGTAATTGTGGACATTACTCCACAACTAATCACACTCAATCAAAGATCCAAATCAAACAAGTGTCATAAGAACAAACACTCAAGCGTATAGATCCTTATAAAAATAGTTTTGTTTTTTTCCTAAGAGTGGGCCTCTTATTCCTAAAGGTCACTTTAGGCACAGGATTTCAAAGTGTGAAATCCCCATTTGTCTTTAGAAGGAAAAGGTAAGAATCATCAGAGTAAGGCGGGAACGGGAATAGATGAGAAAAGATTAAGATAAGTTTAGAAAAGAATCAGAGTAGCAAAGGTAAGGTTAATCAGAGTAGAGCTGTAGAAGGTGAAACATGATCAAGATAAGTATAGAAAGAATCAGAGTAAGGTAAGTAGGTAAGGGTTGTCCAGTTCTTTCTAGGTTTCGTCCTACAGTCGACATTGCTCTGATACCACTTCTGTAACACCCCAGGCTTTAAGGGACAAAGCCGGGTGCATCTCATACATGCGCTAAAGAAGACAACATATATAATAACAGAGTGTATAGAGATAAATGTCACAATATAATCAGAGTACTTATTACATAGCGGAAGTCTTACAAAATAAAAGATAAATATAACAGGATCTAAAATCCATCCTTGGCGCCAGAAAGTCAACTGGGAGACGCCATCTAGATCGAATCAAACTCCTCGTTGTGGCTCCTCTTGAACCACATGTTCTTCTCCTGTGGGGGGTATGAGACAGGAAGGGTGAGCTCACACTTGATCATAGCTCAACAAATTGTGCGGAATAGTGTGGCATGAACTCACTAATGGTGGGAGTTCATGTGAAGTGTAAGGCTGATCAACAAAATAAAGGTTGAAGCTGAGCATTGCTTTTATAAGTTGGTCAAAGTTTTATTAGCAGTTACTAAGTGTAAGTAAATACCAAACCTTAATAAAAGTAATAGAACAAAATTAATAAATAATCCCATGCAAATGCATATGACAAACTAAATTTAGGTTCCATAAATTAATCATGTGAGGGTCCGAGCCGCTCATGACCGTGAGCACGGCTAGTATACTAGTTTTACACTCTGCAGAGGTTGCGCATCTTTACCCACAAGCCGTGTTACCCATCTGCCAAGGGGTCATGAATCCCATACACCTCTACCAAGGAAGCGAGGTAGGGTAACACTACGAGGCCTTTACAAAGTTCCACTAGCTTTAGAAAACCCGCTACAGTTTATAGGAAGCTCCAGTGCAAGAATCCCTCGCCTGACCGCCATCGCAGCAAAATCAACCCAAGGACCTCCCTACACTGACCACTCCCCTACTGCCCTTGCCCCTTTCGAGTAACGTAGTCATTCACTAGCTTTCCTAGTTAATCAGCCAAGGGTGTCCCATTAAACCCTTGTGGTAGCACTGTTTTCCCGGGTGGTCGCTCCATGTTCCAATTAATATAATGATCTTATCATGAACGTAAATAACATAACAGAATAATTGGAACATGGATATAATGAAATATTAACCCGAAACCACATAATGCAATAGCATAACTACCCAAGTGAATCAGGGGTAAACAAGGTAAACATGATAAACAGACTAGGGTGACCTATTGGGTCCCATCAAAATGAAACATATGCATTGAATAGTGATAATAAAGAATATTATTGGGTAATAAATGTGATCAAGGGCACAACTTGCCTACCACTTGAGATTCCAGTTACCAGGGTGATTCTTCATATCGTTGTAACCTCACTGCTAATCGTAGCAATACAAACAAACATGGTATAGACAAAATTAACATCACACCAAACATAAGAATAAATTGTATAATAATAATCTACACGTTGCTACGAAATCGTGGGATCGAGAACCACTAAAATCGGAGTCGTGGTTAAGGAGTTAAGATTTTATAGAAGATCTGTGTGATTAAAATATTAAACTATATTATAAATTGGTTAGTATAAATCATATGAGAGGTTATTCTATAAATCATTATCTCCACTTTAATCTAAGTCATTATTTGATTAAAGATTATCTAGTTAAATTATAACCATAAGATCAGAATACTATATTAATATTAAAGAAGTTAATCCAATAGACATAGATTAATCTAATTAGTTACCAGATTTTAAAAGCAGGGGTATGATATAACAAATGTTGCTACTGCGTAGTAAATACTTATACAAAACTAACGCAACTGGAACAAGTCAATTCGGAATTAAAATGAAGGAGTTATGATTTTCTGAAGGTTTTATGTGCTTGCTACAAAATTAACTGAGTAATCAATTCTAGTATGGTTTTCATGTTAAAATAGTGCTACCAAGTAATAGGAAATATTAATACCAAATTATAGGAACTGGAATGAACTAAAAAGGATTTAAAATGAATTTTCTATGAATTAAACAAGTTATAGTAATTGTTTTTATATTAAAAATTCATTTTCACTAACCTCTGGATCAAGCGCACTATTACAGAGAAGCATAGGGGCTAATTTATAAAACATGCCCAGACTCAGCTAACTACCGAGTTGGATGGCGGGGTAAAACTCTAAAAGTCCAGGGTTTCTTACGAAAAAGTGTTCGACCAAAGGGTATCTCTAATTCCTAACCGTTGGATCCCATCTGGACGACCCAGAATAGATCGAATCCATATAAATCGGTATGCTCACATAGTCGCTAGATTTCATTTGGACGGCACGGATTTTATGATGGTTCCACTCATCCAAACCACACGATCCACGATCTGTGGTCACGATCCGATCTCATGAAAAGCTACGCCCAAACTAATCTCTACTGTCCATCCTATCATCAACGACCAACGCTCACCTTCCCCCTATCACTCACACATCCGGCCACCCCCTATCAGTAGCGGCGCCTCATGCCCATGGCGAGGAGCTCGCCGGAGACCATCTTCTCCGCCCCCCGAACTCTGATCCAGCGCGCCCAGCACGCAGAGTACTATACTGAGGACACGAGTGAGGGTTCATTACCGACAATGGTGTCGTGAAGCGCTCTAACCACAGAGAGGTACGACCCAAGGTTTATCTCAATCGCTGGTGAGCGATTTCCTCCTCTCTAGTCGTCAATCACGCCCGAGAAGGTGTCGTATACGTTCCGCGCGCTTCTGTGCAGCTCCGTGGTTCAACTCTGACCTCCCAATCGCCCTTGCCAAAGGATGACGGTGGCCCGCGCTTGACGCGCAGGTGTGGCACTTGGGCGCCAACGGAGATGCCCACCGCAGTCCCACAGTACAGGCGTCACGATGTAGACAGAGTCTGGCTAACCGAAGTTCACTGGTTTTGGGATTAGTTGCCTGACGCCGGGCAAATGGAGGTCTCACGAATGGGGCGAGTCTAATGTCGACGGCGCGACACGGCTTCTGGGAGGATGTGAGCGCACAGCAGAATTGGATGGTGGAAGCCTGGGCACTGTCGAGCCAGGGAGCAGAGGCACAACGGAGGAGCCCGGACGCTAGAGGGAGCTCAGACTATATCTCTTGGACGCGCACCAAATCTCAACGGACTAGCCGATCCCGGCGGCTACGATTTCGGTGGCTCGTTACAAGGAGACGGAGGGGATAGAGCTGACCACTGTACGCACGGAACGGAGCAAGAATCGGAGTTTGTTGCCACAGACCCGGCGCAGTCGGCCGCGCGAGAACAGCGGAGGGACGAACGGCCCCAGCGAGATCCCCGCAGGGAATCTGGCAAAGTCTGTTATGAGCTTAGGGTAGCGGACGACCAGGCAGCGGAGTCCACCACCAGCACGCGCGAGGCGCGACGTGGGAGGGAGGCCGACGCGCACGCACGACGAGAAGTTCGCGGGTGTTCCGTTTTCTACCGCACGACACGGAGAAGAAGCGTCCGACCCCTGGGTCCCACAAGCAGGGTTACGAACGCGCACGGCCATGCTGTTAGGCTGCGGTGTGGGCCCACATGGCCGATGTCACCGCGTGTGGAGTCTGGCGGCTAGGGTTGGCCGCAATGGAAGCGTGCGCGCAGGATGGAACAACTGGGCTGCGCGGGGAATGTTTTAGTAGGCCGAATATGGGTTTTGTGGCCCAAGTAGAATTTTCTCCTTTTCTTTTTCTTTTGTTTTTATTTTGTCTTCTTTTTTTATTTTGAAATCCAAATTTGAATTTGAATCTTTTTATGAGTTTAACCTGAGTCAAAGGTACACATTAAAATCCCCGTATAGATATAATATACTTTATTATATATATATTTATATTTATTTTTACTCACATACTATTTTCTCTCTCCTCTTTTCTCAAATTCTAAGATTTCTTTTTTATTTTCATTTATACTTTGGGGTCCCAATTTTAAATTATGACTCTTTAAAATATTTCAACGCATATTCATAAGTATAAAATGCATACAGTGCATCATTTAATGAAAGGAATAGTCGTTTAGTTGAATTGAAAATATTTCTATTACTTCTTTTCTTTAATAATTCTTGGTTTCGAAATTCAGTCCTCAAATTTCCACACTCAAAAAAATTTGAGATATCTGAGTTTACTATTTTATTACCTCATATTTTTATTTTATTATTATTTTTTCTTATACACATTTAGGCCTTACATCTTCCCTTCGGCCAGGAACAATCACATCATGGCGGTAGCTCAAGGATATGCTAGTCACTAGCTTTCAAGGCTTTCAGACGAAGCCAGTCACTGCTCAGGCTTTGTTTCAATGCATGCATGACCATGAGGAGTACCTTCAGGCGTATGTCCGAAGGTTCCTGCGTTTGAGAGCACAAGCGCCTATAGTGCCCAATGAAATTGTCATTGAGGCCATGATTAAGGGACTTCGGCCAGGACCTACAGCCCAATATTTTCTCAGGAAGCCCCCACAGACCCTGGAGAAGCTCCTTTAGAAGATGGATGAGTACATCCCGACCGATAATGATTTCTGCCAAAGAAGGGAGGAAGCATACAGGTTTTCTGAAATGACCAGGGGCATCGGAGGAAGACTTCATCCCAGGCACGTTAGGTCAATCCATAACTCCAATGCCAACGATGAAAGGGTCAATAATGCTCAGAGTAGTCATCATAGCTCATAGTCTTCGAGCATGCAGTAGACTTCTTATAGACCACCAGCTTAGAGAGGCAGAGGAGGAAGAAGCTTCAGTGGAGGAAGGTTTGGTAATCAACCCAGGAAGTTGTATTGCCTCTTTTGTGGTGAAGACAAGGGCCACACAACAAGAACATGCCAGGTCACAATCTAGAAGCAAAAGGAAATTGCTAAAGCCATGGCACGGCAGAACCAGCCAAAGCAAGTCCTACATACTGCTTCGTGCTACTCTCCATACATCCTAGAATATGTAGGCAACCAACAGCCTACGGCTTCTGCAGCTTTAGCAAGTCACTCCCATGCCTCCTGGGCTCAATTACCACCACCCCCACTAGTGCCGCCTGTACTAAACCATGATCAGCAGCTAGAAGGGCACCTTCGGCCTCAACAACAGCGTGATCTTTGGGAGCAGTATGAGGCTCTCACAGTTAATAGCACTGTGCCCGAATCCAGGCACATCCACTGAAGATGACATAGTGTTTTGGCAAAAAGAAAGCCTTGATGCCCTTTATATCTAGTATTTTTTGCTTTTATATTTTTTTGCTGCAATTACATTAAGGTTTAACCTTCAATTTGATGTAATAAACATGTGGTTCCACCATCGAGTGTGACAAAACCAAGTTTCGAAGCTCCAAAGACGTTCCTAAGGGAGCGCAGAGTAAGTTCTGAAGATCAAAAGTCATTCCTAAGGGAATGAAGAGCCAAGATGCCACCTAATTAAAAGGTGAACAAGCTCTAAAGTCGTTCCTAAAGGGATGCAGAGCTTGAATGCCACCTGAGTAAAAGGTGAAAAAGCTTAAAAGTCATTCCTAAGGGGATGCAGAGCTGAAATACCACCTAAGTAAAAGGTGAAGAGACTCCAAAGTCATTCCTAAGGAGATGCAGAGTCTGGGTGTGTATTCGTGCGGGTTTTTTAACTTCGGCATAAACATCATTTTGCATCATACCCTCATATTATATCGCATAGAATTACATCATACATCATTTTGCATCAACAAAAGGTTATGGAGAAGAAGGGAAATTGTTCCTTCAAAAATACTTTTCGAATCACAAAAGAATATGTTATAGCACAACATGTACCTTCGGCAGACATATTGTACTACTCAAGGCCAACCTTCGTCAACAGTGGCATAAGGAAAGTTCTCTTTGCGAAGCATGAAAAGAGGGGAAAGTGTTTTTCGCTGAAGGCTCAAAAACGGTACGTACGTAGATTTCATGCATCACAAAGAAATATATTACATTAATGTCCATACAAGTACTTGATGTTTGTTTTGTACATATGGCGGCAGCCATATATAAGCATTACATTTTCCAACACACAAGAATTTAGTCTTTTTTTAGTATCTTCTCAGCAGCTTCACATGTAATAGTTTATCGATGACTTCGTCAACGACTTTTTTTAGCAATCTTCATAATATTCAAAGCTTCTTTCATAACCGGGTCAGCTTCAGGATTGTATGGCTCTGGTGGTGGTGAAAGCCCAGCTACAATAAAAAATATGTTGATAAACTTCGAAGCTAGGAACAAACAACGAAGCAAAATTTTAAATAAAAGTACCTATAATCATAGCGCGTTCAGCAGCTTCTTCAGCTTGTTTAGTGTTGGGGACTTGTTCTCAAATGCTATGAGTTAAGAACAAGGCAACATAAAAAGGTTAATGGTTAAAGTCCTTCATCCTTTGAATCATTATCTCCTTTAGGATATAATGATCTTCAGATGAAGGTTATGAAGGACGTACCTTCATCATCGCAGTGTATATTAACGGAAGTAGAAGCATATAAAACATGAGAAATGACATGAATAATCATATAACACCATTAATATATCTTTATTATATTATCATGAATGAACATAAACTATATTGAATTTACATTTGTACCTTCGTCTTGACAGAAGGCAGAAATCCAAGCGTGACGCACAAGTGAATACAAGCCAGCGTGAACAGTACAGGGGTACTGTTCACCTATTTATAGGCACGAGACGTAGCCCGGTCAAAATTACATTTATGTCCTTGATGACTAGTTACAATCATGACACAAATTATCATGGACTGATCGGTCTTTTCCTCTTTAAGTCGGTGCAGTCCTTCGTCTCAAGACATGTCTCTGTGCCGAAGCTCCCTGGATCGTAGCTTCGGCATGTACCTTCGTGCTGTGTTTGCTTATATGCCGATCTTTCGAAGGTGTTTCTGCTTAGAGGACCTTCGGCGATGAAGCAGGCCCCCAACAGTAGCCCCTTCGCGGTGCTAGATCATTTTTCGTAACGAGCTTGATCCGTGAAAAATCTCCAAGGCTTCGGAATGCCGAAGGTCCGAAAAACACCTTCCCTAAGCTCATTGCCGAGAAACGATTAAAATATTTCGAGCGCGAGGTGGCCCACCACGCGCGGGTACGAATGATCCAGTGATTTACTTCCCAGGCGCCGAGCAGTCAACCATTCAGCGGGTGCGGGCGACTTGGCGATTCACCTTCCCACCTGTAGCACTATATAAACAGACGAGTAGGTGTGTAGTTACCACAACATTCATTGCCATTGCACTGTTGTGCTATTGAAAAATTTAACCATAGCCGAAGCTTTTTCACTGCATTCTCGAGTGAACCATCATTTTGAATTAGCTTCGTCAAAAGAGAGAGCTTCGTCAAAACTGTAAAAAACATCAGCTTTGTAAAAACCGCAAAAGATTCATCAGATGGCTAGAGTACGCTCGACTGCGAGGGTGACTCATGAAGAAGAGGAGACTGAGGTCACCAAAACAGCTCCAATTTCCGAAGTCATGAGACAATCGGGCTTAGTTGTAACAGAGGGAGCCATTGACGAAGGTGCACCTGCTGCCGAAGCTGAACAAGATGATATTGAGGAAGAAAATGCTGATGAAGAAGAGGAGGATTATAGCATTTTGATCCCATCAAAACCCAGCCACCTTGATTTTGAGAAATCTACTGTGTCTGAAGCCGACGTGCCCATGATGATGAAGCTGGGCTATTTCGGAGAAGCTGAGAAGAAACTTATTCATTTTGCCGAAGAAGAAACCACTCCAACGCCGAAGGATGATGAAGTAGTGGTTTTTAAAAGCTTTTTCAAAGCAGGATTACGGTTTCCTCTGAACGAGATGATAGGAGAAGTTTTGGATAATTTTGAAATTTATCTTCATCAGTTGACCCCTAACGCTATCGTTAGGCTCAGCATCTTCATCTGGGCCCTTCCAAGCCAAGGGATGGAACCAAATGTTGAAGCTTTCTGCCGAGTGCATGAGTTGCATTACCAAACAAAGGCCAGAGAAGACAGGCTACATGAAAATTTTGATTGTTCTAACTTTGCGTATCGCAAGGATACGAAGGCTCCGGTCCTCAGCTATCGCACCAAGTGACCAACTGGCTAGAAAAGTGAGTGGTTTTATATTAAGGCCGATGAGAAGAAAAGAGGGAAACTGATGACGATGGTGATGAGCCCGCTGGCTTTAAGCTTCGGGATGACCAGACCCTTGTGCAACATGAAGCCAGGGTCAGCATGTCAGCTGGCCGTAGCAGAATTCAGAGTGGTGGCTGAACAAATCAGGACCCGGGATCTAGTGCAAGAATACCTGGCCAACAGGATATCTCCAATGTTAAGTGAGTGGAGCATGCCGAAGCTAAAGGGAACAAAGAAGAAGAATGAACTTGTTCGATTTCCCTATCGCTTTAAGTTTGAGAAACAGTTCAAAGAGCCTTGCCAAGAATGGCTAGAGATGATTGAGACTATGTGCAATGAAATTTTGGGCAATTATACTAAAAAAGAAGATCAATTAATGACTGCAGCCTTCGACACCCGACCAAAACGAAGGTTGAATCGGGTAATGGACGCTTTAAATTTTGGATACCCTAATTATGAGCGACTCAGCAAGGGTGCCGAAGGGACAAAAAGAAAAAAGGTTGTCAGTGTTCTTAGCAGGCAGGCTGCTAGGATGGTGAAAGAGGACGAAAAAACTCTGAAGAAGAGAAAATCCAGTCTCGAGCCGAAGGCGGCGACTTTGAAGAAGAGAAAAGCTGCAACTCCAGAGCCGAAGGTGGCTGAGATGGAAGAGGAGACTCCTTCAACGCCTTCTGCTACCGAAGTAGAGGAAATTTTAAAGGTAATGACTGAATCCTTGCCTATTAAGCTGCTAAGTCATCTGGGACCGCATCTGAGGAAGCTTTTACAGAAGAAGAAAGAGCCTTCAGCAATGAAAAAGGTGGTTGGGCCTAAAAAGCGAAGAATTATTACTGTTATGCAAGCCATTAAGGAAACACCACCGCCGGCCTCAGCATCAAAGATGACACCAGCTGCTGAAGCAGTTACTTCTGTCGAAGTTGCGGCCGCCGAAGCTACCAATCTGGAGAGTACGTTATCTGCTATTGATAAAGTGCTCTTGGATATAGCCACAGAGGAGTCCTAGCCGCAGTGCCTGAGAAAGGGATAGAAATTGCCAAAGACACTTTGGAAGAAAAAGGCTTCATCTTTTAGAATCTAGTTGGTCAAGAATTATCCAAGGCCGAGAAGGAGGAGCTACAGGAGTATGCTATATCCTGTGGCTACCATCCAGGAGCCATGCTCTTTGGTGGAATCAATGAAGAAGCCTTACGATGCATTCGAGACCGCACTGGGGCGAAGATTATCAGCACTCTATCGAAGAGTGTTGGTTTTCCGAAGCTTGAAGCCGACATTAGCAGTTACTGGCGATAGCATATCGTTGGCAGCTTATTCTATTCCAACTTTAAGGTAAAACTTTTTTCCTCATTTTTTTAATTTTTTGTGATGAAGCAAACAATTTCTGATGAATACTATTTTGTACAGAGTATGCTACTGAGCAAAGCACTCAGGATGCAGCAAGATCTTGAGGATAAAAAGAATGAGATTATAGTCGAGGGCCTAGAAAAGAAAATCAAAGATCATGAAGCTTCTCTGGAGAAAAAGGACTTCCTTCTTCAGACAATGGAGGGTTCATTGGTAGAAGGCCAATTCGAAATTGCTAAATTAAATGATGAACTCCTTTGCAAATCAGAAAGCTTCGAACAAGAAAGGAAGAGTTTTGATGCGAAGCTTGAAGCCAAAGTTGAGAAAAGTTCAAATCTGCAAAAATCATTAAAAGAGCTTCTGAATATATGCTTGAACTTCGGCAACCGTTGCGTGCAACGGCTAAGACAGGTCTTTAACTCAGTGGGAGCCAGCTCTGAAAAATCTAAACCATCGGTTGAATACTTGCCAAGCACCTCCGAGCATATTGAAAGCAAAGTTGAGGCGCTTGACGAAGTAATAGCTGGGCACGACGACTTCTGTGCCCTATTGGCTTCTTGCGACACAATTGTAGCTTTTATGAAGGCTGGTTGGACGCACAAAATGATAGTAAACAGACCAAACTTCAGTCTATCTCCAGCAGACCTAGCTGATATCCCCAGCCTAGCCCGAAGTATTGGGAATAGATTTATAACACAAATTTGGACGAAGGGTGGGTGGAATTTAGCTGGTGACGAGGCACGAAGTCATCTTAAGCTGATATAAAACTTGTACCTGTTGCTTACCTTCTCTTGAAATTACTATTTACCTTATATTGCTTTGTTGTATACAGGATGACGATACCGAAGGTCAATAATCCGAAGCTCAATGGAGATTGATGAAGCTGCTGCACAAAGCTTTAGAGACATTTGAATTATCTTTGTAAAAGATATTATAATTTAGGAATCAAACATTACTCTGTAAATTTGTCCATACCTTGTAATATATTTTTACCTTTCCATCCGTGTGTGAATAGCTTTGATGTGGACGAAACTTGTATCTTTTGAGCTGAAGGCGAAAAAACACCTTCCCTTCTTTTCGTACACAACGAATCGTATCTTTGTTTCTTTATGCTCATCGAAGCATTATCATCAAAGTCGAAGTATCTGTTTTTACTTTATGTTATGATGATGATGATCCTACGAATGTCTACATGAATGCATATGAATGCAATGAACGATGTAATGTAATGTGCAAATGAATGTCCAAACACACGCACACGAAGCCACACCCAGACTCTGCATCCCCTTAGGAACGTCTTTTGAGTCTTAAGCTCTGCATCCCCTTAGGAACGTCTTTTGAGCTTCTTCACCTTCTATTTTGGTGGTATAAATTCTGCATCCCCTTAGGAACGTCTTTTGAACTTCTTCGCCTTCTATTTTGGCGGTATAAGTTCTACATCCCCTTAGGAACAACTTTTGAACTTCTTCGCCTTATATTTCGGCGGTATTTGGATCTGCATTCCCTTTAGGAACGACTTTTGAGCAGAAAACTTACGTTGCGCTCCCTTAGGAACAACTTTTTGTAGCTTCGTCATGCTCTGCATCCCCTTGAGGAAGTCTTTTGAGCTTCTCCCTGTTTTTCTTTTTGCACTCAATGGTGCATGCTCATATTTACATATTACATCTTTTGGGGGATTTGGCCCTCATGGGGCTAAATAAGAATGAAAAATTACAAGCTATCGCCCCATTAAAAACCTTTCTCCCCTCTTGAAAGCAAAAGGGTACCATAGAAAAAATGAAAAAAGATTACATCAATATTACACATAGTATCGCCGAAGCTCATCCGCATTCCAAGATCTGGGTATGTCGTTGTCATCCATATCCTTCAATCTGTAGGAGCCGGGCCTTGACGAAGATACCACCAGAAAAGGTACTTCCCACTTCAGCTGCAATTTGCCTACTGCATCTGGAATGGCTACTCTTCGAAGCACCAAATGCCCTAGCTTGATATTTTTAAATCAAACTTTTCTGTCACGCTATTTTATTGTTTCGGCTTGATATTTATTGATGTTCTCTACATCTTGAAGTCTGGTCCCCTCTATAGTATCTTTTGCTACGTGATAATCAGCTTCGTCTTCTGCCGAAGCTACTGTTCTTATTGATCCTGCTTTAGCTTCTTCTGGAGTTATAGCTTCATCACCAAATAATAGTTTGAAAGGTGTAAATCATGTTGATCTTGACATGGTTGTATTGTGGCTCCACACCACTTTAATCAACTCATCTAGCCACTTTCCTCTAGGCTGATTGAAGATTAGCTTCATTATTCCTGTCATTATAATACCATTTGCTCTTTCTACCAGCCCGTTTGACTCTGGATGCCTAACTGATACAAAATGGATCTTCGTACCAATCTGGTCATAGAACTCTTTGAATGTTTCGGCATCAAACTATGTTCCATTGTCCATGGTTATTGCCTTGGCACACCGAAACGACAAACAATATTCTGCCAGAAGAATTTTTGGACTGTGGCCGAAGTTATTGTAGCCAAGGGATTTGCTTCTATCCACATAGAAAAAATATTCTACTGCCACCACAACATACTTCAAATTACCTTGTGCCGGTGGAAGTGGACCTAACAAATCCAGGCCCCATCTTTGTAATGGCCAAGTAGGCTATATCAGCTACGTGAGAGACGAAGGTTGCTTCTGATCTCTTGCACATTTTTGACAATTCTCGCACTTTTGAACTAACTCTGCTGCATCCAATGCTGCCTTCGGCCAATAAAATCCTTGTCTAAACACTTTTCCCAGCAAGGGCCTAGACCCAATATGAGATCCACATAGACCTGCATGTATCTCCTTCATTAATTCTATACCTTCGGTTCTGGATAAACACTTGAGGAGTGGAGAACAGACTCCATGTTTGTATAATTCCCCTTCTATTATCACATATGGACTTGTCCTTGCTTCCATTCTCTTATTATAAACTTCGTCATCCAAAAGACAATTACCTTGGAGGAAAGATATAATTTTAGTCCTCCAATCTTCACTATGTACAGGGGAAATTGTAAGCACTGCTCTCTCCATAAGTTCAACCGAAGCTACTTTTATTGTCTCAAAAAATACTTCTGAAGGTAGAGGGAGCCCCTGTGCCGCTGATTTGGCTAATAGAACTGCATGCTCATTTTCTCCTCTTCGAATATTCTTGACGGAAAAACCTTCGAAAGAAGCCTCCAGCCTTCGAACTATATCCATATATTTTTCAACCTTCGGATCTCTAGCCTTACTACTTTTGTCTACATGACCAGAAATGACTTGAGAGTTAGTTTTAAGGATGACCCTTCTTATTCCCATTGCCTTTAACTTCCGAAGCCCCAACAAAAGTGCTTCGTATTCAGCAATATTATTTGTACAACTGAAGTCAAGCTTTGCTGCATAACATGTTCTGACTTTAGAAGGCGCAACTAGGACAGCAGTCGCTCCTGCGCCGAAGGTTCCCCGGGAACCATCGCAGAACACTGTCCAAGCTTCAGTGTCTTTATTTGTTTCTTCTTCCTGAGCCCCTGGCGTCCAATCAGCAATGAAGTCTGCTAACGCCTGGGACTGAATTGAGGATCTATGTACACAGTCAATACTGAATTCGTTAAGTTCCGCAGCCCATTTTCCAACCCTTCCAGTAGCTTCTCTGTTCCTCATTATGTCCTTCAATTATGTGATATGCTTGAAAATAATGCCAAAGCTTCCTGGAGGCCATTAACACAGCATACAACACCTCCTCCAATTCTGTATAATTTTTCTTTGATAAACTTAGAACTTCGGAGACGAAGTATACTAGGGCCTGCTTCTTGATTTGCCCATCTTGCTTCTCCTGTACGAGCGCCGCTCAAACTGCAGAGTGAGAAGCTGCTACATACAGGAGTAATGGAGCCCCTGGCGAAGGTGGAGTTAGAGTTGTCAGATCTATCAATTATTGCTTTAATTCTTCAAAAGCCTTTTGCTGAGCCGGACCACACTGAAAAACTTCGGCTGACTTTAGAATTTCAAAGAATGGTAGATTCCTCTTTGCTGATCTTGATGTGAACCTATTTAATGATGCAAGCCTTCCTGCCAATCGTTGAGCCCCTTTTTTTAATTTGGTGGCTCCATACGAAGGATAGCTTCAATCTTGCTCGGGTTGGCTTCAATTCCCTTCGTTGATACCAAACAGCCAAGGAACCTGCCCTTCTTCACTCCAAAAACACACTTTTCTAGATTTAATTTCAGGCCAGCTTGCCTGAAAATGGCAAATGTCTCTTGCAAATCAGCAATGTGATTTTCTTGCTTCGTGTTTTTCACTATGATATCATCAACATAAGTCAATACATTCCTGCCTATTTGAGAATAAAGGACCTTGGCTGTCATTCTGCTGAAGCTTCCTCCAGCATTCTTGAGCCCCTCAGGCATCCGAAGATAGCAATAGGTGCCACTGGGAGTTACGAAGCTAGTCTTCGGCTCGTATTCCTTCTTCATCCAAATTTAATGATAGCCTGAGTAACAATCCGTAGACTCATGAGCTCTAAATAAGCTGCTGCATCTACAAGAGAGTCTATTCTTGGTAATGGGAACTCGTCCTTTGGACAGGCCTTGTTGAGATCTGTGAAATCAATGCACATTCTCCATTTACCATTGGCCTTCTTCACCATAACAGTGTTGGCTAGCCATTCTGGGTATTTTACCTCTCTGATGACACCAGCACTAAGAAGTCTCTTCACTTTGTTACGAGCACCTTGAGCTTTGTCTTCAGACATCTTCCGAAGCTTATGTTTCAGCTCCATCTATGTTATGGATTGCCTTTGAATCTGTCCAGTTCCCTTCAGCCCTTCTGGCAGCTTCTTGACTCCCATGGACAGCAATGGGCCCTTGTTTCGAAGGTATATTCATGCATAAATATGCTGGATGAAGTATTGCTTCAAAGGCATTAAGTGTCCCTCAACCAGTGATTGCATTATAGGGGTATTCCATGTCGACAATGTAAAAGACAACATGTTAAGCCCTTGTGTTGTGGACGTAGCCGAAGGTAACTGACATTGTGATTTTACCAAGTGCGACAATCTGCCTTCCTCCGAAGCCACAGAGAGGGTGTGTAGCATCATGAATCTTGTCCTCTGGCTCTTACATCTGTCTGAAGGCCTTAGCAAATATGATATCCGCTGCACTGCCTGTGTCAACCAGAACATTATGGACCAGAAATCCCTTGATGACACAAGATATGACCATAGCATCATTGTGAGGGTAATCTTTGAGCTGAAGGTCCTCCTAGGAGAAGGTGATTGGAATGTGAGACCACTTGGACTTGATGAAGGGTCCTTACACCCCAACATGTTGCACTCTTCTCTGTGCTTCCTTCTTTTGCTTCTTGTTGGCTGGCTCTAAACTTGAACAGCCCGTGATTGGAATCACCAGCTTCGTAGCCGAAGGTGCTACAACTTGGTTGTTGAACGAAGCCATCAGCTTAACAGTGGAAGTGAGTTCACCGGAGGTGGGCGCCAATGTTGGGGACTTGTTCTCAAATGCTATGAGTTTAGAACAAGGCAACATAAAAAGGTTAATGGTTAAAGTCCTTTGTCCTTCGAAGCATTATCTCCTTGAGGATATAATGATCTTCAGACGAAGGTTATGAAGGTACGTCCTTCATAACCTTCATCTGAAGATCATTATATCCTAAGGGAGATAATGCTTCGAAGGACAAAGGACTTTAACCATTAACCTTTTTATGTTGCCTTGTTCTTAACTCAACATTTGAGAACAAGTCCCCAACATTTAGCCTCCTCTCGGGCATCGTGAGATTCTTTCTCATTCTTCTTAATGGCTTCGTCAGCCATCTCATGACCACCCTTCATCTAGACATCAAAATAAAACGTCCTGCCTAGCAAAGAAGTTTCGATCGAGGGGTCCTTCATGTTGTCAGCTAAGAAAGTATATTCTGGTTGGGCTACGGCCTTAACGTGTTCACAACTGGCTTTTTCTAAAATTGCCGCAACCGCTCGTGCACCGGCGAATGCGTAGAAATCCCCGCGATCGTCGTGTATTTCATCTAAAGCTTTGGCTTCTTCACCAATCCATTGGATAACCCCTTCGAGATCGCTGTGAATAAATTTTTGTTCCGAAGAGTAGGCTCTGACTTTTGCAAAACTATCTTTTAGTTTCTTTGCGCATTCCATGGATGTTTCGTAGCATCTCTCCTTGGAATCCCGAAGCCCTTTAACATTCTTCTGCACCCTGGATCTTTCCATTTCACTTATTTCATGCTTAGCCTTTGCAACATCGAAATTTTCATTCATTTCCGCAAGTTTTTTCTTCAAATCTTTCACTTCAGCTTTATGGGCTTCGTCTTGAGCAATAAGCTTGGCTTCGCAAGCCTTCATCTTGTCCACTAAGGAAAATAGTATCTTATCTTTTTCAAAAGCTTCATTCCTTAGCGTGATGACCTCTGATCGAAGATTTCCAAGAGCTATCTGGCATCTTTCATCATCTGCCTATTTTTGAGCTCTCAAGGCTTTACTTAGAATTAATCCCTAAAAACAAAAATATATATATATATATGAGAACATAACAATAACAAGAAAACCTACAAACATAGTTTATCTCACATCATAAGTATACATACCTTCAAGCTATTGTAGGCAAGGCTATCTGCAAGATCATCCTTTAACATTATAGATAGACCAAGCATACAGATATCTCAAGGCTTCGGGAATCCCACGTTCCTCATCATCTCCTGGCATACAGATATCTCCTTATTGTCTGGAAGGCAATACATAAAATAATCTTCATCAGTGTCGTTGTATACCATGGATCCTTGTGGATACTTCAGATCCATGGGTATTGCCTGGCTTCGGCAATCTGTTCTTCCGACAGTTGTTTCCCCGAAGCATGTCGTACAATAAAATCCAGGTCTTCAGTAGTTGCTTTGTGAGTAGGACATTTAAGTTTCTTAGGGGTATTTTCTTTTTCCTCGATTAATGTCACAACCGGGTTTTGGGGCACCAAGACCCGGGCACGAACATAATCACTAGGTGTGCTGGGACCAAGTCTCACACATATGATGAATCAAGGCATAGGATCGAATGTCACATCTTTAATATATAATACAAGTTCTATACAAAATAAATAAATAATTACATAATAAGGAGACAACGGTCCAGCAACCCAAAGTTGACTGGGAGACGAAGGCCTAGACCTCTCACGAACTCGTCACAGCATCCTCCATGCGCCTCATCCTGCGGTACCTGTTCTTGACCTGTGGGGGGGTGTGAGACAACAAGAGTGAGCTCACATACGTTCATAGCTCAACAAGTTGTGGGGAATAATGTGTATGAACTCGCTAAAGGTGGGAGCTCACGTGAAGTGTAAGGCTTACCAAAGAGGATGGTTAGAGCCGAACATTGCTTTTAAAGTTGGTCAAAATTTTATTAGCAGTTACTAAGTATAAGTAAATACCAACCCAATTAACTAGTAGAACAAAAGTAACAACATCACCTGCGATGCAATGCATATGACAAATTGAATTTAGGTTCCATAATTTAATCATGTGAGTGTACGAGCTGCTCATGACCGTGAGCATGGCTAGTATACCAGTTTTACACTCTGCAGAGGTTGCGCATCTTTACCCACAAGTCATGTTACCCATCTGCCAAAAGACGGCCAATCTCATACACCTCTACTGAGGAGGCGAGGCAGAGTAATACTACGAGGCCTTTACAAACTTCCACTAGCTTCAGAATACCCGCTATAGTTTATAGGAAGCTCCAGTGAAGGAATTCCTTGCCTAACAGCCATCGCAGCAAAATCATCCAAGGACCTCCCTACACTGACCACTCCCCTACTGCCCTTGCCCCTTTCGGGTAAGGTAGTCATCCACTAGCTTTCTTAGTTAATCAGCCAAGGGCGCCCCATTAAACCCTTGTGGTAGCACTGTTTTCTCGGGTGGTTCTCCATGTTCCCATTAACATAATGATCTTATCATGAATAGATAATAAAAAGTGTAATCATGAGTAGTGAATATCTCTATACCCAAAACCACATAAAGCAATAGCATGTACTACCCAAAAATTTAGTAGTAAAACTAGTGGTGAAACAAGGTATAAAGATAGTCAAAATCTAGGGTAACCTATTGGGTCCCATCAAAATTAACCTATGCAGATCATTATGATTAATAAGAACATGACTAGGTAAAAAGGAAGTGATCAAGGGCACAACTTGCCTGGCACTTGAGATTCCAGGTACCAACTTGCTCTTCAAGTGACTCGTAACCACGCTGCTAGTCGTAGCAAAATAGACAAACATGGTATAGGCAAAATTAACATCACACCAAACATAAAAACTGTATAATAGTATTCTACGCGTTGCTACGAGATCGTGGGGACAAGAATCACTAAATTCGGAGTTACGGTCATCAAGTTATGATATGATTAATGATTAAATCTAGGTCTTATGTTTATTTTATAAATCAGGAGAAAAGATAACCTAAAGTAGTAACTAATTCAATTTTAATCTAAATTATAACTTGACCATAGATCATATTTTATTAGATTATAATGATAGACAGATTAACAAGACTAACCAACATAAGTTAAATAAAGATCTAATTATAAAAGAATGAGACATGGTACAATAAATATTGTTATTATATAGAAAATATTCATACGAAGCTAACGCGACTTGAACGGATCGAGTCGGAATTAAAACAAAGAAGTTATGAATTTCCAAAGTTTTAAGTGTTGGATAAAAGAAACTAAATTACATAATTTTAGTTTATGTTTAATAATAATATATGGTTACTAGCTGATAAACAACATTATTATAAATTTAATGCAACTAGAATGAATTAATTTGGAGTTAAAACTAATTAAATATGAATTAAACAAGTTTCAGGAATTATTTTTGTAGTAAAAAGTCATTTTATATATTAATTAACAAGTTTCTGGTACTTTATGGGCTATAGATACAAAACCAGGAACCTATGGGTTGGTTTTGTAAATTTCTGGGCATAACTGTAATTATTTTAACACTTCACCGGACTGCGGGTTGATTTCAGCAAAGGCCAGGTGTTCTTTTGAAAATTGGTTTCGACGAAGGGGTACGGGAGGATCTCAACCATCCGATCGATCACCAACCGTCCAGATTAGATGTTACTTTCTTTGAACTAGTAAGCCATGAGGACCATTGGATTAAGGATCGACGGTCCAGATTCAACCACGCCCCATGCCCCATCAGATCCGCCCAAACCCAATCGCCCGGTCAGGATCTAAAGGATTGAAAGGGTATGAGCATAATATATCTGAGCCGCACGCATCAGGATCGACGGCTGTGATTAAATAACTCGAAAGGGTATCTGTTGCTTCAATCTAGGCCATCCATCCACACATCCACGGTCCCAGTACATCTTCTTCCCCTAGGGCCGACCACGGCGGTGCCCGTGTGCCCCAAGGCGGGAGTTCACCGGCGCGGACCCCCCACTGGTGCACCGATCTTTCTCTCTCCTGACTCTCTCTTCGAGCGCAAGTTCGTGGCGGTATTGGTGGCTGTGACCTTGCTCTCAGTGTATGCTAGCAGGTTTTGCGCAGATGGCATGGAAACGAGGCACCCTAGATATTTATACCGAGAGAAGAAGAGATCGGATAACTATGTTTAGTAGGGCAATCAACAGAACTTGCCGATATATGTGTGCTGTCTGTTATGACGAAGGAAGAACAATATCCTGTCAAACCGTCTCCAACTGCCAGCGAGTTCAACGGACAGAGAGAAAATACATGCAGACATGCTACATCTGGCTAGAGAATAAAATAAAAAAATAACCATAGAAGTGGTCATGGGCGGGAGCTAAAGTCGGAGATGGATTAAGCCAAGCAGGTTCGCTTCTTCTCTTTTGTTTTTTTCTCTGTTTTATTTTTTCTATTTCATTTGTTTCACGTTAAATCTGTGTTTAAGTTTTTTTTAAAAAAAGTACAATCAAAATCTCCAATACGAATGAAAAATAAAATTCTATTTACTTATTTACTATTTTAATCAATTAAGCAAAATGCGTTAAATATATAATTTATGCACACAAAAGTAACAATTTCTCTCCTCATTTTCTATTTTACATTCTCATTTATAATTTGAGGTCATATTCATATTTTTAATAACATCGATTGATTATAAAAAACAAAGATCTTAATAATTTTCCAAGGTTTCAAGAATTCCCAATTTACTAAAATAAATATATTTGTCTATTTATTTTACTATCATTATTTTTTTCTACCAAATTTGGGCTTTACAAATCCTACCCCCCTTACAAGAAATCTCGTCCTCGAGATTTGTGAGAAAGTGGGTGCAACAAGTATGGTTTGTAGTCTATGTTTCAATTTCTAAGGGATTTTAATACCAGAAGATTTTTTGTTCAAATTTATAATACAAATTAGCAGGTGATTACGAAAACATGGGTATATATATGTATATCCAATTTATTATGTAGGGTAAAAGATGTCTTTAAAGCATAGATAGGTTTGAGTAAGAAAGGGGTACGGTAAGGTAAGGCTCCATCCAAGATTGTGGATCTTGATTCCTCTGGCAATCAAACTTGATCCTTGAAGGCTTGAGTTGTTGCTTATCCTTCTTTGATGTGGTTGGTCTTCTTTGGCCTTTATTCTTGGAGTTTTCATCCGAGTAAGGCCATACAGTTAAGGTAGATATGTAGGTAACCCTTAGGAGGTAGAGCAACTAGTTTAATAGGTGGTTATGAGTTAAATGAGATTAGTCAGAATTTGATTTGATTGTTTGCTCTTATATTGGTTCGATAGGTTATTGTATCCTATTATGTAGGTCAAGTTGTTTGTGTACGACCAAGTTGATTTAAGTTTCTAATTTAGGCTTAAGTGAATTGGGAGTATGGCCTTACCCTTTGTACCAGCATTAAGTAACTCACACTAGATTAGATCATATTAGATTTGATAGGATCCAGATTAGATCGGGTTTGACTAGATTAGACTAGTTTAGGTTAGATAGATCTACCAGGGTAGGATAATTATTATTAGGATATGTTAGAATCTTTTGAGATGGGATGGATCTATGAGTGTAGGATAGAACCATTTATGATGAGATGGATATTGTTAGGCTAGATACTTTAATGAGAGATAATCCAGTTTGTCTAGTTATTTTGATGAGCATTTTTTTTCCTATATGTATATGCAGATGTAATTGTGGACATTACTCCACAACCTATCACACTCAATCAAAAATCCAAATCAGACATGTTTCATAAGAACAAACATTGAGGCATACAAATACCTATAAAAAATAGTTTTGTTTTTGTTCCTAAGATTAGGTCTCCTAGTCCTAAAGGTCACTTTAGGCACATGATTTCAAAGTGTGAAATCCACTTTTGTCTTTAGAGTGAAAAGGTAAGAGTAATCAGAGTAGAGCGGAAATAAATGAGAAGATTAAGAAAAGTTTAGAAAGAATCAGAGTAGCAAAGGTAAGTGGACAATGGTTGTCTAGTTCTATCTAGTTTTCGTCCTATAGTCAACATTCCTCTAATACCACTTCTGTCACACCCGGGTTTCGAGGCACCAAGACCCGGGCGAGAACATAATCACCAGGTGTGCTAGGACCAAGTCTCACACATATGATGAATCATGGCACAGGATCGAATGTCACATCTTTACTATATAATAGGAGTTCTATACAAAATAAATAAATAATTACATTATAAGGAGACAACGGTCTAGCAACCCAAAGTTGACTGGGAGATGACGGCCTAGACCTTTCACGAACTCGTCACATCATCCTCCATGCGCCTCATCCTGCGGTACCTGTTCTTGACCTGTGGGGGGTGTGAGACAGCAAGAGTGAGCTCACATACGTTCATAGCTCAGCAAGTTGTGGGGAATAATGTAAATGAACTCGCCAAAGGTGGGAGCTCACGTGAAGTGTAAGGCTTACTAAAGAGGATGGTTAGAGCTGAGCATTGCTTTTAAAGTTGATCAAAATTTTATTAGCAGTTACTAAGTATAAGTAAATACCAACCCAATTAAGTAGTAGAACAAAAGTAACAACATCACCTGCGATGCAATTCATATGACAAATTGAATTTAGGTTCCATAATTTAATCATGTGAGTGTCCAAGCTACTCATGACCGTGAGCACGGCTAGTATACCAATTTTACACTCTGCAGAGGTTGCGCATCTTTACCCACAAGTCATGTTACCCATCTGCCAAGAGACGGCCAATCTCATACACCTCTACCGAGGAGGCGAGGCAGGGTAACACTACGATGCCTTTACAAACTTCCACTAGCTTCAGAAAACCCGCTACAGTTTATAGGAAGCTCCAGTGTAGGAATCCCTTGCCTGACCGCCATCACAGCAAAATCAACCAAGGACCTCCCTACACTGACCACTCCCCTACTGCCCTTGCCCCTTTCGGGTAAGGTAGTCATCCACTAGTTTTCCTAGTTAATCAGCCAAGGGCGCCCCATTAAACCCTTGTGGTAGCACTGTTTTCCCGGGTGGTTCTCCATGTTCCCATTAACATAATGATCTTAACATGAACAGTAAATAATGAACAGATAATAAAAAGTGTAATCATGAGTAGTGAATATCCCTATACCCAAAACCACATAAAGCAATAGCATGTACTACCCAAAAATTTAGTAGTAAAACCAGTGGTGAGACAAGGTATAAAGATAGTCAAAATCTAGGGTAACCTATTGGGTCCCATCAAAATTAACCTATACAAATCATTATGATTAATAAGAACATGACTTGGTAAAAAGGAAGTGATCAAGGGCACAACTTTCCTGGCACTTGAGATTCCAGGTACCAACTTGCTCTTCAAGTGACTCATAACCTCGCTGCTAGTCGTAGCAATACAGACAAACATGGTATAGGCAAAATTAATATCACACCAAACATAAAAACTATATAAGAGTATTCTACGCGTTGCTACGAGATCGTGGGGACAAGAATCACTAAATTTGGAGTTACGGTCATCAAGTTATGATGTGATTAATGATTAAATCTAGGTCTTATGTTTATTTTATAAATCACGAGAAAAGATAACCTAAAGTAGTAATTAATTCAATTTTAATCTAAATTATAACTTGACCATAGATTATATTTTAGTAGATTATAATGATAGACAGATTAACGAGACTAACCAACATAAGTTAAATAAAGATCTAATTATAGAATGAGGCATGGTACAATAAATGTTGTTATTATATAGAAAATATTCATACGAAGCTAACGCGACTTGAACGGATCGAGTCGGAATTAAAACGAAGAAGTTATGAATTTCCAAAGGTTTAAGTGTTGGACAAAACAAACTAAAGTACATAATTTTAGTTTATGTTTCATAATAATATATGGTTACTAGCTGATAAACAACATTATTATAAATTTAATGCAACTGGAATGATTTAATTTGGAGTTAAAACGAATTAAATATGAATTAAACAAGTTTCAGGAATTATTTTTGTACTAAAAAGTCATTTTATATATTAATTAACCATTTTCTGGTACTTTATGGGTTGTAGATACAAAAACCAGGAACCTAGGGGTTGGTTTTGTAAATTCCCGGGCATAACTGTAATTATTTTAACACTTAACCGGACTGCGGGTTGATTTCAGCAAAGGCCAGGGGTTCTTTTGAAAATTGGTTTCGGCGAAGGGGTACGGGAGGATCTCAACCATCCGATCGATCACCAACCGTCCAGATTAGATGTTACTTTCTTTGAACCGGTAAGCCATGAGGACCATCGGATTAAGGATCGACGGTCCAGATTCAACCACGCCCCATCAGATCCGCCCAAACCCAATCGCACGGCCAGGATCTAAAGGATTGAAAGGGTATGAGCATAATATATCCGAGGCACACACATCAGGATCGATGGCTGTGATTAAATAACTCGAATGGGTACCTGTTGCTTCAATCTGGGCCATCCATCCACACATCCACGGTCCTAGTGCATCTTCTTCCCCTAGCAGCCGACCACGGCGGTGCCCGTGCGCACCAAGGCGGGAGTTCACTGGCACGGACCCCCCACTAGTGCACCGATCTTTCTCTCTCCTGACTCTCTCTTCGAGCACAAGTTCATGGCGGTATTGGTGGTTGTGACCTTGCTCTCGGTGGATGCTAGCAGGTTTTGCGCAGATGGCATGGAAACGAGGCACCCTAGATATTTATACCGAGAGAAGAAGAGATCGGATAACTATGGTTAGCAGGGCAATCAACAGAACTTGACGATATATGCGTGCGGTCTGTTACGACGAAGGAAGAACAATATCCTGTCAAACCGTCTCCAACTGCCAGCGAGTTCAACGGACAGAGAGAAAATACGTGCAGACATGCTACATCTGGCTAGAGAATTAAATAAAAAAAAATAACCATAGAAGTGGTCGTGGGCAGGAGCTAAAGTCGGAGATGGATTAAGCCAAGCAGGTTCACTTCTTCTCTTTTGTTTTTTTATCTGTTTTATTTTTTCTATTTCATTTGTTTCACGTTAAATCTATGTTTAAGTTTTATTTAAAAAAAGTACAATCAAAATCTCCAATACGAATGAAAAATAAAATTCTATTTACTTATTTACTATTTTAATCAATTAAGCAAAATGTGTTAAATATATAATTTATGCACACAAAAGTAACAATTTCTCTCCTCATTTTCTATTTTACATTTTCATTTATAATTTGATGTCATATTCATATTTTTAATAACATTGATTGATTATAAAAAACAAGGATCTTAATAATTTTCCAAGGTTTCAAGAATTCACAATTTACTAAAATAAATATATTTGTCTATTTATTTTATTATCATTATTTTTTCTACCAAATTTGGGCTTTACAATTAAAGGAGTAGCCCTCGAAGGATGTACTTCGGTGGGGACTGAGGGTCCAACCTCAGCAGTGGTATGCGCCATACCAGCTTCGTCAGATTTCTTTAAGGCTTTCGCCCTCTGTGTCAGGTGCTGAAGCAGGAGTTTGTACCTTCACAGATTCCATCACAGCGTCTAGTACGCTAGTCATTCTCCTCCTCTTCGGAGTTGTTGCAGGAACCTTTGATGCCCTAGGCGGCTCCGTCTCTTGCAACGGACTCAAAGCCTTCGGTTGTTCTGCGGCTTTCTTCAGTTCTGGCTCTTCGGCCGATTCTATCCTAGCTTCGGCAGGGGTCAAGTGACCTAGCTCAGATACAGAAAAAGACCCCTCAATAGGTCTCGGCTCTTCGGTCGTTTCAACGCGCTTGGGGCGGTGTGTTAAAACCTTAACTTTTTTTGCTTCGGCGTGCTGGAAATCGTCGAAGCAGAAGTCTTTCTTTTCTTTCCTTGCTTTCACGAAGGATAGCAGTAATCCGGGTATACAAACCCGATGACATCAAAAACTCTATTCAGTCTCTTTTTGCCTCGACCCCTGAAGGCTGTTGTCATAGCATCATCTTCAGCCCTTGAGTAAGTGTCACACACAGATTTAAGGGACAAAGCTGGGTGCGTCTCATATATGCGCCAAGGAAGAGTGCATAGAGATAAATGTACTTAATACATAACGGAAGTCTTACAAAACTAAATGATAACATAAAGCGAACTAAATATTATTCCCTGGCTCCACAATGCGAACTGGGAGACGCCACCTAGATCAAGTCAAAAGCCTCAGTGTTAGGCGGCTCCTCTTCGACGACGTGTTCTTCTCCTGTGGGGGGTGTGAGACAGCAAGAGTGAGCTCACAAATGTTCATCGCTCAACAAGTTGTGGGGAATCATGTGCACGAACTCACCAAAGGTGGGAGTTCATGTGAAGTGTAAGACTGATCAATAAAATAAAGGTTCAAGCTGAGCATTGCTTTTATAAGTTGGTCAAATTTTATTAGCAATTACTAAGTGTAAGTAAATACCAAACCACAGTAATAATAAAGTAATAATAAAATAATCCCGATGCAATGCAAATGACAAATTGAATTTAATTCCATAAATTAATCATGTGATTGTCTGAGCCGCTCATGACCGTGAACACGGCAAGTATACTAGTTTTACACTCTACCGAGGTTGTACCCTGTACCCACAAGTCGTGTATCCCATGTCGCCAGGGTTTGCAAGGCCCTTAGACACTACTGAGGTGAATGGCTAGGGATCCACTACGAGGCCTTTACAAAGTTCAACTAGCTCCCGAAAACCCGCTACAGTTTATGGGAAGAGCACTTGCAAGAATCCCTCGTCTGACCGCCATCGCAGCAAAATCAACCCGAGAACCTCCCTGCATGCAACTCCCCTATTGTCCTTGCTCCTTTCGGGTAAGTGTTGGGGCTATGCTTCGTCGCGCCGAAGGTCTTGTAGGAAGAAGCAGCTTCGGCTGAAGCTATCCGCAGGAGATGACCGAAGGTTCCTCTTTATGAATCTTCGGTATTACAAACCGACTTAAAGATAGAATGACCTTTTAGTCCATAAAGGTTTGAGTCAATGTTGTAAACTTTTATGAGGGGCATAATTGTAATTCTTCACAGGCTGTATCCTGTGTCTATAAATAGATGAACAGTACCCCCGTACTGTTCACGCTGACTTGTACTCGCTCGTGCGTCACACTTGTATTTTTGCCTTCCATCAAACCGAAGGTACGAATGTAATTCAATATTGTTCTTATTCTTCCATGATTATACGATAAGAACACGTAATAATGTTATGTGATTATTCATGTTATTCTTTCATGTTTCATATGCTTCTCCTTTTATCAATATAAACTGTGATGATGAAGGTATGTCCTTCATGACCTTCGTCTGAAGATCGTTATATCCTAAGGGAAATAACGCTTCGAAGGACGAAGGGCATTAACCATTAACTTCTTTCTATGTTGCCTTGTTCTTAATTCATAGCATTTGAGAACAAGTCCCCAACATTGGCGCCCACCTCCGGTGAACTCACTTCCACTTTTTTGAGCTGATGGCTTCGTTCAATGATCAAGCTGGAGCTGCTTCGGCTCTAAAGCTGCTACTCCCGATAACAGGCGGTTCATGTTCAGAGCCAGCCAACAAGAAGCAGAAGAAGGAAGCACATAGAAGGGTACAGCATGTCGGGGTGCAAGGACCCTTCATCAAGTCGAGATGGTCTCACATTCCTATTACCTTCTCCCAAGAGGACGTTCAACTCAAGGATTACCCACACAACGATGCCATGGTTATCTCTTGTGTTATCAAAGGATTTCTGGTCCACAATGTCTTGGTTGATACAGGCAGTGCAGCTGATATCATATTTGCTAAGGCCTTCAGGCAAATGCAAGAGCCAGAAGATAAGATTCATGATGCTACGCACCCTCTCTGTGGCTTCGGAGGAAGACAGATTGTAGCGCGGGGCAAGATCACCATGTCAGTAACCTTCGGGTTCATCAACAACACTAGAACTGAGCAAGTTGTGTTTGACATTGTTGACATGGAATACCCTTACAATGCAATTATTGGTCGTGGCACCCTCAATGCTTTCGAAGCAATTCTTCATCCTGCCTATCTTTGCATGAAGATACCTTCGGATCAAGGACCCATCGCTATTCATGGAAGTCAGGAAGCTGCTAGAAGGGCCGAAGGAAACTGGACTGACTCAAAAGCAATCCATAACATAGATGGAGCTGAAGTTTGTGAACTGTACAAATTCAGAAGGGACAAAGCAGCTTCAGCAGATCAGCCGAAGCCCATGCTCTTGTGTGAGGACATAGCAGAGCAGAAGGTGCTGTTGGGCTCTCAATTATCCGAAGAGCAGGAGAAAACCTTGATAAGGTTTTTGTTCAACAACAAAGATGTTTTTGCATGGTCAGCTAATGACCTCTGCGGAGTAAATAGGGATGTTATTGAACACTCGCTCAATGTTGACCCATCCTTCAGACCCAGAAAGCAGAGGCTTCGGAAAATGTCTGATGATAAGGCCGAAGGTGCTCGTAATGAAGTCAAAAGACTCCTCAGTGCAGGAGTTATCAGAGAAGTAAAGTACCCAGAATGGCTAGCTAATACTGTTATGGTAAAAAAGGCCAATGGCAAGTGGCGAATGTGTATCGATTTTACAGATCTCAACAAGGCTTGTCCGAAGGACGAATTCCCATTGCCAAGGATAGACTCTTTAGTTGATGCAGCAGCTTCTTCAGAGCTCATGAGTCTGCTAGACTGTTACTCAGGCTATCACCAAATCTGGATGAAGAAGGAAGATGAGCCGAAGACTAGCTTCATAACCCCAACTGGCACATATTGCTATCTTCGGATGCCTGAGGGGCTCAAAAACGCTGGAGGAAGTTTCAGCAGAATGACTGCGAAGGTTCTCCAGTCTCAGATAGGCAGAAATGTGCTAACTTATGTTGATGACATCATTGTAAAAAGCACGAAACAAGAAAATCATATTGCTGATTTGCAGGAGACCTTCGCCAGTTTCAGACAAGCTGGCTTAAAGTTGAATCCAGAAAAATGTGTCTTCGGAGTAAAGAAGGGGAAATTTCTTGGATGCTTGGTTTCAACAAAGGGAATTGAAGCTAATCCAAGTAAAATTGAAGCTATACTTCGAATGGAGCCACCAACTACAAGAAAGGGGGCCCAAAGATTGACAGGGAGGCTGGCATCTCTCAATAGATTCATATCCAGATCAGCAGAAGGAAATTTACCATTCTTCGAAGTGCTGAAATCAGCCGAAGTCTTTCAATGGGGACCAAGCCAACAAAAAGCCTTTGAAGAACTGAAGCAATATTTGATAGATTTAACAACATTAACCCCACCAACGCCAGGGGCTCCTTTGTTGTTATACGTGGCAGCTTCGCACTCAGCGGTAAGTGCAGCACTTGTCCAGGAGAAGCTTGATGGCCAAGTCAAGAAGCAGGTTCCAGTGTATTTTGTATCTGAAGTTCTTAGTGTATCAAAGAAAAATTATACAGAATTGGAGAAGGTATTATATGCTGTTTTGATGGCATCCAGGAAGCTTCGGCATTATTTTCAAGCATACAATATTGTTGTTCCTTCTTCGCAGCCGTTGAAGGATATTATGAGAAATAGAGAAGCTACTGGACGGATTGGAAAATGGGCTGCAGAGCTCAATGAATTTTGCATTGATTATGTGCATAGATCCTCGATCCAGTCTCAAGCGTTGGCAGATTTCATTGCCGATTGGACGCCAGGGGCTCAGGATGAAGAAACAAATAAAGATGCCGAAGTGTGGACAGTGTTTTGCGATGGGTCTTGGGGAACCTTCGGAGCAGGAGCAGCCGCTGTGTTGGTCTCACCATCCAAAGTTAAAACTTGTTATGCGGCAAGACTCGATTTTAGCTGTACAAACAATATTACTGAGTACGAAGCCCTCCTTTTGGGCCTTCGGAAATTAAAAGCAATGGGAATCAGAAGGGCCATCCTTAAAACTGATTCCCAGGTTGTTTCGGGTCATATCGACAAGAGTTGCAAGGCTAAAGATCCGAAGCTTGAAAAATATCTAGACACGGTCCGAAGAATCGAAGCTTCCTTCGAAGGTTTTTCTGTCAAAAATATCCCTCGAGGGCAAAATGAGCATGCTGATTTGCTAGCTAAGTCAGCAGCACAGGGTCTGCCTTTACCTTCGGATGTGTTCTTCGAAACAATAAAGGCACCTTCAGTGGAACTCCTTGAAAGAGCAGTCCTCAATATATCTCCTGTTTATAGCGAAGATTGGAGAACTGAGATCATCTCTTACCTTCAGGGTAAGTTCCTTTCAGATGACGAAGCTTATAACAGGAGGATAGAAGCAAGAGCTCGTCCATACGTCATGATAGAAGGGGAGTTGTACAAGCATGGAGTTTGCGCTCCGCTACTCAAGTGTTTATCTAGAACCGAAGGTATAGAGTTGATGAAAGAAATACATGCAGGCCTGTCTGGATCTCACATTGGATCTAGGCCGTTACTCGGAAAAGTTTTCCGCCAAGGGTTGTATTGGCCGAAGGCAGCTTCGGATGCAGCGGAATTAGTTCAAAAGTGCGAAGGCTGTGAGAAATGTGCAAGAGATCAAAAACAACCTTCGTCTTTAACACAGCTCATACAACCCATCTGGCCATTGCAAAGGTGGGGCCTTGACTTGTTAGGTCCATTGCCACCGGCTCAAGGGAATTTAAGATATGTTGTAGTGGCTGTGGAATATTTTTCTAAATGGATTGAGGCAAAGCCATTAGCCACAATAACTTCGGCCACTGTCCAAAAGTTTTTCTGGCAGAATATTGTTTGTTGTTTCGGGGTACCAAAGGCCATCACTGTAGATAATGGAACACAATTCGACTCCGAAGCTTTCATAGATTTCTGTGATCAAATTGGTACGAAGATCCATTTTGCATCAGTCAGGCATCCGGAGTCAAATGGGCTCGTTGAAAGAGCCAACGGCATTATAATGACAGGAATAATGAAGTTAATCTTCAATCAACCCAGGGGAAAGTGGCCAGATCAGTTAACCAAAGTGGTGTGGAGCCACAATACAACAACATCAAGGTCTACAGGCTTTACTCCATTCAAGTTATTATTCGGTGACGAAGCAATAACTCCGGAAGAAGCTAAAACTGGATCAATAAGAGTAGTAGCTTCGACAGAATCAGGTCCTGAAGATGCTTGTTTTGTGGAAAAAGATGCTTTAGAAGGGATCAGGCTTCAAGCTGTGGAGAATATCAATAAATACCAAGCCGAAACAGTCAAATGGCGAGATAGAGAAGTTCGGCTAAAGAATATTGAGCCAGGACACTTGGTGCTTCGGAGAGTGGCCAACCCAGACACAGTGGGCAAGTTACAGTTGAAATGGGAGGGACCTTTCTTAGTAGCATCTTCGTCAAGACCTGGTTCATACAGATTGAAGGACATGGACGGCAACGACATTCCTAGATCTTGGAATGCGGATGAGCTTCGGCGATATTATGTGTAACTTGATGTAACTTTTTATGTCTTTTCTTTTTCATGGCACCCTTTTCCTTTCTAAAGGGGGAGAAAGGTTTTTAATGGGGCCATCATATGTAATTTCCTTTTTTAGTTCTATAAGAGCAAAATCCCCCAAGGAATGTAAATGTAAAACCTGAGAACGCACCATTGAGTGCCGAAAACTAAAAAAGCGAAGAAGCTCCAAAGTCGTTCCTAAGGGAATGCAGAGCTTACAGCGAAAAGTCAACGCTGATTCCGCCGAAAGTAAAAGGCGAAGAAGCTCCAAAGTCGTTCCTAAGGGAATGCAGAGCTTACAGCGAAAAGTCAACGCTGATTCCACCGAAAGTAAAAGGCGAAGAAGCTCCAAAGTCGTTCCTAAGGGAATGCAGAGCTGATGTGTGATTGTTTCTAAGGAAATAATGGCTGAGGGTATGGCTTCGGATATGTGTTTGGACATTCATTCGCACATCACATTACATCATAGCATTTGCATTCATAAACATTCATTCAGGCATATGTAGGATAATCATCATCATGGCATAAGTGGTTGCTTCGGCATAAGAGAAGAGCTTCTTCGCGTACAAAAAGGAGAGCTTCGGAAGAAAGGGAAATGTTGTTTTCTATGCTTTGCTGTGTGCGAAAAGAAGGGAAGGTGTTTTTTCGCCTTCGGCTCAAAAAAGATAATTTCGTCCACAACAAAGCACTTCACATACATTAGTAGAAGGGTAAGAGCATAATACAAGGTATGAACAGAACTCATTAAAGACAAGTTTAGTTACATTTACACAAGTTATCTCAAAAGTTTCCTGAGTCTGTCTGCAGTCTACTCCTACTTAATCTTCGATGGATTTTAGCTTCGACGTCACTCTTGTTAATCATCGATTTCGGCTTCGTCATCCTACATGAATTAAGTAGTTATAAATCAAAATCGAGCTTGAAGGAAGAGGTAAGCGCAAGGTAAGATTTCTTACTGGTTCAAGATGACTCCGAGCTTCATCTCCAGCCTTTTCTCGCCCGCCTTTTGTCCATATCATTTTTATAAATCTATTGGAAATACTTCGGGCGAGATCAGGGATGTCATCTAGGATTGATGGTGATAAAGTGAAATTGGGCCTATTAACAATCTTTCCATGGTCGCAGCCAGCTTTTAGGAAAGCTGCAGCAGTGCCCCGAGAAGCTACCCAGGCACAGAAGTCACCATGCCCAGCTATAACTTCGTCGAGCTCGTCAATTTCACCCTCAATATGTTCGAAGCTCTTCGGCAAATCTTCAGCTGAGGGGGTGAATTTCTCACTGCTGGCTCCCACTGAGTGAAAAATTTTTCTTAGTCGTTGAATGCATTTGTTGCTAAATTCCAAACATTTTTCTTGAAGGTCCGCCAATAGTTTTTTCAAATCTGAATTTTGTTGAGCTTCGGCTTCAAGTTTTGCCTTAAGTTCTTGCTTTTCTTGTTCAAACTGCTTAGATTGGCAAAGAAGCTTCGTGTTCAGTTCTGTTATTTTTGCTTCGGCTTCCACCAATGAACCTTCAGTTGCCTGGAGCTCAAAGTTTTTCTTCTCAATGTCAGCTGATTGCTCCTTTATTTTGTTTTCTAAATTTTCAATTATAACTTCGTGTTTCTTGTCTTCAAAATCTTGCTGCATTTTCAAGGCCTTGCTCAACAGCATACTCTGCACGAAAACAACCTTCGTTAGACATGTTTTCATTATTAAAAACAATAAGAGTCAAGGGAATAGTAGTTCACCTTGAAATTGGAATAAAATAAACTACCAACGATATGTTGTCGTCGGTAGCGGCTAATGTCCATTTCCAGCTTCGGAAAACCAACACTCTTTGACAGAGTACTGATAACTTTGGCTCCAGTTTGGTTTCGGATACAATCTAATTTTTCATCATCAATACCTCCGAAGAGGATTGCTCCTGGTTTGTACCCGCAAGATTTGGCATACTCTTTAAGCTCTTCTATTTTGGGTTTTGACAATTCTTCTCCAACTAAATTTTGAAACATGAAGGCTTCGTTCTCTGAAGCTTCGTCAGCAATTTCCTTTCCTTTCCCCGACGCTGCGGCCACGGCCTCTTCGGCGGCAGCGGTACCTCCCTCTGTGGCCATGTCTAGCAGTATTTTGTTGATGTGTTCGATTGTGCTTTCCAGGTTTACATCTTCAGTTGAGGCAGCTTCGGCACCTGCGACCTCCGAAGGTGTGATTTCAATATTTGTTCTTTCCTCAGCCGCTGGTGTCTTCTGAGCCGAAGCTCTTGGCGGTGTCTTGTCAATAACCTCTGTCACAGTGATAATCCTTTGCCTCTTTATTTTAGTCGTCTTCTTCATTTTTTCGGGCTCCTTTTCCTTCTGAAAAAACTTTGTCAGTTGAGGCCCCAATGGACTTAGCTTTGCAGGCAGGGATTCAGTCATTACCTTCAAAATTTCCTCCACGTCAGTGGCAGAGGGTGATGCGGAGGTTTCTTCTTCGTCAGATATTTTTTGCTTCGGAGAAGACGCTTTCCTCTTCTTCGGAATTCTCTTCTTTGATGGTTCTTTCTCATCTTCATTTAAGGCTTCAGTTGTCCTTTTCCTTTTCTGGCCCCCGGCACCTTTGTTCAGATTTTCATAGTCAGGGTATTCAAAACCCAGGGCGTCCAGCACTCGATTCAGTCTTCGCTTTGGACGGGTGCCGAAGGCCGCAGTCATCAATTGATCTTCTTTTTTGGAGTAATTGCCAAGTATTTCATTGCACATTACTTCAATTGTATCCAGCCATTCTTGACAAGGTGTTTTAAAGTATTTCTTAAACTTGAAATAGTAAGGTAAACACACAAGTTCACCTTCTTTCTTCTCCCCCTCTAGCTTCGGCATTTCCCATTCTTTTAAAGTAGGAAAAACCCTGAAGGCCAAGAACTCCTGAACCAGGTCTCTTGTACTGATATGCTCTGCAATAATTCTGAATTCATCCATTGCCTGTTGTGTTGGACCTTCTGGTGTCATGTTGCAGCGAGGTCGGGTTTCTCCGAAGATCAGTTCGAGCGGACTTTGCACAAGCTTCTCCTTGTCGTCATCGACCTTGACATAGAACCATTCTGATTTCTAGCCTGCCGGCCATTTGCTTCGGTAGCTGATTACAGGAAACTTTGTGGTTTTCCGATAAGCAAAATTATAGCAACCAAAATTGTCATGCAATCCATCTTTTCTAGCCTTCGTCTGATAGTGCAGTTCGTGAACTCGACAAAAACTGTCTGCAAACGGCTCCACCGCTTGGCTTCGGAGGGCCCAGATATAAACGCTAAGCCTAACGATAGCGTTAGGAGTCAACTGATGAAAGTAGATACCAAACCTCTTCAGTACCTCTGCAATAATCTCATGTAGGGGGAATCTCAACCCAGCCTTTAGAAAACTCTTGAAAATGACAATTTCATCCTTCTCCGGCTTTGGGGTAGTCTCTTCTCCCCCGAAGCATAACAGCTTCTTCTGATTCTCATTGAAAAAGCCCGACTTTACCATTTTGGAGAGATCAGCCTTCGAAACAGTAGACTTTCCGAAGTCCAAGTGGCTGGGCTTACTGGGCATGGCAATACGATAATCATCTTCGGGATTAGTTTCTTCAACGTTCTCTTCTTCTGCTTCGGCAGTTGCTTGTTCTGCTTCAACAGTGGGGGTTCCTTCCAAAGTTACCAGTCCGGAACGTTGCATTGCTTCGGAGATGGGAATAGTCTCCGAACCTTCAACTTCGCCCCCCTCACGCTCAACCCTAGCGGTAGATCGTACTCTGGCCATTTAATTCTGAGTTTGTGGAAATTAAATACTTTTTTCTTCCGAAGTCTTTCCTTCTGACGAAGCAGGCTTCAAGTTGGAGCTTCGCTCGATTCCGAGAGTCAAGCTTCGGCGATGGTTAAAAATTTTGGCAGCAAAACAGTGCAAATAGCAATGAATGCTGTGGTAACTTCACACCTACTTGTCTGTTTATATAGTGTTGCAGGTAAGAAGGCGAAACGCCAGGATTTTTACACCAGGCGGACAGCCGCTTGCACTCGCTGCGCGGTGGACCGCAGAGACCAAACAGTAACTCTGCAAGGTGGGACTGCTACGCGCTCGAAAGCCGAATCGTTTCTCGACAACGAGCTCAGGGAAGGTGTTTTTTGGACCTTCGGCTTCCCGAAGCTTAAGAGACTTTTTTCACGGATCAAGCTCGTTACGAAAAACGATCTAGCACCGTGAAAGGGGCTACTGTTGGGGCTATGCTTCGTCGCGCCGAAGGTCTTGTAGGAAGAAGCAGCTTCGGCTGAAGCTGTCCGCAGGAGATGACCGAAGGTTCCTCTTTATGAAGCTTCGGTATTACAAACCGACTTAAAGATAGAATGACCTTTTAGTCCATAAAGGTTTGAGTCAATGTTGTAAACTTTTATGAGGGGCATAATTGTAATTCTTCACAGGCTGTATCCTGTGTCTATAAATAGATGAACAGTACCCCCGTACTGTTCACGCTGACTTGTACTCGCTCGTGCGTCACACTTGTATTTTTGCCTTCCATCAAACCGAAGGTACGAATGTAATTCAATATTGTTCTTATTCTTCCATGATTATACGATAAGAACACGTAATAATGTTATGTGATTATTCATGTTATTCTTTCATGTTTCATATGCTTCTCCTTTTATTAATATAAACTGTGATGATGAAGGTATGTCCTTCATGACCTTCGTCTGAAGATCGTTATATCCTAAGGGAAATAACGCTTCGAAGGACGAAGGGCATTAACCATTAACTTCTTTCTATGTTGCCTTGTTCTTAATTCATAGCATTTGAGAACAAGTCCCCAACAGTAAGGTAGTCTTCCACTAGCTTTCCTAATTAGTCAGCCAAGGGCATCCCATACCACCCTTGTGGTGGCACTGTTTTCTCGGGTGGTTCTCCATGTTCCCATTAACATAATGATCATACCATGAACATTAAATAATAAACTAATAACAAAAGTGCGAACATGAGTAATGTATATCTCTATACTCAAAACCACATAAAGCAATAGCATATACTACCCAAAAATTCAGTGGTAAAACAAGGTATAAAGATAGCCAAAACTAGGGTAACCTATTGGATCCCATCAAATTAACCTATGCAGATCATTATGATTAATAAGAACATGACTGGGTAAAAAGGAAGTGATCAAGGGCACAACTTGCCTTCAATGAGCTCCTGCTCAGCAACTTCTATCTGCTGGGCTCCAGGATCCTCAGTCACATGCTCTTCTACTCGCATTAATACAAACATACATAGTATAGCAAAAATTAACATCACACCAAACAATAAAACAGAATGCATGATAATACTTTACGCTGCGTAACGAGATCATAGGAAGAAGAATCACTAAATTTGGATCTACGGTTATTAAGTTATGAATTTCCGAAGTTATTGAGTACCTAGAATAGCATAATTCATGGGAATAATTTTACTTCAAGTTTCATGATTAAACAGAGCTACTAGTTATAGACAATATTATTACAAAATAAATGTCACTGGAATGAATTAATTTGGAGCTAGGATGGATTAAATATGAATTTCCCAAGTTTATTGATTTATTTGTGCACTAAAAATCAATTTTTATAAGTATTTATCCAATTTCTTTGTTCTCTGGGCCGAGCACTAAATACAGAGAACCACAGGGGCAGAACCAGAAATTTTCCCTAGACTCAGGGAGCGCCTGGGATGGACTGTGGGTTTATTCCTAAAATCCCCAGGGTCTCTTACGAAAATAAGCCAGGGCGAAAGGGTATCGTCTAAATCTGGCCATTGGGTCGCGCGCGGACGGCGCGGATTAGATCGAATCGCCAGCGAAGCGGTAGGCGTTCCTGGCCACAAGATCCAAGATCTACGGTCAGAGGTTCATCGCACCCCGATTCCACCCAGTCGTCTGATCGCGAACTGAGCGCCGAGATAAACCCCGTGATGGGGTACGCACTCATTCTAATCTCCACCCTCGCTCACGGATCTGACGGCTGATACAGGCTCGCATCCCTATTCCCCTCAACATCTCAAAGGGTCGCCGGAGAAGACGCAGGTCACAGTGGCGCCATTTGTGAATAACTGCGATCACCTGCTCTGTCGCAGTAATCTCCAATCTACTGGTTGCAACAGGTAACACTTAACCGACCAAAACGAGGAAGCCACAACTCACCGAGGATGGCGCACACAGGAGCCCGGTCCGCGGCAAACAGAGGCTCGGCGCGGCCGTTGAATTTCGATGAGGAATTCCCCGGTAGTACGCCCTTCCCGATGTCGGCAGCACACACCCGCATGCACGGGGCACCCTTTCGATGGCCCCCGATCCCTTCTAAGGCCTTGAGCGACGGCGAGGGCAAGGATCCACGTCGGCGGACTCTCGCGATCCTTTCACTGGTGGCGGCGAAAAGAAGAGGGGCAAGGAGAGGAGTCAAAGGGGAGAGGCAAGAAGGGTCTTCGGCTCGCTTTTGAAGCCCAGATGGAACGCAGTCGTGGTGAGCAGGGATGTCACGAGCTCAACGACTCGCCCGAGAAGCCTGACGAGGAAGAGGAACAGGGTCGTGGGTCCCACCTGACAGCGAAACACAAAGGGAGTCGGCGGGCGCGCGACCAGTAGACTAGCAAGTGGGGCCCAGTCCGCAGCGACGTGTGTGCGTGATGCAAGTCCCGCTGACAAGACGGTCCCACGTGTGAGTGTCACAGACGAGCGCGCGCGATCGGTAGACTGGAAAGAGGCTGACAAGGTGGGGTCGTGTTGGCAGCGTCTGAGCTGTCCACCAACGTGCGCGTGTGGGAAGGCTGACAGGCCGGGCCTACCTGTCGCCGCCAGGCAATGGCTGGGCCGCTCGGATGAATGTTTAGGTGGGCCGGGAACGAGGAAAGGAGCCCAAGCAGCATTTTCTTTTATTCCTTTCCCTTTTCTTTTTATTTTCCCATTTTCTCTTCTTCTTTTCCAAATTCAAATTCAAATTAAATTTCAACTTGTGGCAAATTCACTCTCAGATTAAAAGTACAATTCGGACATACCTAAAAGTGTGATGAATTTATTTATTTATAACTTTATTTTGTGTTGTATAATATTTCTCTCTTTCTCTCTTATTTCCAATTCTATAAATTGTGCCTTTGGAGTAAACCTAAATTCTCAAATCATTACTATATATTATATATTTTTTATTAGTGTCACCATTATATTTAATCAATGCACAAATAAAACTCCAACATGATGCATGGATTTTTTGTGTTTTAGTAAAGAATTATAATCTTTTAATTAGGTTTAGTCACATGTCTCAAGAAGTAGATGGCAAATCACATAAGGAGATCAACTCTTTTATAAGTCTTATAATTTGGGTATTACAAATCCTACCTGTTGGGGACTTGTTCTCAAATGCTAGGAATCAAGAACAAGACAACACAAAGATGTTAAATATTAAATACCCTTCGTCCGCTGAAGCATTATCTCCTCAAGGGTTTAATGAACCTCGGACGAAGGTCACAAACATAACATTACGAAGGTAATAAAAATAATATAAAACGATGTGAACTGTAGAATATTAAAGATAAATATGTTGAAGATAAATGACACCATTCACCTATTTATTATCTGAATCTAAAATGTTTGAATACAATGTTTAAGGTATGCTTATACCTTCGCCTTGACAAGCAATAATTTCCGAGTGATGCTCTTGTAATTACAGGAATGCGTGAACAGTAAAGGAATACTGTTCACTATTTATAGGCACAGGTCACAGCCTGTGAAGAATTACAATCATGCCCTTCATAAAAGTTTACAACAATGACTCAGACCCCTACAGGCTAAAAGGTCATTCTATCTTTAAGTCGGTTCGACCCTTCATCTTCGGATATGTTATAACCTCGAAGCTTCATGAATGATACCTTCGTCGTCACGTACGAGCAGCTTCAGCCACAGCTGTTTCTTTCTGCAGGACCTTCGGCGACGAAGCATGGTCCCAACAGTAGCCCCTTCGCGGTGCTAGATCGTTTTTCGTAACGAGCTTGATCCGTGAAAAGTCTCTTAGGCTTCAGGAAGCTGAAGGTCCGAAAAATACCTTCCCTGAGCTCGTTGTTGAGAAACGATACAGTTTTCGAGCGCGTAGCGATTCCATCATGCGGGTTCACTATTCTGGTTTTTGCGGCCCACTGTTCAGCGGGTTCGAGCAACTGTTTGCTTGGTGTAAAAATCCTGACAATTTACCTTCTTTCCTGCAACACTATATAAACAGACGGGTAGGTGTGAAGTTACCACAGCATTCATTGCTATTGCACTGTTTTGCTGCCAAAATTTTTAACCATAGCCGAAGCTTGATTTTCGCATTCGAACGAAGCTCTAGTCTGGCGTCTGCTTCGTCAGAAGAAAGGCTTTGGGGAAAAATGTTATTAATTTCTGAGCAATTTCCAAGATATTCAAAATCAAATGGCCAGAGTGCGCTCTACTGCTAGGGCTGAGCGCGAAGGTGGCGAAGCCGAAGCTGCAGAAACTGTCCCTATTTCGGAAGCAATGAGGTGAAGTGGGTTGGTGACATCGGAGAACACCCCTGCTGCCGAAGCAGAACAAGCAGATATTGAAGAGACTGATTCTGAAGATGACCACAATATCGCAATACCATACAAGCCTAGCCACCTGGACTTCAGAAAGTCGACTATCTCCAAGGCTGATTTCCCGAAGATGGTAAAATCGGGCTACTTTAGTGAAGATGAGAAGAAGGTGGTTCGCTTTGGTAGAGAAGAAATTATCCCGAAGCCACAGAAAGATGAAATAGTGATTTTCAAGAGTTTCCTCAAAGCTGGTTTGAGATTTCCTTTGAATAGAATGATTGCCGATGTGATAAAGAAGTTTGGTATCTATTTTCATCAACTAACTCCTAATGCTATTGTGAGACTTAGTGTTTATATTCGGGCTCTCCGAAGCCAGAGGGTGGAGCCATTTGCCGAAGGTTTCTGCCGGGTACACGAACTACATTATCAAACTAAGGCTAGAAAAGATGGGTTACATGAAAATTTTGGTTGTTATAATTTTGCCTATCGGAAGACTACAAAATTTCCTGTGATCAGCTACCGAAGCAAGTGGCCGGCAGGCTGGAAATCAGAATGGTTCTACGTTAAAGTTGACGATGACAAAGAGAAGCTAGTACAGAGCCCGCTTGAGCTGATCTTCGGAGAGACCAGACCCCACTGCAATATGTCACCAGAAGGTCCAACTCAAATCGCGTTGGCTGAATTCAGGACTATTGTTGAGCACATTGGCACTAGAGATCTTGTGCAGGAATTTCTGTTGTTCAAAATATTTCCAACTATGAAGGAATGGGCTATGCCGAAGCTCGAAAAAGAGAAGAAAGAAGGGGAACTTGTCCGTCTGCCCTACCACTACAAGTTCAAGAAATATTTTAAAGAACCCTGCCAAGAATGGCTCGAAACAATCGAAGTAATGAGTACTAAAATTCTTGGGAATTATTCTAAAAAAGAAGATCAATTGATGACGGCAGCCTTCGGCACCCGGCCGAAACGAAGACTAAACAGAGTGCTTGATGCTATAGGCTTTGAATACCCTGACTACGAGCGATTAGACAAGGGTGCCGAAGGGCAGAAAAGAAAACGAGTGGCTAGCACTTTAATTAAAGACGACGAAGATCAACCAAAAAAGAAGAAAGAAAAGCTTGAACCGAAAGTAGTTGTTCCAAGAAAGAGAAAAGCTGCATCTCCGAAGCCTGCGTCTCCAGAACCAGAGACAATGGTCCGAGATGAGGAAACGTCTGTGACACCTTCTGCTGCCGAAGTAGAAGAAATTTTGAAGGTAATGACTGAATCTTTGCCTGTCAAGCTAGGTCCGCTGGCACCGGAACTGACAAAGTTTTTTCAGAAGGACAAAAAAACTTCGGCTGCAGAAAGTCCTGCGAAGCCGAAAAAACGGAGAATCATTCAAGTGATAGATGTGATCCATCAGACACCGCCACCGGCGATGGTGTCAAAAATTGCCCTTGCTGAGACTGCTGAAGTCGAAGACACCGCAGCCGAAGCTACCGGAGTGGAGACACTGAAGCTGAAACTGGCGAAGCCGAAGCTACCGGGGCCGAAGCCGAAGCTACCGGGGCTAAAGCCGAAGCTACCGGGGCTACCGAAGAGTCGAACCTGGAAACCACACTTGAGGTTATTGACAATATACTCCTGAAAATGGCTGAAGAAGAAGCTGTTATGGCTGCGGTGAACACGGCAACTGAAAAGGGGAAAAAGCAGATTGATGAAATTTCAGAAGAAGGAGATTTTAACTTTCAAGATTTGCTTGGACAGGTGTTAACAGACGTCGAAAAAGAAGAGTTGAAAAAATATGCCATATCTTGCGGATATAAATCATGGGCTATGCTGTTTGGTGGGGTCAACGAAGGGAAGCTAAGATGCCTTCGGAACCGTACCGAGGCCAAAATTGTTAGAACCCTCTCCAAAAGTGTTGGCTTGCCGAAGATAGAAGCAGACCTCTGTAGGTACCAGCGACATCATGTCGCTGGCAGCCTGCTATACGCTAATTTTAAGGTAAAAATATTATTATTTTATTATTGTTATTTTTTATGTCTTCCTCTGACGAAGGTTGTTTTGGCAGAGTATGTTATTAAGTAAAGTGCTGAAAATGCAACAAGATCTTGAAGAGGAGAAGAACAAAGCTATCATCAAAGATTTAGAAGAAAAAGTTGAAAATTACGAAGCTGTTCTGAAGAAGAAAGACTTCGCCATTCAAGATCTTGAAATTATGGCTAAAGAACACGAAGGTGCTTTAGAAAAGAAAGACTTTATTATTCAGTCTTTGGAAGGCTCCTTGGCCGAAGTCCAAGTCGAAAATGACAGTTTAAAGAATGAACTACTCAAAAAGTCGGAAAAATATGAGCAAGAAAAAGAGAAGCTTGAAGCAAGTCTCAAGGCTGAGGTCGAGAAAAATTCAAATTTGCAAGAATCATTGAAAGATCTCCAAGAGAGATGTCTAAATTTCGGCAGCCGATGCGTGCAACGGCTGAAGGACGTATTTCACTCTATCGGAGCTAGCTCTGAAAAGTTTTCACCTTCAGCCGAAAACCTGCCCAGCACCTTGGAACATATTGAAGGCGAGGTTGATGCTCTTGACGAAGTTATTGGGGGGCATGCTGATTTCTGCGCCCTGGTAGCTTCTCGAGGCACAGCTGCCGCTTTTCTAAAGGCCGGCTGCACTCATGGGAAAATTGTGAATAGACCAAACTTTAGCTTGTCAGCAGCAGACTTGATTGATATCCCGAGCCTAGCCCGAAGCATCAGGAATAGATTTATGACCCAGATTTGGGTAAATGGCGGGCGAAGGATGGCTGGTGACGAAGCTCGAAGTCACCTTAAGCCGGTACAAAACTTATATTTGTTACTTTTACCTTCTCCTTGAAATTTGCACCTTTCTTATTCTGCTCCTTAATATGTGCAGGACGACGAAGCTGAAGTATGACGAAGCTGAAGCTTGATAGTTGCTAGAATAGTCTTTCCTATAAAAAATTCTGAAGGGATCTTTGTAATATCATTATGGAAAAAACTTATGTAAATTTGTACATACCTTGTAGTATATTCTGTCTCCTTTATCCGTGTGCATTCTGCTTTGCTGTGGACGAAACTTCTCCTTTTGAGCCGAAGGCGAAAAACACCTTCCCTTCTTTTCGTACACAACGAAGCATGAAAACTTCCTCTTTTCTACAAAGCTTTCCCTGATTGCCGAAGCATCTGTCTTTTATGTGTGGTATAATGATGATTCTATATGTCTAAATGAATGTTTATGAATGCAAATGACATGATGTAATGTATCATGCAAATGAATAGCGGAACACATATTCAAACACCATAATTATAGCCTTTCATCCCCTTGAGAATGATTCAAATCTTTTTGCCTTTTACTTTTCGGCTTCACCGTTTACTTTTCGGTGCATCAGCGTTGACTTTTCGCTGTAAGCCTCCCTTAGGAGCTTCTTCGCCTTTTACTTTCAGCGGAATCAGTGTTGACTTTTCGCTGTAAGCATCCTTTAGGAGCTTCTTCGCCTTCTACTTTCGGCGGAATCAGCGTTGACTTTTCGCTGTAAGCTCTGCATTCCCTTAGGAATGACTTTTGAGCTTCTCTCTGAATTCTTTTCTTTTTCCTTTGCATTTACATTTACATTTTTGGGGGATATCATTTTTATAGAATTGAAATAAGGAAAATTACATGTTGTGGCCCCATTAAAAACTTTCTCCCCCTTTGGAAAGGAAAAGGGTGCCACAAAAAAGAATAGAAAAAATTACATCAAACTAAACATAATATCGCCGAAGCTCATCCGCATTTCACGATCTAGGGATGTCGTTGCCGTCCATATCCTTTAATCTGTAGGAACCGGGTCTTGACGAAGATACTACCAAAAAAGGGCCTTCCCACTTCAGCTGTAATTTGCCTACTGTGTCTGGGTTGGCCACTCTTCGAAGCACCAAATGTCCAGGCTTAATGTTCTTCAACCGAACCTTTCTATCACGCCATTTTATTGTTTCGACTTGGTATTTATTGATGTTTTCCACAGCCTGAAGCCTGATCCCTTCTATAGCATCTTTTTCCACAGAGCAGTCAGCTTCATCTTCGCCTTTTGCCGAAGCTATTGTTCTTATTGATCCTGCTTTGGCTTCTTCCGGGGTTATTGCTTCGTCACCAAACAATAGTTTGAATGGCGTAAAGCCTGTTGATCTTGACGCCGTTGTGTTATGGCTCCACACCACTTTGGTTAATTCTTCTGGCCACTTTCCCCTGGGCTGATTGAAAATTGACTTCATTATTCCTGTCATTATGATCCCATTAGCTCTTTCGACTAGTCCATTTGATTCTGGATGTCGAACTAACGCAAAATGGATCTTCGTGCCAATTTGGTCACAAAACTCTTTAAAAGCTTCGGAGTCAAACTGTGTTCCATTGTCCACAGTAATGGCCTTCAGCACTCCGAAGCGACAAACAATGTTTTGCCAGAAAAACGTTTGGACAGTGACCGAAGTTATCGTGGCTAAAGGCTTTGCCTCAATCCATTTAGAAAAATATTCCACTGCCACTACAACATATCTTAAATTTCCTTGTGCTGATGGTAGCGGACCAAACAAATCAAGGCCCCACCTTTGCAACGGCCAAGTGGGTTGTATTAACTGAGTTAGAGACGAAGGTTGTTTTTGATCTCTTGCACATTTCTGACAACCTTCGCACTTTTGCACTAGTTCAGCTGCATCTGAAACTGCTTTTTGCCAATAAAATCCTTGGCGAAAAACTTTTCCCAACAAAGGCCTAGATCCAATATGAGATCCACAGAGGCCTGCATGTATTTCCTTCATCAATTCTATGCCTTCAGCTCTGGATAAACACTTGAGCAACGGGGAACAGACCCCATGCTTGTATAACTCCCCTTCTATAATGATATATGGTCGAGCTCTTGCTTCTATCCTCCTATTATAAGCTTCGTCATCTGAGAGAAAATTACCCTGAAGAAAAGAGATGATTTCAGTTCTCCAATCTTCACTATAGACAGGGGATATGTTGAGGATCGCTCTTTCAAGAAGCTCGACCGAAGGTGCTTTTATTGTTTCAAAAAATACTTCCGAAGGTAAAGGCAGCCCCTGTGCTGCTAACTTGGCTAATAGATCAGCATATTCATTTTCTCCATGAGGAATGTTTTTAACAAAGAATCCTTCAAAGGAAGCCTCAATCCTTCGGACTGTATCTAAATATTTTTCAAGCTTCGAATCTCTTGCCTTATAGCTCTTGTCAATATGACCAGAAATAACTTGGGAATCAGTTTTAAGAATGGCCCTTCTGATTCCCATTGCCTTTAACTTCCGAAGACCCAAGAGCAAAGCTTCATACTCAGCAATATTGTTTGTGCAACTGAAATCAAGTCTTGCTGCATAACAAGTTTTATCTTTGGAAGGTGAAACCAACACAGCAGCTGCTCCTGCTCCGAAGGTTCCCCAAGACCCATCGCAAAACACTGTCCATGCTTCAGCATCTTTATTCGTTTTTTCCTCCTGAGCCCCTGGCGTCCAGTCGGCAATGAAGTCTGCCAACGCTTGGGACTGGATCGAAGATCTATGCACATAATCAATACAAAATTCATTGAGCTCTGCAGCCCATTTTCCAATCCTTCTAGTAGCTTCTCGGTTTCTCATAATATCCTTCAACGGTTGTGAAGAAGGAACAATTATATTATAAGCTTGAAAATAATGCCGAAGCTTCCTGGAGGCCATCAAAACAGCATACAGTACCTTCTCCAATTCTGTATAATTTTTCTTTGATAAGCTAAGGACTTCGGATACAAAGTATATTGGGGCCTGCTTTTTGACTTGGCCTTCAAGATTCTCCTGAACAAGTGTTGCATTTACAGCTGAGTGCGAAGCTGCCACATATAATAACAAAGGAGCCCCTGGCGTTGGTGGAGTTAATGTTGTTAGATCTATCAAATATTGCTTCAGCTCTTCGAAGGCTTTCTGCTGGACTGGTCCCCATTGAAAAACTTCGGCTGACTTCAGCACTTCGAAAAATGGCAAATTTCTCTCTACTGATCTAGATATGAATCTATTGAGAGATGTCAGTCTTCCTGTCAATCTTTGAGCCCCCTTCTTTGTACTTGGTGGTTCCATTCGAAGGATAGCTTCGATTTTGCTTGGATTAGCCTCAATTCCTTTTGTTGAAACTAGACAACCAAGAAATTTCCCCTTCTTCACTCCGAAGACACATTTTTCTGGATTCAGCTTTAAACCAGCCTATCTGAAATTAGCGAAGGTCTCCTGCAAATCAGCAATGTGATTATCTTGCTTCGTGCTTTTCACAATGATATCATCAACATAAGTTAGCACATTCCTGCCTATCTGAGAATGGAGAACCTTCGCTGTCATTCTGCTGAAGCTTCCTCCAGCATTTTTAAGCCCTTCAGGCATTCGAAGGTAACAATATGTTCCACTAGGGGTTATGAAGCTTGTCTTCGGCTCATCCTCCTTCTTCATCCAAATTTGATGATAGCCTGAATAACAATCCAACAGACTCATGAGCTCTAATGAAGCTGCTGCATCAACTAAGGAATCTATCCTCGGCAATGGAAACTCATCCTTCGGACAAGCCTTATTAAGATCAGTAAAGTCGATACACATCCTCCATTTACCATTGGCCTTCTTTACCATAACAGTGTTAGCCAGCCATTCTGGGTACTTTACCTCTCTGATAACTCCGGCACTAAGGAGTCTTTTCACTTCATTCCGAGCACCTTCAGCCTTATCATCAGACATCTTCCGAAGCCTCTGCTTCCTGGGTCTGAATGATGGATCAACATTAAGGGAGTGTTCAATAACATCCCTGTTAACTCCGTAAAGATCATTAGCTGACCAAGCAAAGACATCTTTATTGTTGAACAAAAACCTTATCAAGGTTTTCTCCTGTTCTTCGGACAATTGAGATCCCAGTAGTACCTTCTGCTCTGCTACATCCTCACATAAGAGCATGGGCTTCGGCTGATCAGCCGAAGCAGCTTTTTCCCTTCTGAACTTGTACTGCTCACAAGCTTCAACTCCATCTATGTTATGGATTGCTTTTGAATCTGTCCAATTTCCTTCGGCCCTTTTGGCAGCTTCCTGACTTCCATGAATAACAATGGGCCCTTGGTCCGAAGGTATCTTCATGCAAAGGTAAGCTGGATGAAGAATTGCTTCAAAGGCATTGAGAGTACCACGACCAATGATAGCATTGTAAGGATACTCCATGTCAACAATGTCGAACACAATTTGCTCAGTCCTTGTGTTGTTGACAAATCCGAAGGTTATGGGCATGGTAATCTTCCCAAGTGCTACAATTTGCCACCCTCCGAAGCCACAAAGAGGGTACGTGGCATCATGGATCTTGTCTTCGGGCTCTTGCATTTGTCTAAAAGCCTTACCAAATATGATATCTGCAGCACAGCCTGTATCAACCAAAATATTATGGACCAGAAATCCTTTGATCACACAAGAGATAACCATAGCATCATTGTGTGGGTAGTCCTTGAGGTGAAGATCTTCTTGAGAGAAGGTAATTGGAATGTGAGACCATCTTGACTTGATGAAGGGTCCTTGCACCCCGACATGATGTACCCTTCTTTGTGCCTCCTTCTTCTGCTTCTTGTTAGCTGGCTCTGAGCATGAACCGCCTGTTATGGGGAGTACCAGTTTCGGAGCCGAAGCAGCTCCAGCTTGATCGTTGAATGAAGCCATTAGCTCAAAAAAAAGGTGGAAGTGAGTTGACCGCAGGTGGGCGCCAATGTTGGGGACTTGTTCTCAAATGCTAGGAATCAAGAACAAGGCAACACAAAGATGTTAAATATTAAATACCCTTCGTCCGCTGAAGCATTATCTCCTCAAGGGTTTAATGAACCTCGGACGAAGGTCACAAACATAACATTACGAAGGTAATAAAAATAATATAAAACGATGTGAACTGTAGAATATTAAAGAAAAATATGTTGAAGATAAATGACACCATTCACCTATTTATTATCTGAATCTAAAATGTTTGAATACAATGTTTAAGGTATGCTTATACCTTCGCCTTGACAAGCAATAATTTCCGAGTGATGCTCTTGCAATTACAGGAATGCGTGAACAGTAAAGGAATATTGTTCACTATTTATAGGCACAGGACATAGCCTGCGAAGAATTACAATCATGCCCTTCATAAAAGTTTACAACAATGACTCAGACCCCTACAGGCTAAAAGGTCATTCTATCTTTAAGTCGGTTCGACCCTTCATCTTCGGATATGTTATAACCCCGAAGCTTCATGAATGATACCTTCGTCGTCACGTACGAGCAGCTTCAGCTGCAGCTGTTTCTTTCTACAGGACCTTCGGCGCCGAAGCATGGTCCCAACACTACCCCCCTTACAAAGAATCTCGTCCTTGAGATTTAGGTAGAACTAGGAAAGAGGTGGGGAAAATCTACTTGTAGTTCTTCTTCTCTTTCCCATGTAGCCTCATCTTCACCATGGTGGCTCCATTGTACTTTGCACATTTTAATCATTTTACTTCTCGTGACACGGGTCAAGGTATCAAGAATCTTGATAGGATACTCAACATAAGTCAGATCATCTTGAACACTAAGATCCTTCATAGGTAACTGCTCTTCGGGTACCCTGAGACACTTCTTCAATTGTGATACATTAAAGACATCATGTACATCCGCAAGATGATCGGGTAGTTCTAGTTGATATACAACTTCTCCCACTCGCTTCAGGATCAAGAAAGGTCCAATGAAGCAAGGGGACAATTTCCCTTTAACTTTAAATCTTCGCATACCCCGGATTGGTGACACCTTCATATACAAGTGATCACCCTCCTTAAACTCTAGTAGCCTTCTCCGGGTATCCGCATAACTTTTCTGCCTTGAATGTGAAGTTCTCAAATTCTCCCTTATCATTTGCACTTGTTCCTCTGCCTCTTGTAAAATTTCTAGCCCAAAGAACTGCCTCTCACCAGTTTGATCCCAATACAGTGGAGTCCTGCAGTTTCTGCCATATAGAGCCTTAAACAGTGACATCTCCAAACTGGCCTGGTAGCTATTATTGTAGGAGAACTCCCCATATGGTAAGCTCTTATCCCAACTGCCACCATGCTTAAGAGCACAAGCTCTTAACATATCCTCCAGTACTTGGTTGGTCCTCTCGGTCTATGCCCATCAGTTTGGGGATGCTAGGCCGAACTGAAATTCAACTGTGTCCAAGCACTCCTGCAACTTCTTCCAAAACCGAGAAGTAAACTATGATCCTCGGTCAGACACGATCTTCTTAGGCACCCCATGTAGACAAACTATTCGAGTCATATACAATTCTGCTAGCTTGGCTCCCGTGTAATTAGTTCTCACAGGTATGAAGTGACCCACTTTTGTGAGTCTGTCTACAATTACCCAAATAGAGTCATACCGTGCAGAAGTGCGGGGTAGTCCAACAATGAAATCCATGCAAATTTCATCCCATTTCCACTCGGGTATCTTAAGCGGGTGCAATAGTCCAGCTGGTCTTTGATGTTCGGCCTTGACTCTCTGACACACATCACACTTAGCCACATGTGCAGCCACATCTCGTTTCAGCCCATACCACCAGTACTTCTGCTTCAAATCCTGATACATCTTAGTGCTACCAGGGTGGATAGAGTAATCTGAATCATGGGCTTCCTTTAATATAGTCTCACGAAGGCTATCAATCTCAGGAACACATATCCAGTCCTTGAATCATACTTTGCCTTGCTCATCCTCTGCGATTTCTGGACCTCTACCTTCAGTAATAAGATCCTTGATCTCTTGATTTTTTGCATCACCAATCTGACCCTTACAGATTTCTTGCTCCAAGGTAGGTTCCAATTTAATGGTGACTCCTTCAGTTTGCGCAACAATTGCCAGGTTGAGTCTCCTGAAATCCTCAACAATCTCATCGGGTAGCTAGGCAACAATAGCGAAATGAACGTGCTCCTTTCGACTCAAGGCATCTGCAATCAGATTCGCCTTGCCCAGGTGATAGTGAATCTTTAAGTCATAGTCCTTGATGAGCTCCAACCATCGATGTTGCCTAAGGTTCAGATCCTTCTGAGTGAATATGTACTTCAAACTCTTATGATCGGTGTATACTTGGCACTTGGTTCCCATAATATAATGTCTCCATATCTTAAGTGCATGCACTACAGCTGCCAGTTCTAAGTCATGAGTGGGATAGTTCAACTCATGTTTCCGCAACTGACGAGACGCGTAGGCGAACACGTGTCCTTCTTGCATAAGCACATATCCCAAGCCTTGGCCACATGCATCACAATAAATGTCAAATCCCTTTTGCAGATCCGGCATAACCAACACTGGGGGTGACATCAATCTAAACTTCAATTGATTAAAACTATCTTGGCACTTCCAGTCTCACTTAAATTCTCTTCCCTTCTCCAGAAGTGAGGTCATAGGCTTAGCAATCTATGAGAACCCTTTAATAAATCGCCGATAATAGCCTGCAAGTCCAAGAAACTTCGGACATCGGTAACTGTACTTGCTATACTATCTCCTTGACTTTAGCATGATCCACTGGTATCCCACAATTAGAATGATATGTCCAAGGAATGGCACTTCGTTAATCTAGAACTCACATTTGTTGTACTTGGCGTAGAGTTGATTATCCCGTAGCTTTTGTAGCACCAATCTTAGATGTTCCTCATGATCACTATCACCTTGGAATAAATAAGAATATCGTCGATGAATACCACGACGAATCTATCAAGATACTCCATGAACACCTTATTCATCAAATTCATGAAGTAGGATGGTGCATTGGTTAAGCCAAATGACATGACTGTGAATTCATATAGACCATATCGGTAGAGAAAGCCGTCTTGGAAATATCAGATGGCCTAATCTTCATTTGATGGTAGCCCGACCAAAGGTCAATCTTAGAAAACACCCTAGCACCTCTCATCTGATCAAATAGGTCATCAATACGAGGTAACGGGTACTTGTTCTTAATGGTGACATCGTTAAGTGATCTATAGTCCACACATATCCTTTGTGATCCATCTTTCTTCTGTACAAACAGAACCGACGCTCCCCAAGGTGAGGAACTCGGACGAATGTACCATGCTTCCTGCAACTCCGTTAATTGTTTCTTAAGTTCTTTTAACTCTTCCACTGACATCCTATATGGCCTTTTTGAAATGGGAGCAGTACTAGGTAACATATCAATAACGAATTCAACTTCCCTATCTGGTGGCATTCCGGGTAACTCTTCAGGAAAGACATCTGTAAAGTCTCAAACAACTCGGATGTTTCTATCCAGAAATTTTCCATCTACTAGAAATATGGCTGGTCTGGTGGAGGCGGTTACAGTAATCTCAACTTCAAATCTCTCCCCTTTGGAAATGGTAAGTTCTACGTTTCCCTTAGCATAGTTTATAACTGCCTTAGCCTTCCTTAACCTGGACATCCTGAGTATCAGATCTATACTGCTTTCTTCTAGTACTATGGGTGTAGACCAAAATTCCCTTCCCATAATTGTCAGTGTTAATCTTTGTGTCATATAGTTTGCTTCAAAAGTCCCTTTAGGTGTAATTACTACCATAGGTGTTTTCATGTTTTGTAGTGGTAATTCATTGGTGGATGCAAATTGAGCAGAAATAAACGAATGCGTAGCTCCAGAATCAAATAATAATGCGGCTGGAATTGCATTAATGTAAAACATACAGATAGTGATGTCTGCACCGTCAGTAGTGGCCTCAACACTAACTTGATTAACCCTGGCAATGCTGAATCCCTTACTAGGAGTCTGTTGCTTGTTCTGAGCTGATGCACTAGAATTCCCCATGGGACAAGCATTTGCATAATGCCCAACCTTACTGCACTTGAAGCATGTAGGGCCCGTCTTCTGTCCTGTAGACCTTGCCGGGGTGCCAATGGGGGCAGCCTGACGAGTGTGGGGCATCTATGGAGTCCCCTGTGGAGCGTACTGAGCTGGGCGTGGTCCTCCTCCTGGACGAGCTGGTGTACCTTAGGGCGGCACGTAGCGAGGACGAACACTCATGCTACCCTGCCCCTGGGCAATGGCCTTCCTCTTCAAATCTCCCAATTGAACATGCTTGTGTTCAATAACAAGAGCTTTATCAAGCAGCCTCTGAAATGATGGAAATGTATGAGCGACCAATGCATATTGTAGTGGCCCATTGAGTCCCTCTGTGAAGTGCTATTGCTTCCTTTCATCATCTGCCACCTCATCATCAGCATATCTTGACATCTGGATGAATTTGTCATGATACTCGCTGACAGACATGTTGCCCTGCTTCAATGATAGAAACTCTTTCTTCTTTATCTTCATCAATCCAGCAGGAATGTGGTAGTTTCTAAATTGTGTGGTGAATTCCGCCCAAGTAATAGTGTCAGCAGCATCATGGGCAGCAACATAAGAATCCCACCAGTCAGCAGCAGGACCAGTCAGACGACCTGAAGCATATAGAACCTTCTCCCAATCAGAGCATTGGGCGATATTTAGCATCTTCTCGACTGACTTCAGCCAATCATCGACATCTAGTGGATCAGGCGAGCTGGCGAAGGTCGATGGCTTGTGACTCATAAATTCTTGGTGCTTATCCTAGGGTGGAAGTGGTGGTGGCGGTGGTGGCAATGGGACTTGCTGCTGTTGTCCCCTTTTATCCTGACGCATCTCCTCTCTCTCTCCTGGCGCATCTCTTGGCATTCCTGCCGCATCTGTGTGTGCATATCTGCCATCTGCTGCATTATCCGCATCTGGGCTGCAACTGCTGGGTCAGCACCGGCTTGTGGAGGATTGAGAGGATCCATCTCAGGTTGTTGTTGTTGTGGTTGTCTGAATATCCTCCAACTGTGTCGATTGGGGGTAGATCAATTCCACCACCCTTCCTGGTATTAACTGTCTGAGTTAGAAACATATGGTAAGAAAGAAAGGATTGTAGACAAGGCAAGTAATTACGAAGCATGTTACTTTGGGGGATTTATTAGCTAAGTGTGTCGCCTACTAAAGCTAATTCATTACCTTATGGTGGTACATGCTAAAATGAACAACTATAATGTTTCAATCAATCAAAGAAGCAAATCAGATATTTATCATCAGAACAATCAACCAACATTTTTAAATAGAGAAAAATAGTTTTGATTTTGTCTTAGGCCTCCTATCTCTTAGAAAGGTCATAAATGTAGGATTCCAAGGTGTGAAATCCATCTTGTCTTAGAGTAGAAAAGATAAGAGTAATCAGAGTAGAACAGTAGAAGGTGAGACAGGATCAAGATAAGTGTAGACAGAATCAGAGTAAGGTAAGTAGGTAAGGGTTTTGTCCATTTATATCTAGGTTTCGTCCTATAGTCAACATTTCCTCTAATACCACTTCTATCACACCCGAAGTTACTAAGTGTAAGTAAATACCAAACCATAGTAATAATAAATAAAGTAATAATAAAATAATACCTATGTGATGCAAATGACAAATTGAATTTAATTCCAAAAATTAATCATGTGAGTGTCCGAGCCGCTCATGACCGTGAGCATGACTAGTATACCAGTTTTACACTCTGCAGAGGTGGTACCCTGTACCCACAAGTCGTGTATCCCATGTCTCCAGGGTTTGCAAGACCCTTAGACACTACTGAGGTGAATGGCTAGGGATCCACTACGAGGCCTTTACAAAGTTCCACTAGCTTCTGAAAACCCGCTACAGTTTATGGTAAGAGCACTTGCAAGAATCCCTCGTTTGACCGCCACCGCAGCAAAATCAACCCGAGAACCTCCCTGCATGCAACTCCCCTACTACCCTTGCCCCTTTCGGGTAAGGTAGTCTTCGACTAGGTTTCCTAATTATTCAGCCAAGGGCGTCCCATACCACCCTTGTGGTGGCACTGTTTTCCCGGGCGCTTCTCCATGTTCCCATTAACATAATGATCTTATTATGAACAGTAAATAATAAACTGATAACAAAAGTGTGAACATGAGTAATGTATATCTCTATACCCAAAACCACATAAAGCAATAGCATATACTACCCAAAAATTCAGTGGTAAAACAAGGTATAAAGATAGCCAAAACTAGGGTAACCTATTGGATCCCATCAAATTAACCTATGCAGATCATTATGATTAATAAGAACATGACTAGGTAAAAAGGAAGTGATGAAGGGCACAACTTGCCTTCAATGAGCTCCTGCTCAGCAACTTCTATCTGCTGGGCACTAGGATCCTCAATCACAGGCTCTTATACTCGCATCAATACAAACATACATAGTATAGCAAAAATTAACATCACACGAAACAATAGAACAGAATGCATGATAATATTCTACGCTGCGTAACAAGATCATAGGAACAAGAATCACTAAATTTGGATCTACGGTTATTAAGTTATGAATTTCCGAAGTTATTGAGTACCTAGAATAGCATAATTCATGGGAATAATTTTACTTCAAGTTTCATGATTAAACAGAGCTACTAGTTGGTAGACAATATTATTACAAAATAAATGTCACTAGAATGAATTAATTTGGAGCTAGGATGGATTAAATATGAATTTCCCAAGTTTATTGATTTATTTGTGTACTAAAAATCAATTTCTATAAGTATTTATCCAATTTCTTTGTTCTCTGGGCTGAGCACTAAATACAGAGAACCACAGGGGCAGAACCAGAAATTTTCACTAGACTAAGGGAGCGCATGGGATGGACTGAGGGTTTATTCCTGAAATCCCCAGGGTCTCTTACAAAAATATGCCAGGGCGAAAGGGTATCGTCTAAATCTGGCCGTTGGGTCTCGCGCGGACGGCGCGGATTAGATCGAACTGCCAGCGAAGCGGTACGCGTTCCTGGTCAGGGATCCAAGATCTACAGTCAGAGGTTCATCGCACCCCGATTCCACCCAGTCGTTCGATCACGAACCGACCGCTAAGATAAACCCAATGAAGGGGTACGTGCTCATTCTAATCTCCACCCTCACTCATGGATCTGACGGCTGACTTAGGTTCCCATCCCTATTCCCCTCAACGGCTCAAAGGGTCACCAGAAAAGACGCAGGTCACGGTGGCGCCATTTGTGAACAAGCGCGATCACCCTCTCTATTGCACTAATCTCCAATCTACCATTTGCAACAGGTAAAACTTAACCGACCGAAACGAGGAAGCCACAACTCACCGAGGATGGCGCGCGCATTTGCCCGGTCCGCGGCGAACAGCGGCTTGGTGCGGCCATTGAATTCTGACGAGCAATTCCCCAGTAGTATGCCCTTCCCTATGCCAGCAGCACCCACCCGCGTGCACGGGGCACCCTTGCGATGGCCCCCAACCCCTTCTAAGGCCTTGAGTGACGGCGAGGGCAAGGATCCACGGCGACGGACTCTCACGACCCTTTCACTGGTGGCGGTGGAAAGAAGAGGGGCAAGGAGAGGAGTCGAAGGGGAGAGGCAAGGAGGGTCTTCGGCCCGCTTTTGAAGCCCAGATGGGATGCAGTCGTGGTGAGCGGGGATGTCGCGAGCTCAACGACTCTCCCGAGAAGCCTGGTGTAACACCCCTGGTGTTTACCTCTTGTTAAACTGTGCTTATGAAATCAAGCACGGAATATCAGCAATAATAACGGTCTCTATGTTCTAATATTTAACTATCAAAAATTCTGATATCTTTTCCGTCGTTGTCTATCTGGCATGTTCTAATTGCTTTGCGAAGTCAGAACATATTTGTTCCGGAAAATCGGCGAGTCTGGTGATTATTTAAAATTCATCGCTCGTGCAAAGACGAATTTGAAAATTTAGTCCAGTCATCCGATTTCATCCCAAACAGATTAAACAGAACTCAACGACTAAAGTTTTCGGTGCAAAATAATTCAGTGTGCACTCGTCAAATAAGAAGTCGTGTCTATGGAATTATAATTGAAATTAGATTCTCCACGTAAATTATTTGTGGCCGTGAAACCGGGTGTGGAGATTACGGATGAAATTAGTTAATCTCTAATTGAATATTCGCATATCAGTATTTTCATCTATGTCTATCGGGACTGCCCAAAATATTTCACGAAGCTCACACTTTAGTAACCTTCAAAAATGTCGAGTCTGGTGCTGTTTAGACTGGTCGAGAGCGTGAATGCGATTTCGGATTTATTTCGAGTTTATAATTTCGACCACGATCCATATCCAAGAAAAATAAGGCGTAGATTTATAAATTGTGCTGCTCTCTAGCCGAATGTTCAGATAGTGGCGAAATTCGTTTAGGTTCAACTAAATCAAACATCGACAAAAATTTCGAGTCTGATATCGTCTGGTTTAATCCATCTACATCTTGCTTCTGTTACGATACTGACATCGTCCCCGGAAGGATTCCCATTGCAAAGCCGTGTTCGGCTCGCGTAGTTCAAAATTTATTTATTTCATAAAGTGTCAAGTCTGGTGGCAGTTTAAAAATTAATCGAATAAGGCCGATTGAAAACGTCATCTAAATATTTCTCTCTTGCTCGAGCGGTCTCTACAAATTCGGTAGAGACATTACTAGAGACAGACTGTTTTAAATAAAACCAGAACAACGGTTAGCTGATTCAGTTTCCTATTTGAAAATCCGAGAAAATAATATGTGTAGCCCAAACGTTGTTTTAATTCAGTTTTTTTATGTCCTGCTCAAACAAATTCATTTAAATTCCTCAATAAAGTATAAATATTGATGCTGATCTCGTTTGGTTGGGTTCGTGTGTTTCTTGCGTAGATCCAAATCTTCAGATATAAATAACAGGTAAAAATTCATCTAACTCTAGAGAATTTACCAAATCAAATCCTATCCAAATATTATGATCAATCTTATTTTGATTCGACTCTTTTATACATCTTTTAGACCATAATTCTGGAACCTATATTTATCCATATGTGATGTTGTTAAAGAAAAAAGAAAACCTTTATTTACTTTTCTCTCCCACGCTAGCTCCTAGAAATTTTGCTAGTGCTCATTCTTCTCATTTTTATCCCTTAACGTTTGCTCCTCTGTACTATGAACACATTCATTTTCTCTGGAATTATGTCGCTGGTTTCTGTGGCATTCTTATCCACCGTTCACTACTTGGAAAGCTTGTTAGTACGTAATATCCCTCCATTCCCAGTCGTTTACATGCTTCTAGTCGTATTCCATTCGTATTCCACAGCCTCCTTGATTTCCATCGCCTCACTCCACCTCGGATATTTCCCATCACCTAGATTTTTTCCCAGCCGATTTTTATCTCTCGTACGTTCAGTCGTGTTCTCTCCTTTATCTTCTCCACGTCGCCAGTGACCAGGCCATCTCCCCACCGCTGGACACTACCCGTCCTTCACTAGACACCACCCATCTTGGAGCTCGCCGGTGACACTAGGGTTGGCCGTCCCTGCTCCCCCTAGCCTCCCTCTATGCGCACGCCACCGTTGCTCACCTCCCAGTAGCTCCGCTGCTTGGGCTGACGGTCGTCTGCATCAGCCTGCTCGAGCCCTTCAAGCCGACGAACGCCTCTGTAAGCTCCCTGTTCGCCGCTTCAGTGAACCATTACCGCCTCGCCGTGGAGCTCGCCGGCCAACACGGCGTCCTCAGCTCATGCACGCCGCCAGCAGCTCGGCCTCTACATGTGCGTCTCCCTCTATACTACCTCGCCGGCTAGCTTGCTCTCAGTTTTGCCGTCGAGCTCAGGGGCCCTGCTCGTCTGTCCGTAGGTTCCATGGAGCTCGCCCAGGTTGGCGTTCCTCTCCCTCAAGCTCATCTCCATGGCCACGTCGAGCTCTTCCTCACAGCAGCTGGGCCCGTCGTCGTTCTCTAGCTCCTTACCGCGCTCAGCTACTCATCGTCGTCAGCCGATCGCGCGACGAGCTGACAGCCCCGGCACTCGTCCTTTGCCCGTGTCGTTTGCCCCACGTCCTATGTCATCGCCGTTCGCGTGAAATTTCTAATCGCTTGGATGCTGGTGAGTTACGTCACTGCTTCTACTTTTTGGTGGATAAGTAGAACAGTTAAATATATTAGTTGCGATAATTTTCTTGTCGTGGTTAGGATGCATTGTGACTGTATTAGATATTTGCTAATGCGTCACATATGCGATGTATATTTGAATTGGTGATGTGAAGGATAGGTCTGGTATTTTATTTATTGGCTAGCCATCATATTTTTGAGGATTATGCCAGTTTTATTTATTAAGAGGTAGTCGATGTTTGGCTCTAATAGTCATTATTTTCTATGTCCGGTGACTGATTAAATGTCTTAGGGTGATGAGAGTGTAAATTAGACAAGGAATGCTTAGGTAGACGTGTAGGTATGGTACGCTTGAATTAATTATAGGTTTACGACATGAAGTATAACGATGATGTGTGGAATAGGTTTAGTGTTTCTAATGGCTAGCTGATGTTTTCTTCTCGAGTAGCCGATTCTATTGGTTTGAGGAAAGACTCGAACTAGAACCCACTATCGATGTCGTAGTTTTGAGTGAATTTAGTATCAGTGCAATGTTTAACTTGTGCTCGATGAAAAGCCCGAATTAGTATTCGTTAATCGATGTAGTGTATTTGAGCTGAATTTATTATTGGCGCACATTTTTGTTAGCCGAATTGTTAGATAGATTGAATAAATATGAGTGATGCAAAATAAAATTAAGATAATTCTTTGTGAGCGATGTGGTATAATTTATAAAGCGAGGGATAAGTTTAGCATTTAATTAATTAGCCGATGAGTTGCGCTTAGGCTAATTGTGTTAAATGTGTATAGTTTGCTGTTTCGTGATGTTTGCATTAGATTCGGTTAATCTAGAGAAGTGTGATTATTGCGCTCAGTCGTATGTCAATAACTAGTGTTTCTGTATGAAATGGTACAACGCCTCGCCGCTAGGTGTTTAATTCGCTATCGTGTAACATAATTTAAGTTTCTGATATTCATGCTTATATCCATTCATATGCACCATGCATCTCATTAGGTACGCTAGCTCAGAATTGTACAAAGCAAAGGACAAGGACCAAAGCTGAGTCGACCACAAGATGTCGCTACACGTAAGCTTCTCCACAAGATGATGTCGTCAGTCAGACCAACCTGAAGATGGATAATATGAACGAGTGCCAAGACAAAGGATGGTCGCTAAGTGGACGTCATCTAACAAACACTAACCTAGTGTTTATTCCAGGCAAGCCCCGGTGCATGCAACCCCTTCCTTGTGTTTTTAAATGATTTTTACACACTTTAAGTCTAGCGAAATATGCATTAGGTTTATAGGAGTTGCTTGAAAACCCTTTTTTGCATTGGCTACCTTGAAATCCATTCCTTTTATAGATACTTCTGGTGAAGTATCAAATATGATTTACAAAATTGCTTAGCCCTGCCTAGAGGTAAATCATGCGGATAGAGTTTGTCCTTTGCACTAATGCCTAGCTCAGGTTTATCCCGAGGAAGGATGGTTGCTACCTGCAAGAATATTTTCATTGGGAGCATGGTGGGATCTTACTGCAAAGTTCCCTATAATACTCTTTTCATCCTAAGGAACCCAAACAATCCTAACCTTGATTCTTTATAAGCCTTACCTTGAATCTTTTTAAAACCAGCATACCCTTGAGAGTCTTTTCTTTAGTCGGGTAAGTCTTATTGAGTACTTGCGTACTTAGGGTTTTATTCCCATTGTTGCTGCAGGTTACGAGTCACTTTGATTGTGGTTGGTGTTAAGTGCCAGTGGGCACAGCCTTCTTATAAGTCTAAGTACTTCTTCTATACTTCTTATTGAGGATTGTCACTGAGCTAGCATATATTTCAAACTTATAAATAATTTATAACATTTCAAAGTTTATTCTTTGAACCAATTTTGTAACCACTCTGATAAATATAATGTCAATTTGTTGTAACTTGTAAAATTTGGTAATATGATTTCTGCTGTAAATGGTTGGTGTGTGATTTGTGTTTACTTAATCCTATGGTCCTGGTTGTAAGTGGTTTATCCGAGGTCCTTAGAGCACTCGAACAGATCCTATTAAGTTATTTGGTGCACATGCATAGCCGTCTGAGGTCTTCGAGACAAGGGCAGGTGCATATGGGCCCAATAACTTGGGAGGTTCTGCCACATCTGGTATCGGAGCAAGATTAAGTATAATACGGTCACATATGTATTTTAAAAACAAAGTTTTGGTTTTAGAAAACCTAATTTCAACTAAACACATTGTTTGGTTTTGAAAAACAGATTTGAAAAACTATAATGCTAGCGACATCCTCTGTTAAGCCTTAAATCAAGGACTATCAGGTGGCTTAGTTCAAAACACTAAACCACAACTGGGGGATTGCATACATGTGTAATGTTGTTTTTGAGGCCATTCAGTTTTGAATGGATCGATGCTCAGGTAAGGTGAGATGCGAGAGCATGACCGGACAAACGTCGGTCTAGGGAAGAGTATAAAAAAGCACTTGATTATATACATGTTCTACATATGTATATATGAAGGCTGCGATGTGGAGTAATTACTTTTCCGGGATTTCAGTACACCATAGATGTGTATGGGTATACAAACATGGGAATATTGAGAAGTGTAATGTACTTGTAACAACGCACCTACGTTCAGGTAAGAAGGTGAGTTACCATAATGAGTTGCCCTATGGTTAATGTGTGGCAGCGGCGCCTATGCGTGGCTCGGCGCTTAATGATGAGCTGGCCTCCATATAGAAATATAAGGAGTATAAACTGTGATAAACTGTCATCTGTGGATCTTGCATCATGGTAAATTGGGTTGTGATGGATTTTTTCTACAGGCATACTAACCTCGAAAACGTATGTGTAGCTGACGACTAGCAGAATATCGAGAGAGTCGTAAGTATGCCACCGAGATAGAACACTATCGCCACATTATGTTGGCAAAATTTGTGAGGACGCATAGGACGAGCATGCATCCTGATTGTTGCATTGTGTTTGTCCCCAATACATCCAAAAAGCTTCTCTCATCCTTATTCCAGTAACCAGTGATTGTAGATAATGTGGTGTAATGTTGTGTTATGAACTCTAAGGAAATAGTTGTCCTCCATTCTTTAGGTAATATGTTTAGGTGCTATATGTGTTTGCTCTTATGCTTGATGTGCCGATAGAAGGTTGGTGACTTGATTGCCTAGACACAAAACTAGGCCATGTTCTTATTTAGTGAACCATGACCCAAATTTGAATTTTTCGTTATCCCTCCATGACCAGAATCATGCAAATGGATGTTTGGATAATTTCTTTATCCAACGCAAGATGTGCATGGGCTTAAAGCTAGGATTTCGAGTCCGTGTTCTTGTTATTTAATCTGTGACATTTTAGATGTCATATTTCCATCCTAGATCATGTCCTTATTCGATTGGCGCAAGCTGATGTCTCTATTCCAGTTTGCCTGTTCTTGAAGATCGCAATGTTGCTTTATCAACCTAACCCAAGAAAGACATGTCCGATCATTTTCTTGAATTTGATGTCTTTGGTTTCCACATACCTATTGAAGGCATACCAACTTAATCCTTGACTTTTAATTGTTGTGATGGCATAGAAATATGTTTGGGCTGAAGTAACAGTCTCCCATCATACTCCTTTCATCAAGTTTAGGTTATGGCCATGCCTTGTTCATTTCATCGAGCCATGATCTATTTGGCTCTCTACTTGTAACCATTCTTACAGGTGGAGTATCTCTTTTGTATATTGTCATCCTTGCCCAGTCTATTTGTGTTGCGTGAGATTTCTTATTGGTTATGTCTGGTAATGGCGTTATGACTAAAATTGATGATGCCGCAACGAGACCGAGGGCCTCTTGTGAATGTACACACATGGTTGTGCTGCTCGGCACGCGCTGGTATCATGGTTAGTAGTTGTCATCCATTATGAAACTATATCAATATGTTATCTTGGCACAATATGTTTTTGCTACGTGAGATCAATCCCTCTCAAGTGATCCAATGATCAACCTTGAGTACCACGGTTTTATTTCTTATAGCAGATGTTTCCCTTTGTGAGGAATCTCCACAGGTTGGAGCCTCTCATCCTTACAATATTGATCACAATAAAAACCACAAGAGTAAGGGAGGGAATAGAAACACACGCAAGAGCTAGAGTCGCAGCAGCGACACGCACACAAGTCAAGAAACGAGCACACAAACATAGCGCAGCGAGTTCACAACTCAACAAGTGCTCAAATCTCAAACACAATGATCTGGATGCGTGCTTGCGGAGTCTAGGTGTCTTAGGATGTTCAATGGAGGCTTGGTATACTGCTCCATGTGCCTAGGGGTCCCTTTTATATCCCCAAGGTAGCTAGGAGTCGTTCGAGCTCCATTTGGTAGGCAACTCTTGCCTTCTGTCCGTTGGCGCACCGGACATGAACATTGTGTGATTTCTTTCCTTGTTTGGCCAAACTAACCGTTGCACCCGCGGTCCCCTTGGCATACTAGACAGTCCGGTGTGGCCTTATGACTGTTGGCCCTAGCTACGCGTCGCCCGTTGATTGCGCGCTTGTCGCGCTGCCGACCGTTGGCGCGGATGCTGTTGGCTCACCGGATAGTCCGATGAATTTTTAGCCGCAGCGTCCTCGGCGGTTCCCGAGAGCAGCGAGTTCGTAGCTGAGCCAGCCTGGGCACCGGACAGTGTCCAGTGCACACTAGACAGTGTCCAGTGCACTCGCAGCTGGTGCAATACTGGCTGTTTCAGCTGAACTCCTTTTGCTCCTTTTGGACTTGACTTAATTGAGTTCCTCGCACTTAGAAAAGCATGTTTAGCACATAAAACAATTGACTAAGTGTTTAGAACTTACCTTCATACTTGATCCATCTAGATATACTTTTGCTCAACATTTGTTAGTTCTCACCTAGTGTGTTGTGCATCTAATCACCAAAACAACATAGAAATGGCCCAAGGGCACATTTCCCTTTCAATCTCCCCCTTTTTTGGTGATTTATGCCAACATATTAAAAAACAACTCATTTTGAACTAACATATCTATACAAGCTCAAAAATGAAAATTTTATGTCAAATTGAAGACCAATAAGATTATTATAGAATTTGGCATATTTTGATCACTTTTGCCACCACTTGGTTTATTTTCACAAAACAAATTCTTTTTCCTATCTCTATGTCAAACACACTTGTTTTGGCAAATCAAGAGATTTTTCAAGAGTAAATTTGGTCAAATGCAAAAAACTCCCCCTTTATCCCATACTCAAATTTTCCCCCCACAAGAGAACAGTTTTTGCAATAAGAGGGTTTTGATCAAATGCAAAGATTCTAACAAGTGGTTGGATGATCCATCAAATGCAAAGAGTCTAACAAGTGGTTGGCTGATTCATTTGCTTTGGCCTTAATTTCTCCCCCTTTGGCATTAAGCACCAAAACAGGAGAATTTTTGGCCCCTTTAACCCCATTGCATCACCAAAATGTCAAATAAGAGCAAAAAGGCAATGAGAGCACAAATAAGAACTTGGGACAAGATACATTGATACCGGAATGCAGTGGAAGCCCTTTCTTTGTCCAAGTTCACTTTTCCCTTTCAATACAACTTTGAGACTATGTCAAGAGTACTCAAAAAATAAGTTAGTCTCAAAGGAGTCAAGTTGTAGCACATCCTTCCCCTAAACATGTGCATCATTTGCATAAGGACTTGTGTCACACCCGGTTTTAGAAGGCAAACCGAATGCGAACCGTGTACGTGCCAGGATCAGCAATTCACATCCACAGCAGCTACATAACATGGACATCATCACACAGTGCTCAAATAGTATTAAAAAGGGAATTAATAGTCGATTACATCATATGTCTGAGACATCCACATAGTCTTTACAATAAATCAAAGTGCGGAAAAGAAACGTAGATAAACGCGGCCTTCACAGGCAGCTGACTGGGGGTTTGCCGCTAACCCACACCTAGAACTCGTCGTAGTCTTGGAACTCCTGGAAGTCTCCTTCCACGGCTTCATCTTCTCCTGAGCAGTGGTTGCAATGCTGACAACCTGGGGGGGTTTGGTGTGTAGAGCAAGGGTGAGTACACATCAACATACTCAGCAAGTATCTTGTTTGGCTGTAGTGGACTAGCTTTATGTGGGGGTAAGTTAAGCAGTTGCTTTTAGTTGGTCAGATTTGTTATTACTAGTAGAGAAAGCCAGGTTTTAGAGTTAACCCACGTTATTAACCCAAACAGACTCTTTCCAAACGGAAAGAATACCACTTACCATTACCATAGTCAATACCAGAAACCATCGATCTCATTACCACCTGCAAATCCGAACATCTCTGATCAAGTACCACTAATCACTAGAGCTCCCTTGGCCGCTCATAACCGCGAGCACGGCTGATATATCAGTTTTTCATACACTCTGCAGAGGTTGTGCACTTTACCCACAAGCCGTGATTCCCTTTCTGCCCGGAGAGAGCTACTCCCCATTGACCACTACCTAGGTGGTCCAGCAAGGCATCACTATGTAGCCTTTACAAAGATTCCCCGAGGCTGTAGCCGCCCGTTAGGTTTCCTAAATGTACTGCACTCCTCTCCAAGGGACAAATCAACTTTAGCAGAGCGAGCCACATACACCGAGCCCCATTGACGGCACGACGACGAAGCGAACTACACCCCGGTTCCTCTAATTATTCAGCTAAGGGCGTCCCACTCCACCCTCATGGTTGCACTGTTTTCCCGGGAGGTCATCCAGCGAACAGGTCCTTACGGAGAGGCACTCGAGAAACAGCTCGAGCCCCCTTAAAGGACACAAGTATAACATCATAATAAAAGAGGGGAAAACAGCATATCATTGATAATTCTCATCATGTTCATTGATTAGAGTTGAGCAATAGCATAAGACTAAGTAATAATAATCCGACCCAAATAGGTAAACAAGGACATAGACAACAAAAGCTAGTCAATCCTTAGGTATAAATATGTAATGCAGGAGGTGAATTAAGGAATGTATAGGACAGAGATAGGTCAAGGGACACTTGCCTCCACCAACCGACTGCTGCTCAGGGGCTTCTCCTGCGAGTTGTTCGGGCTCTCCGACCGGATCGTTCTCTATGCGAGCGCAAACATACATACATCCACACATTTAATACAAAAGAACAGTACACCATGCAATAGGATGCAAAAAATAAACAGACATTCCACGCGGGCTCGCAATTACGGTTGAGAGAGAAAGAGGAAAAGACAGTCGAGAAACGATCACATTACATTATTATAAATTAAACCACTCGTTCGATTGAAGGGCATTAATGCGGACACTACGTTTAGCATGAAGTAAAGTCATGCTTCATGTCTAATCATTATAAGAAGATGAAGATAAATTAAAAGGATTGTCGCGCGGCGAGACGCGCGACATAGCACTTTAAATTGAATTAAGGAAATCAACGACTCGTCGCGCGACCGAGCGCACAACGAGACACTTTGCATTAATTATAAAGAGACGTTAAGCTTTGCGCGACGAAACGCACGACGGCATATGTCAACTGAACTGAGTTTAAAGTGGAACGTCGTGTGAATACATGCGCGACGTTACACATTAAACAACCTGAAATTAAAATAGATCGTCGCGCGACGAAGCGCGCGACACAACACTTTAATGAATATAAACTAAAAGAATCGTCGTGAGACGAAGCGCGCGACGCAGCACATTAATAAACACAAATTTAAATTGAGTCGTCGCGCGACGAAGCGCGCGACACAACACATTAATAGAATCTGAAATTAGACAAATTCATCGTGCGGCGAAGCGCGCGATGCAGCACACTAACTAACGGAGTTTGAAACTAACTAAAAAAAATCAAGAATAATCACCGCGCGCGTGGGGTTGCGCACGAGGGAACGCGTTAGGGGTAAACGGGGGAGCGCGAGGCCATGCCAAGGTCACGCGAGCCACGCCGAGGGCCGAGACGCCGCGCGCAGGGGCCGAGGCCGCGCGCAGAGGCCGAACCGCCGCGCTGGGGCAGAGGACCACGCTGGGGCGGCGTCGGGGGCCGGAGGTCGCGCCGGGGCCGCGCCGGGGCCGAACCGCGCTGGGGCCGCGCCAGCCAGGGCCGCGCGCCGAGGCGCGCCCGCGCCGGGGCCGCGCCCGCCCCAGGGAAGGGGAGGGGGAGGGGCGCCGCGCCACCGGGGAGGGAAGGGGAGGGGGAGGGGGAGGGGCCGAGCGCCGCCGCGGGGGAAGAGGAGCCGGCCGAGCATCGCCACGGGGGGAGAGGGGCCGGCCGAGCGCCGCCGCGGGGGGGGGGAGCAAGGCGCGCCGCCACGTAGGGACGCGCGCAGGGGGAGAGGGAGAGAGGGAGAGAGGGAGGAGAGGGGAGGGGAAGGGCTCACCTCAGGATCCAACTCCGGCGATCTTGACTCCAAACCCTAGGGCACCACGGGAGGGAGAGAGAGAGATGGGGAAGAGAGGTTGCTGCGCGGGAAATCAAAATGAGAGAGAGAGAGAGAGGAGAGGAGGGGGCGCATGGGGGGGTGTGGGCGCCAGGGGCGTGCAGGGCCGGGCCGGGCCGGACCGGGCCAGGCTGGGCTGGGTTGGGTTGGGCCGAGCCACTTCGCGGATTAAAACCCACGACACGCACGACCATCAAACGGAATTAAATAGCGAACCAAAAACCCAAACGGAACGAGACGAACACGCGACGTTAAACAAAGAAATGTGCTTCGGCATGATGCAACACCCATGACACTTAGGTTTTGGTTTATACATGACACGGACACCTGTCACTATACTGGTTTGAAATTAGGAAGAAGGAGCAAAACAGGAAGAGAAAAGAGAGTAACGCCCGAATTTGGTGAGAGAAAAGAAGAAAAAATTCTACCCCAAAATTTAGAGCGTTACAAACCTATCCCCCTTAAAAGAATCTCGCCCTCGAGATTCAGGGTTGGCTAGCAAAGAGCTCAGGGTATTTAGCCATCAGATCATCTTCACGCTCCCTGGTTGCTTCTTCCTCAAAGTGATGACTCCATCTGACTTTGCACATTCTGATGGTCTTCCTTCGGGTGACTCTGTCTACAGTCTCAAGGATTTGCGCTGGCTTCTCAACGTAGGTCAAGTCCTCCTGGACTTCAAGACCTTCCACTGGCAACTGCTCTCCTGGCACACGCAAACACTTCTTCAACTGAGACACATGAAAGACATCATGCATTGCGGACAAGCCTTCTGGCAAACTGAGCTGATAGGCCACTTCTCCACGCTTTGCGAGAATCTGATACGTACCGATGTAGCGGGGTGCTAGCTTGCCTTTCACTCCAAACCTTCTGACTCCTCTGATCGGTGACACTTTCAGATAGACAAAATCTCCAACTTCGAAACTCAGCTCTCTTCTTCTTGTGTCTGCATAGCTTCGCTGCCTTGATTGCGCTATCTTCAGGTTCTCTTGAACCATCTTGATGTTCTCTTCAGCTTCAAGCAAAATGTCTAGCCCAAACACTCGCTTTTCTCCAGGCTGATCCCATTGCAACGGAGTTCTACAACACCTTCCATAGAGTGCTTGAAATGGTGACATCTTCAAACAGGCCTGGTAACTGTTGTTATAGGAGAACTCTGCATAAGGCAACTTCTTGTCCCATCTTGACTGATCTTGCAACGCACAGGCTCTCAACATGTCTTCAAGGATTTGATTGGCCCTTTCGGTCTGACCATCTTTCTGCGGATGATAAGCTGAACTGAAATTCAGATGTGTGCCCAAGGCTTCATGCAACTGTTGCCAGAAATGAGAGGTGAACTGCGTTCCTCTGTCTGACAATATCTTCTTTGGCACACAGTGAAGACAAAAGATCCGAGACATGTACAATTCTGCCAATATTGCACTGCTGCCAACTCTAGGTCATGGATTGGATAATTCTGCTCATGAACCTTCAACTGTCGAGACGAGTAAGCTACAACTCTTCCCTCTTGCATCAACACACATCCCAAACCAGTGTAACAAGCATCGCAATACACCGAGAAGGGCTTGTGCACATCAGGCAAGACTAAGATAGGCGCCGTAGTCAACTTCTCTTTCAGCGCTTCAAAGGCCTCTTGACATTTCTGGGTCCACTTGAACTCAACCTTGTTGCCTAGCAACGCTGTCATTGGTTTCGCAATCTTCGAAATCCCTTCAATTAATCGCCGATAATATCCGGCCATTCCAATGAAGCTCTTGATCCCTCGGGCATCTGTTGGCGCTTTCCAGTTCAGAATGTCTGCCACTTTCTTCGGATCCACAGCCAATCCTTCTTTGTTGATTATGTGACCCAAGAATAGGACTTCACTGATCCAGAACTCACACTTGCTCAACTTTGCATACAACTGGTGCTCTCGCAATCTTTGCAATACCATCCTCAAATGACTTGCATGCTCTTCTTCGCTTTGAGAATATATCAGAACGTCATCGATGAATACCACCACAAACTTATCAAGATAATCCATGAATACATTGTTCATCAGATTCATAAAGAAGGCTGGTGCATTTGTTAGACCAAAAGACATCACTGTGAGCTCATACAACCCATACTTGGTAATGAATGTCGTCTTCTGAATGTCTGAAGGTCGGATCCTGAGCTAATGATAACCTGACCTCAGATCTATCTTGGAGAACACGCTGGCTCCTCTCAACTGGTCGAACAGATCTTCTATTCAGGGCAAAGGGTACTTGTTCTTGATTGTGACCTCATTCAAAGCTCGATAATCGATACACATCCTTCTGGTGCCATCTTTCTTCTCCACGAATAGGACAGGGGCGGCCCAAGGCAAGGTGCTTGGCCGGATGTAACCTTTCTCTGACAACTCATCGATCTGCTTCTTAAGCTCAACCAACTCTGGTCCTGATACTCTGTAAGCTCTCTTAAAGATGGGGGCGGTGCCAGGAAGAAGCTCTATGGCAAACTCAACTTTCCGCTCTGGTGTCATACCTGGCAAGTCCGTTGGAAACACATCTGGGAACTCAGACACAACCCTAATACTCTCAATTGGGTCTGCTTCCCTGCTATCGACAGCCAACTGATAACAACTTCCTTTCTTCGGCTCAGGCGGGACTAACTCCGTCACCACTTCCTCTCCAAGTGGGGACATCAACTTGATTGCCCTCTTATCACAACTGATAACTGCCTGATACTTATCTAGCCAATTCATCCCTAGGATGACATCTATTCCCTGAGTACCCATTACTATGAGGTTAGCGGGAAATGCTATCCCCCTTATTTCCACACTTACATTCAAACAAATGCTATCGGCTTGAATTCTACCACCGGCTGAGTCAATTTGAATGGGGGTTGACATGGTAGTAATTGGAAGATTATGTGCTTCTACCCATGATGTAGTAATGAAAGAATGTGTTCCTCCAGTATCAAATAACACTTCTGCAATATGGGAGTCGACTGGGAACATACCTACTATCATGCCGGGGGTCTCCTGAACTGCTTCAGCCTCCAAGTAGTTCAGTCTCCCATGATTATAGCGTGGCTGAGAGTGGTAGCCTGCTCCAGGCTGAGACACATTCTGCTTTGCTGGGGCATTGGGGCCTGACTGCTGCTGGGCTGCCTTCTTCGGACATTGCATCACCCAATGGCCTTGCTCTCCACACTGGAAACATGCTCTATTTCCGACCTAAGCTGGTGCTGCTTGATTATTCTGCTGGTTTGCTGGGGCAGGAAGACGAGGTGCCTGCTGATTCTGCCTCTGGAACTGGCCTCCTCCTGACTGATTGTTCTTGCGATTCTGATGCTGATGCTGAGGAAACCGCCTTTGAAACTGCTGCTGCTGAGGTGGACGCTGGTTCTGCCTGAACTGCTAGGATTGATTGCTTAAGAAACGAGGACGATTGCTGCTTCCAGGCTGGGGTCCACTGATCTTGCGCTTGCGATCCTCCATCTCTTTGTGCTTCCTCTCTGTCATGATTGCTCTGTCAATCAGGTGCTGGAAGGTCGGGAAGGTATGATTCATCTGTTGGTACTGCAGAGGGTCAACCAAGCCTCTCAGGAAACGATACTGTCACTTGGCATCGGTGTTGACATCTTTTGGTGCATAGCGAGACAACTGCAGAAACCTGTCCCGGTACTCACTGACAGACGATGACCCTTGCTTGAGAGCCAAGAACTCCTCCTTCTTCACTGTCATCAGACCTGCAGGAACATGGTACTGACGAAAGCTTCATCCAAACTCTTCCCAAGTGATAGTGTCGGGGTGGGCATGGGTGGCGAGATAAGACTCCCACCATGACTGAGCTGCTCCTCTCAACAGACGGGGACCATACAGGACTTTCTCCCTGTCATCACATTGAGCGGTATGCAACTCCCGCTCCACAGTGCGCAGCCAGTCTTCAGCATCCATGGGGTCAGAGGATTGAGCAAACGTCGGAGGATGACCTCTCATGAATTCAGCACGCTTGTCCCTAGGCATCTGAGGCATCTGGGGCTGAGGTGGTGGCTGCTGCTACTGCTGAATAGTGGCCAGAGTCTGACCAATGTCTTGAACTGCCTGAGTCTGCATCAGAAACATCTGCTCGATGGACATCGGGGGTGGGGCGGCAGGTGCTGTTGCTGGGGTACCTCATCCTGCTGAGCTGGCCGCTCCTGCTGAGCATGCCTTCCTCCTCTGCGCCTGTTTTCTGACATCTGCAGAATGCAACCACACATCAGAACTAATCTTGCAAATCTTGCAGCATAAGAGAAGAGTATAGAATTCTTCAACAACGCTGAACAGGTGAACATCTTCACTGATCTCCAACACAGACCAACACAGTTTCTCAGATAAAGAGGAAAGTGGAATAAAGGATTTCCCAACTAAATAGCTAACTCCATTAACATATAACAGGTAAACCAAAATGCAGGGGATACCCACATCCTGGTGACAGTCATTACAAAGATCCAAATCAAACATAGTTCATCATGACAAACATAAATGCACAGGATATAGCAAACTACCCTGTCTAACTAAGACTAACTAAGAGCGTGACTAACGCTAAGACTGTAGCTTTTATGTATGTATTTTGTATTAATCACAAGATCCAACTCTGACGGTCTATGGCTCTAAATTTATCTTGGTCTTGCAGTCGGGGTTGCCATAAGACTGGTGTCCACGCCGAGGTGAGCGGTACGGGTGCTGAGTCCCGACGGGAGCGGGGGAACCATCATCCAGGTGACGACGTTCCACGCGCTCAGCCCGCAGCTGGGCGATCTCAACGTGAGCCCTACTCAGCTCATCTAGCGCATGGTCCAGCTCCGTGTTTAGCACGGCGGCTAGGTTGACTGTGCTGCTCAACCTAGGATTGTCCTCACCAACAGGTGAGAAAATCACGCCTCCTGTGCTGCCAGATGGACAGCGGGGGTAATACTTCAGGTTGAGACCGTTAGCTACCCCACCGAGCACTGAGCAGTAGTGCAAAAGTGCACGCCGTGAAGCATCTTGCATGGCCGCCTCAGCTGAGTCCCGCTCAGAGATGGAATAGTGCTCCGAGCAGACCTCAGCACCCTAGAGACTGTTCTCCGGATGGCGCACCAAGCAGGTCGCCTCCCAGGAGTCCGGGTAGACCCCGCGACTATGCTGGTAGACCACACAGCGATACTCGATGGACCAAGTATGCCGGTCAAGTGCCCGACGTAGCAGGGTGTCGAGCGCATCGTGGAAGTGACACCCGCGAGCAGCGTCGCGAGTGATGGGTCGAGCAACCCATCCTTCCGGCTCCTGGTCAGCAGAAAAGTCGGTGTCGTGGCTTGAGCTGTCGTCGCCACCTCCGTCGTCTGGGTCTCCACCAGCAGCTACTCTAGGGGCTGGGGCTCTCAGTGGTGGTGCATGGGGCGCCTCCAGAGGAAGCACAGGGGAGCAGCTCCTCACAGACTCTATCTCCTGCTGGAGTGAGAAAGAAGAGCCCTGCTGCTCCTGTCGTCGACGCTCCTGCTCCTCATGCAGGCGGTGGTGCAGCCTCTCCAAGTGACTGGACTGACCGGCCACGGGACGGCGAAGCGGACGCTCCACGAGACGAGAGGGTAAGAAGGGAATGACAGACTTCCGTGCAGTGTGTCTAAGACGAGCCATCTACAAAAGACACCGCAAGCAAAAGAGTGAGAACAGTACTAATATGACCAGCAAGTAATGAACCATAAACAAATGAGGGATTAGAATAAAACACAATTTTCAGCAAGGTATAATATATAGTAGAACATAGGTTTGGTCGATATGACCAACTTTTGAAGGGATACCAAAGTCAAGGCAGGGACAGAGGTCTATAATCCTTAGAACGACCATTCAAATCTAGGTTAGCGGTCCTACAGTCAGCACGGCTTTGATACCACCTATGTCACACCCGGTTTTAGAAGGCAAACCGAATGCGAACCGTGTACGTGCCAGGATCAGCAATTCACGTACACAGCAGTTACATAACATGGACATCATCACACAGTGCTCAAATAGTATTAAAAAGGGAATTAATAGTCGATTACATCATATGTCTGAGACATCCACATAGTCTTTATAATAAATCAAAGTGCGGAAAAGAAACGTAGATAAACATGGCCTTCACAGGTAGCCGACTGGGGGTTTGCCGCTAACCCACACCTAGAACTCGTCGTAGTCTTGGAACTCCTGGAAGTCTCCTTCTACGGCTTCATCTTCTCCTGAGTAGTGGTTGCAATGCTAACAACCTGGGGGGTTTGGTGTGTAGAGCAAGGGTGAGTACACATCAACATACTCAGCAAGTATCCTGTTTGGCTGTAGTGGACTAGCTTTATGTGGGGGTAAGTCAAGCAGTTGCTTTTAGTTGATCAGATTTGTTATTACTAGTAGAGAAAGCCAAGTTTTAGAGTTAACCCATGTTATTAACCCAAACGTACTCTTTCCAAACGGAAAGAATACCACTTACCATTACCATAGTCAATACCAGAAACCATCGATCTCATTACCACCTGCAAATCCGAACATCTCTGATCAAGTACCACTAATCACTGGAGCTCCCTTGGCCGCTCATAACCACGAGCACAGCTGATATATCAGTTTTTCATACACTCTGCAGAGGTTGTGCACTTTACCCACAAGTCGTGATTCTCTTTCTGCCCGAAGAGAGCTACTCCCCATTGACCACTACCAAGGTGGTCCAGCAGGGCATCACTACGTAGCCTTCACAAAGATTCCCCGAGGCTGTAGCTGCCCGTTAGGTTTCCTAAATGTACCGCACTCCTCCCCAAGGGACAAATCAACCTTGGCAGAGCGAGCCGCATACACCGAGCCCCATTGACGGCACGACGACAAAGCGAACTACACCTCGGTTCCACTAATTATTCAGCTAAGGGCGTCCCACTTCACCCTCATGGTTGCACTGTTTTCCCGGGCGGTCATCCAACGAACAGGTCCTTACGAAGAGGCACTCGAGAAACCGCTCGAGCCCCCTTGAAGGACACAAGTATAACATCATAATAAAAGAGGGGAAAACAGCGTATCATTGATAATTCTCATCATGTTCATTGATTAGAGTTGAGCAATAGCATAAGACTAAGTAATAATAATCTGACCCAAATAGGTAAACAAGGACATAGACAACAAAAGCTAGTCAATCCTTAGGTATAAATATGTAATGCGGGAGGTGAATTAAGGAATGTATAGGACAGAGATAGGTCAAGGGACATTTGCCTCCACCAACCGACTGCTGCTCAGGGGCTTCTCCTGCGAGTTGTTCGGGCTCTCCGACCGGATCGTTCTCTATGCGAGCGCAAACATACATACATCCACACATTTAATACAAAAGAACAGTACACCATGCAATAGGATGCAATAAATAAACAAACGTTCCATGCGGGCTCGCAATTACGGTTGAGAGAGAAAGAGGAAAAGACAGTCGAGAAACGATCACATTACATTATTATAAATTAAACCACTCGTTCGATTGAAGGGCATTAATGCGGACACTACGTTTAGCATGAAGTAAAGTCATGTTTCATGTCTAATCATTATAAGAAGATGAAGATAAATTAAAAGGATTGTCGCGCGGCGAGACGCGCGACATAGCACTTTAAATTGAATTAAGGAAATCAACGACTCGTCGCGCGACCGAGCGCACAACGAAACACTTTGCATTAATTATAAAGAGACGTTAAGCTTTGCGCGACGAAACGCACGATGGCATACGTCAACTGAACTGAGTCTAAAGTGGATCGTCGCGTGAATACACGCGCGACGTTACACATTAAACAACCTGAAATTAAAATAGATCGTCGCGCGACGAAGCGCGCGACACAACACTTTAATGAATATAAACTAAAAGAATCGTCGCGCGACGAAGCGCGCGACGCAGCACATTAATAAACACAAATTTAAATTGAGTCGTCGCGCGACGAAGCGCGCGACGCAACACATAGAATCTGAAATTAGACAAATTCGTCGCGCGGCGAAGCGCGCGACGCAGCACACTAACTAACGGAGTTTGAAACTAACTAAAAAATCAAGAAAAATCACCGCGCGCGTGGGGTTGCGCACGCGGGAACGCGTTAGGGGTAAACGGGGGAGCGCGAGGCCATGCCAAGGCCACGCGAGCCACGCCGAGGGCCGGGACGCCGCGCGCAGGGGCCGAACCGCCGCGCCAGGGCAGAGGACCACGCCGGGGCTGCGCCGGGGGCCGGAGGCCGCGCCGGGGCCGCGCCGAGGCCGAACCGCGCTGGGGCCACGCCCGCCAGGGCCGCGCGCCGATCCGCGCCTACGCCGGGGCCGCGCCCGCGCCGGGGAAGGGGAGGGGGTGGGGCGCCGCGCCACCGGGGAGGGAAGGGGAGGGGGAGGGGCCGAGCGCCGCCGCGGGGGAAGAGGAGTCGGCCGAGCGCCGCCGCGGGGGGGGAGCAGGGCGCGCCGCCGCGCAGGGACGCGCGCATGGGGAGAGAGGAGGGAGAGGGAGAGAGGGAGAGAGGGAGGAGAGGGGAGGGGAGGGGCTCACCTCGGGATCCAACTCCGGCGATCTCGACTCCAAACCCTAGGGCACCACGGGAGGGAGAGAGAGATGGGGAAGAGAGGTTGCTGCGCGGGAAATCCAAATGAGAGAGAGAGGAGAGGAGGGGGCGCATGGGGGGTGTGGGCGCCAGGGGCGCGCAGGTCGGGCCGGGCCAGACCGGGCCGGGCTGGGCTGGGTTGGGTTGGGCCGAGCCGCTTCGCGGATCGAAACCCACGACACGCACGACCATCAAACGGAATTAAATCGCGAACCGAAAACCCAAACGGAACGAGACGAACACGCGACGTTAAACAAAGAAATGTGCTTCGGCATGATGCAACACCCATGACACTTAGGTTTTGGTTTATACATGACACGGACACCTGTCACTATTCTGGTTTGAAATTAGGAAGAAGGAGCGAAACAGGAAGAGAAAAGAGAGTAACGCCCGAATTTGGTGAGAGAAAAGAAGAAAAAATTCTACCCCCAAATTCAGGGCGTTACAACTTGTGAGGCCCGGGGATGACTTGTACAACTTGAGCACCAAGAATAAGCAATTAAAGACATTAATGCTTAAAGTAACATGATCAAAGGAATATAACACATGTATGTTATAGATCAATCCAAGTTACACGAATCTAAGACATTTAGCTCACTATGCAACCTGCAAAACCTTTTCTCATCTAAAGGCTTGGTGAAGATATCGGCTAGCTGCTTTTCGGTGCTAATATGGTAAATATCGATATCTCCCCTTTGCTGGTGATCTCTCAAAAAGTGATGCCGGATGTCTATGTGCTTAGTGCGGCTGTATTCAACAAGATTATCTACCAAACGGATTGCACTCTCATTATCACATAGGAGTGGGACTTTGCTCAGATTGTAACCAAAGTCCCGGAGGGTTTGTCTCATCCAAAGCAGTTGCACACAACACTGTCCTGCGGCAACATATTCGGCCTCAGCGGTGGATAGGGCAACAAAAGTTTGTTTCTTAGAGGTCCAAGACACCATGGACCTTCCCAGAAACTAACAAGTCCCTGATGTGCTCTTCCTATCGACCCTGCACCCGGCATAGTCTAGATCTAAATATCCGATTAAGTCAAAGGTAGACCCCTTTGGATACCAGATCTAGAAGCAAGGCGTAGAAACCAAATATCTAAGAATTCGCTTAACAGCCACAAGGTGACACTCCTTGGGGTCGGATTGAAATCTAGCACACATGCATACACTTAGCATAATATCTAGTCTACTAGCACAAAGATCCTATCATAGATCGGTATGCCTTTTGATCAACGTACTTACCTCCTTTGTTGATGTCCAGATGTCCGTCCGTTCCCATCGTGTCTTTGTGGGCTTTGCATCCTTCATCCCAAACCTCTTGAGCAAATCTTGAGTATACTTCGTTTGGGAAATGAAGGTTCCTTCCTTGAGTTGCTTCACTTGAAATCCAAGGAAGTAGTTCAACTCGCTCAACATTGACATCTCAAATTTCTGCATCATCACCCTGCTAAACTCCTAACAAGACTTTTGATTAGTAGAACCAAATATAATGTCATCGACATATATTTGGCATACAAAAAGATCACCATTACAAGTCTTAGTAAAGAGAGTTGGATCAGCTTTCCCAACCTTGAAATCATTAGAAATAAGGAAATCTCTAAGGTGTTCATACCATGCTCTTGGGGCTTGCTTAAGTCCATAGAGCGCCTTAGAGAGGTTGTAGACGTGGTTGAGAAACCTGTCATCCTCAAAGCCAAGGGGTTGTTCCACATACACTTCCTCCTTGATTGGTCCATTAAGGAAGCCACTCTTCACGTCCATTTGAAACAACTTAAAAGAGTGGTGAGCAGCATAGGCCAATAATATTCAAATTGGTCTAGCCTAGCTACAGGAGCAAAAGTCTCCTCAAAATCCAAACCTATGACTTGGGCATAACCTTTTGCCACAAGTCGAGCCTTATTTCTTGTCACCACACCATGTTCATCTTGCTTGTTGCGGAACACCCACTTGGTTCCCACAACATTTTGCTTCGGATGTGGCACCAGGCTCCAAACTTCATTTCTCTTGAAGTTGTTGAGCTCTTCCTACATGGCCAACACCCAGTCCAGATCCTGCAAGGCTTCTTCTACCCTGAAAGGCTCAATAGAAGAAACAAACGAGTAATGCTCACAAAAATTAGCTAAACGTGAGCGAGTGGTTACTCCCTTGCTGATATCACCCAGAATCTGATCCACTGGATGATTTCTTTGAACAATCGACCGGACTTGAGTTGGAGGAACTTGTGACGTTTCTTCCTCCTTATCCTATTCTTCATGTGCTCCCCCTTGATCCAGCCCTTCATCTTGAGGTATTTGTTCCTCATCTTGAGTTGGGGGTGCACCAATATAGGAGAAGAAGGTTGATCTTGCCCTTGTGGTTCCTATGGTCGCACATCACCTATCACCATTGTTCGTATTGCGGCCGTCGGAACCTCATCCTCATCTACATCATCAAGATCAACTTGCTCTCTTGGAGAGCCATTAGTCTCATCAAATACAACATTGCAAGAGACTTCAACTAATCCTGATGATTTGTTGAAGACCCTATACGCCTTTATATTTGAGTCATACCCTAGTAAAAACCCTTCTACAGCTTTGGGGGCAAACTTTGAATGTTTACCTTTATTTACCAAGATGTAGCATTTGCTCCCAAATCCACGAAAATAGGAAACATTGGGTTTGTTACTGGTTAGGAGTTCGTATGATGTCTTATTGAGGAGGCGATGCAGATAGAGCCAGTTTATGGCATGGCAAGCTGTATTCACAACTTCCGACCAAAATCGCTCAGGCGCCTTGTATTCTCCAAGCATTGTCCTTGCCATGTCAATTAGCGTCCTATTCTTCCTCTCTACTACACCATTTTGATGTGGTGTGTAGGGAGCAGAGAACTCGTGCTTGATGCCTTCCTCCTCAAGATATTCTTCGACTTGAAGGTTCTTGAACTCAGATCCATTATCGCTCCTTATCTTTTTCACCTTTATCTCAAATTCATTTTGAGCTCTCCTTAAGAGTGCTTTAGAGTTCCTTGGGTTTCAGATTTGTCCTGCAAAAAGAAAACTCAAGTGAAGCGGGAAAAATCATCAACAATGACAAGACCATACTTACTTCCCTCGATGCTAAGATAAGCAATGGGCCCGAAGAGATCCGTATGTAGGAGTTCCAGTGGTCTTAATGTTGACATCACATTCTTGCTTTGATGATTACTTCCCACCTGCTTCCCTGCCTAGCTTGCTGCACAAGGTCTGTCTTTTTCAAAACAGACATCGGTTAGTCCTAACACATGTTCTCCCTTTAGAAGTTTATGAAGGTTCCTCATCCCAACATGTGCTAGACTGTGGTGCCAGAGCCAACCCATATTAGTCTTAGCGATTAAGCATGCATCTAGATCGACATTCTCTTTTGAGAAATCAACTAAGTAGAGCTTGTTGTCTAATACACCCTTAAAAGCTAATGAACCATCACTTCTTCTAAAGACAGATACATCAATATTTGTAAATAAGCAATTATAACCCATATGACATAATTGGCTTACAGACATCAATATGTACCCGAGCAATTCTACTAGAAACACATTTGAAATCGAATGCTCAGTTGTGATGGCTATTTTGCCTAAGCCCTTGACCTTGCCTTGGTTCCCATCTCTAAAGATGATAGTGTGTTGGGAATCCCTATTCTTGATGTAGGAGGTAAACATTTTCTTCTCCCCCATCATGTGGTTTGTGCATCCGCTATCAATGATCCAGCTTGAGCCCCTGGATGCATAAACCTGCAAGGTAATTAAGCTTGGGTTTAAGGTACCCAACGCCTGTTGGTCCTTCAAGGTTAGTCACAACAGACTTTGGAACCCAGATGTAAGTTTTATCTCTCTTGCACTAAGGTCCTAAACTTCTAGCAACTACTTTATCATTTTTGCGTATAAGGACAAATGAAGCATCACATGTTTGATAAAGCATAGTTGGTCCAGTTGATGCTCTCCTAGGCGCATGAAAAGCAACATGATGGCGCCTAGGTCCATTTTTACCATGAGCATATGAAAAGTTAGATGCAAACATGGCATGAGGATTAAATTGTCACACCGGTTCTGGGGGCAAAACCAAATGCATAGCTTATGTGGGCCAGGATCCATTTTCCACACATATGTTGACATCACAAGTGTAATATATCAAAAGACAATGCAATAAAGGAGTAAAGAGAGTGGAGTAACTTTATTACATCATCTGAGTCATTGTATCTTTAACAAGTATCAAAATCAAGTACGACGGAATTAAATATGGGCACTCTTCCACAGGAAGGTGATTGGCGCATCGTTGGACTCAAAACTCATCAACGTTATAAGCGAAGTCTTCAGCATCACCCTCTGATCAAAATATTAGTAAGGGTGAGCTCACATATGGTCGGCCTCAGCAAGTGGGGAAAATTAATGCAAGTTAACAAGGTAGGCTATGGATAAGCGGTAAGCATTTTAGTTTGTCAATATTTTATTAACAACATCTATCTTACTAATAAGTGTGTATCCAAACTATCCCAATTAATCAAAGGTATAAGATTATATCAAAAGCACTTAAGTGAAATCACTTAAGCAAACCATTGGTAGATCATCAGATCTCGATTTATTGTCTATCTTTAAGTTCAATTATCATGTGAAGGTCTAGGTTGCTCTTAACCGTGAGCACAGCTGACATATCAGTTTTACACTCTGCAGAGGTGGTACAACTTTACTTACAAGCCATGTATCCCATCTAGCCTGGGTTGATCGGACCCGTAAACACTGCTAAGGTGAATGACTTGGGATCCATTATGAGGCTTTCACAAAATATCCTTAGTACAAAGCCATCCGCTAAGGTTTCCACGTCAGTATTGATGGCCCTCTAGGTGAGGTAACTTAGCCAAGGCTACCACCCCATGTTAACATGAGCTGCCACCAAACCACTGCCGCCCCCTCTTGCCATCTTTCAGGTAGGGTTGCTAGCACTCGTGGTTGCACTTTTATCCTAGGTGGTCACTCCATGTTCCATTTAATACAAAATGTTCTTGTTTAACCATCGGGTTAACATCATAATAAAACTTCATTTCCTGAACATAGTATCATTAAAAGAGTGACATCATATTCATCAGGTTGAGCAATAGCAAAAATTGCTAAGCATAGCATTTATCCTAAGTGATGTGTCACGATGCCCGATCTTCACGATGTAGGATCAATCTTCAAATAACTAGCTTCGAAGAAGCCAAGATAACTTGCTGCAAGCAGCGATAACTAGTGCAACCTGACAAATAAAACTCGAAGCCAACCACCATCTTTAACCGGCAACCTGAATCGAGGATTCGCCCAACCACACTTTCAAAGAAACAACCAACGCAGCCTACAATCAATCGAGGAGACCTCGAAGGGAGTAGGAGCACCACTTGGGAGCGGATGAAGCCGCCACTTCTGCAATCCCGCGAAGGAATTCACAAGAGCAAAGGGGTAGAGATCACTCTCAAAATATTTGTTTGCACACAGCTGAATAAAAGGATTCTGTTTTAGATTATCAAAAGTTGTCTTACATCATAGACATAGGTGGGGTATTTATACTAGTAACAACCAGCCTTAGAGAGGTATAAACACGAAACAAAAGTATTTTCACGTGCTAATGTGAAGGAGCCTCTTCGGGATATCTGCAGAGCTGAATTCCGCATGGCTGTTTGACTTCTGCGTAGCCTTCAGAATTTTGATAATAATTTTCCTAGGAATCTCCAAATTACGTGGGGCTGGATGCGTTGGAAAGCTGACTTGATAAGATTTCTCACCATGTATAGCATGCTTAATGAAACTTCGTAGAATGATGCAGTTTAATACAAAAACTTGGTCATCAAGCAGACCGTTGACCTTCTGACCAGTCAGCACTAAAGTAGGTCGGCTGCCTTTCTGGTAGATTTGATTAAGTCAGCTTTAGAAGCATTGGAAACTAGACTTCAAGAGATTTACAAAAAGTACTTATGGGCCTTCATAGCTTTTGGGAATCAAAAGATATGACTGTTTCTTCTGGATGGTTCTGTTGCGCTGGACTGACTCGGACATAGCTCTTCTTGCTCATTCGCCCTTGATATGTTTTGTCCTTCCTCTTTGGTGAACCTAAGTAATATAAACATACAGTAGCATAAAGTTCTCATTAGTGTTTAATTGAAATTTATAAAGTAGCATGTGCACCTCTTGTTGTAGCTTCTTAGCTCAGCTGCGTGTAATTGGTCCATCAAAGACTTGGGTTGGTGATGATGTTAGTTGTACTTGAGATGATGTAGTATGACTTGGGGGTTGTAACGTGTTGCTTAATGGCATGGTCATATCATCCTCCTCCCCTTGAAAAGGAGTTGTCCTCGACTCTGAAGTGTCTTTACTCGTATATGGTAAGAGGTCAGCAACATTGAACGTGTTGCTCACGCCATAGCTTGGTGGAAGATCTATCTTTTATGCATTATCATTGATCTTGGCAAGAACAGAAATGGACCATCCCCTCGTGGCATCAATTTGGATTTGCGCTGATCAGAAAAACGCTCCTTGTGCAAGTGAATCCAAACCAAGTCACCCAGTTCAAATAACACTTTCTTCCTATGCTTGTTCATGCTTGCTGCCTTGCGCACTACTTTGAGCTCAATTGCTTCCTTGGTCTTCTCATGTATCTTTTTTATGTATGTAGCACGCTTGGAAGCTTCCATATTGGTCCTTTCCTGTAATGGAAGGGGCAACAAATCTATCGGAGCAATAGGTTTGAACCCATATACAATTTCGAAGGGGCATAAATTAGTTGTAGAATGTACTGCCCTGTTATAAGCAAATTCCACGTGTGGCAAACATTCTTCCCAATCCTTCAAGTTCTTCTTTACCATTGTTTGCAGTAGCATTGACAATGTACAATTCACCACTTCAGTTTGTCCATCAGTTTGAGGGTGGCATGTGGTGGAGAACAAAAGTTTAGTCCCAAGCTTTGCCCATAATGTTTTCCAAAAATAGCTCATGAACTTCACGTCACGGTCAGATACGATGGTCTTGGGCACTCCATGTAGCCTCAAGATTTCTCTGAAAAACAAATTGGCAACATGTGAAGCATCGTCGCTCTTGTTGCATGGAATAAAATGAGCCATTTTTGAAAATCTATCAACCACAACAAAAATAGAATCTCTCTTTTTTTGAGTCCTCGGCGGCCCTAAAATAAAATCCATGCTTATGACTTCTCAAGGAATTTTAGGAGCGGGTAAAGGAGTATATAAACCATGAGGGTTCAGTTTTGACTTAGCTTTGTGATAGGTGACACAATGCTTCACAAATCTGATGACGCCTCTCCTCATCTTGGGCCAATAGAAATGATCACTGAGCAGTTCATAAGTCTTCTTTTGTCCAAACTGACATGTTAGACCTCCTCCATGTGACTCATTCGTTGGAGCTGGCCAATCCCTGATTGCTTTCACCTTGGATTCATCCACCTCTATTCCTTTTGCTGAAACAACAAAGCCAAGAAACACAACATGGTTTGTGCAAAAACTGCACTTCTCAAAATTAGCAAATAATTTCTCCTTTCTAAGCTCATCTAAAACTTGTCGAATGTGTTTCACATGTTCATCAAAAGATTTGCTGTAAATTAGAATATCATCGAAGTAGACAACAATAAATTTTCCAATGAAACTTCTTAAGACATGGTTCATTAATCTCATAAAAGTGCTAGGAGCATTTGCCAAACCAAATGGCATCACTAACCATTCATACAACCCAAATTTTGTTTTAAATGCAGTCCTCCATTCATCTCTAGTTTTCATTCTCATTTGATGGTATCCACTTCTCAAATCAATTTTAGTAAAAATTGTGGAACCACTTAATTCATCAAGCATGTCTTCTAGTCGTGGAATAGGATGCCGATAGCAAACGGTAATATTACTTATAGCTCTACAATCAACACACATCCTCCAAGATCCATCTTTCTTAGGTACTGAAATCACAGGAACAGCACAAGGGCTTAAGCTTTCACGAACAAAACCTTTATTAAGAAGTTCTTGCACTTGCCTTTGTATTTCCTTAGTTTCTTCAGGATTGGTTCGATATTGTGGACAGTTAGGAAGTGCAGCCCCTGGAATAAGATCGATTTGATGCTCAATCCCTCGAATTGGAGGTAGTCTAGCCGGTGTTTCTTGTGGAAACACGTCTTCAAAGTCCTGCAAAAGATCAGCCACAACACTAGCAAGAGATGTTATGTCGTTAGGAGAAATCAAAACATCTTTGTTCACAAGTACAAAGAGCACTTGATATGGGTTATTCCTCACTTCTCTCAGCTCAGATTTTGTGGCTAGCATAACCAGATGTTCTCCCTCTTCCTTCCTTTTATCTCTTGAATTTGGCTTGTAGCACTCGCTCACCGAATTGTGGATGGCACTCAATTTATTTTGCTCTTCTCCTCCTCTACTTGCTGCACTAATTTCAGTTTTCTTTTGTAAATGTTCAACCATGATTTGTTGAGGGGTCATAGGCTTGAGTACAAACTTTCTCCCTTTTAGATCTAGCGTGTATTGATTTGTTCTTCCACAATGCTGAGAATATCGGTCATATTGCCAAGGTCTTCCTAGCAGCATGTGACACACAGACATGGTACAACATCGCACTCCACAGTGTCAACATACTCTCCAATCTTGAACGAAACTTTCACCTTATAACCAATCTTGATATCTCCCGATTCATTCAACCATTGGACATGATATGGATGAGGGTGTCGCTGCAACTACAAACCAAGCTTTTCAACCATCTCACAACTTGCAAGATTATGGCAGCTCCCTCCATCAATGATCACCTTTACTACTTTGTCTTGCACTTTTGCTCGCGTTTGAAAAAGATTATGTCACTGTCCAATTTCAGCGTCTTTCATTTGAACACTCAAGATTTGTGTAACCACAAGAGCAGTACCATGCTCAAATTCACATCCAATGTGTTCCTCAATTTTATGAGTGTCTTCTACATTTCCTGCTTCAGCATCCTCTTCACTAGCTGATGTATATTCTCCATCATCATTCACAAGGATCACACGATTATTTGGACACTCCTTTATGACATGACCACGACCTCCACACTTGAAGCATTGAATACCACTACTCTTGGTTGTTGAACCCACTGATGTTGAAGTGGATGTTGCTGGTTTATAACTCGTGTTTGGAGCAGCATCGTTCTTTCCACTAGAATTGCATTGAATATTGGATCGCAAGCCTACAATTGAACCTTATGTCGCTGAGGATGCAGTAGTAAACCTTGAGATTGATTTGCTTCCTCCAGTCATGGTTCGTGCACCATATGACAAGGGCTTGGTGCTCTTAGCATCTTGTTGCAACTGGCATTCAGCTTTGGTGGCTTAATGTACCAAATCAATAAGACTTTGGTACGGCTGAAACTCAACAATATGTTGAATGTTGCGGTGTAACCCAACCATGAAACGTGCAATGGTTTGCTTTTTGTCTTCATACACATTGGCTCTAATCATGGCCTTCTCCATCTCCTTATAATACTCCTCAACAGATAAACTTCCTTGCCTCAAATTCTGCAATTTATCAAAAAGATCACGCCGATAATGCTTTGGCACAAAATGAATTCTCATTTCTCGCTTCATTTCTTGCCAAGTAATAATAGGGTCCTCTCCATCTTCTTCACGATCACAAAGAAGTTGCTCCCACCAAATCAGAGCATATTCTTCAAACTCAAGAGATGCCATTGCAAGTTTCTTCTCCTCTGAATAATTATGTAGGCGAAAGATTTTCTCCACCTTCAATTCCCATGTGAAATAATCTTCAGGATCAGATCTACCATCAAATTTTGGCATGGTAAACTTAAGTTTCCCAAATCTCTCTTCTTGGTTGACGCCTCTATGATGACGATGACCATAGCGACGTTGGGACTGATCATCATCATCCCCAAATTCAGATTCTTCATTGTCATCATTTCTTTGATTCTGCCGTCTTCCTCTACCACGTGCAGCACCTTGATTCCTCCTCCCATGTTCACTTGCTCTTCTAGAATAATTTCCTTCACCCTCTTCCCCACCTTCATCATAGTTTCTTACACCGTTAGGGAGTCGACGACGACCTCTGATTTCAGCCATAAGTGTCTGAAGATCTTGTGCCAACAGATCTTGCTTGTCTTCTATGCTTTGTTTGAGCTCATTGAATTGTATCATGGTGACACATTCTTCAATCGCAACGTTGGGATCCGTCTTCCTGCGAAATTAGTGGCAACAAGGAAAAATATAGGTGGAATATGAAGTTATATAGAATCTCACAACCTCACCACTCTTACCAACCAAAGCTCTTATGAGGTCCCTGCGGGTTGCAAGAAAATGTGTGGTGGTAACAAGAAAGTGGTGGTTAAGCGAATACAAGACCAGAGTACCGATTACGATGGCTTATATGTGGAGCTTGGTGGGGAATAATAAACAAGGGATGCAGTCTGAATCCTAGTTGTTGTAAAGTTAAATAACCATCCAACTAGAAGTTCACTACCTAGTGCTGACCACAAGATACGAGTGATGTAAGTAGATCAAACACACGCGCAAAGAAATTTCAGATTTGATGCAAATCAAGGAGTATAGTTGGAATGCAAGTGTTGTGATCAGAAACAACCAAAATTTTGCACCAAATGACAATAGCAAACTGGTTGAACAACTTGATGAACTTTTAGCACTTGTGCACAAAAACAAACTGATCATTCTACTTTTCTTTCACAATCTTGTTCAACACTTTTTTTGGTACTTTTATTTCTTCTTTTTTTATACTCTTTTTTTATAGAACTAAACATAGAGATCTGATATGATATTGCACACTTTATAATAATTAACAAAGAACTCAACCAGCAGCTATAACTTAAATAGGATCAAAGTTAACGCGAAGGAAATGATGAGGGTTTTCAGAATTTTCTTTTTGTGGATATTTTCAGATATATATAAGAGGCTCACAGGAAACACAAAGGATAGAGTGACTAGCAACTAAATAAAGACTCTAAGGACTAAAACTTAATAAAACTCACTGGAACAATAGATTGAAACAAAGGGCTATGGCAAAATATTTTATGGCTTTTTGGTGGATAGGACGAACACAAAATATATGTAGCTAAGGGTAAAGAATCCTACCGTGGCAACTGAGGCTCTGATACCAGATAATGCGTCACGATGCCCGATCTTCACGATGTAGGATCAATCTTCAGATAACTAGCTTCGAAGAAGCCAAGATAACTTGCTGCAAGCAGCAATAACTAGTGCAACCTGACAAATAAAACTCGAAGCCAACCACGATTTTAACCGGCAACCTGAATCGAGGATTTGCCTAACCACACTCTCAAAGAAACCAACCAACACAGCCTATAATCAATCGAGGAGACCTCGAAGGGAGTAGGAGCACCACTTGGGAGTGGATGAAGCCGCCGCTTCTGCAATCCCGCGAAGGAATTCACAAGAGCAAATGGATAGAGATCACTCTCAATATTTGTTAGCACACAGCTGAACAAAAGGGTTCTGTTTTAGATTATCAAAAGCTGACTTACATCATAGACATAGGGGGTATTTGTACTAGTAACAACCAGCCTTAGAGAGGTATAAACACGAAACAAAAGTATTTTCATGTGCTAATGTGAAGAAGCCTCTTCGGGAGATCTGCAGAGCTTAATTTCGCGTGGCTATTTGACTTCTGCGTAGCCTTCAGTATTTTGATAATAACTTCTCCTAGGAATCTCCAAATGACGTGGGGCTGGATGCGTTGGAAAGCTGACTTGATAAGCTTTCTCACCATGTATAGCATGCTTAATGAAACTTCGTAGAATGATGCAGTTTAATACGAAAACTTGGTCATCAAGCAGACCGTTGACCTTTTGACCAGTAAGTACTAAAGTAGGTCGGCTTCCTTTCTGGTAGATTTGATTAAGTCGGCTTTAGAAGCTTTGGAAACTAGACTTCAAGAGCTTTCCAAAAAGTACTTATGGGCCTTCATAGCTTTTGGGAATCAAAAGATATGACTGTTTCTTCTGGATGGTTCTGTTGCGCTGGACTGACTCGGACATAGCTCTTCTTGGTCATTCGCCCTTGATATGTTTTGTCCTTCCTTTTTGGTGAACCTAAGTAATATCAACATACACGACTTAGGTAGCATAAAGTTATCATTAGTGTTTAATTGAAATTCATAAAGTAGCACGTGCACCTCTTGTTGTAGCTTCTTAGCTCGGCTGCGTGTAATTGGTCCATCAAAGACTTGGGTTGGTGATGATGTTGGTTGTACTTGAGATGATGTAGTATGACTTGGGGGTTGTAACGTGTTGCTTAATGGCGTGGTCATATCACTAAGGTAATTCAAGGAATAGGGTTGTAATTTTAGGAAATTCTTAATTAGGCAAAACCCACCAAATTATGCAATATATCCAAAAAGTAAACATTATTATATGCATTACTTGGGTACAAATAGAATATGCAGAGGGAGAATCCACTTGCCTTGCTCGAAAGTGTCCTGTGGGTCGTCCTCGAATGAGTTTGGTTCGTCTACCTCACAGTCAACTTCTAGCATCGATTTGCGTATCACACATACAAAAGAATACGTATGCCAAATAAATAAACATACACCATTACAGAGGTAATCATTCACCATTACATACGCATTCATACATCATAAATTATACTCATAAATACGTCTTAAAGCGTAAATACTTATTAATCCATTATGACTACTACTACGAGTTATTATTGGTGAAAATATGAGTAAGTGACTATGACACTAGTTTTATCTAGTATAATATAGATAAATATGTATTAACAATCTTTATGGCTAATTATTTTCTTTATTACTAATAATAGACTTTTGAGTTTTATCCCTTTTATTTCTAAATATAAATTATATGTATAGCTAAAAATTGTTTATTTATAATTCTTCTAACATTAATATTCTAAGAATTAATTGTAAATTACTAATTGGACTTTTAATAACATAATCATGGTTATTATGACATAAACAAGTATTTTTACTAATTCTATGTAAGTAAGTGTTATACTTATGAATACATTTATCATGACTAGTAAAATCTATATTTTCATCTGACCGAGAATACATGGCCTAGTATTTCTTCTACTTTATTATATCAATAAAATTATACTTAACCACTACTAATAAATATCGTTCATGTGCTAAAGCGAAATTAATCGTAACTGTTTCTAGTATGAAAATCACCAAGTTAATGACTAGTGACATAATTTATTTTTTTGAAATATAAATTCATACACCTGTCAAAATATTGTTGTGAGGCTTGTTTATGATTACACGTATACATCAGAGAGTAGCACATAAGGTTTTTGGATCTCTTTTACATACATTTGTAATGCAAAAAAATACAAAAATAGTTTTCCGAAATTCGGAGGGCCAAAACGCAAAACGACTTTCTTCTACCTTGAGCTCTTGCTCATGTGCAGGGAGGGCTCGGCCGGGCAGGGAGCAGGGGAGGGGGCTCGGCCGGGGTGCGGGGCGCGGCTCCGGCGATGGTGGTTCGGCGAAGGGTGAGGGCGCACGAGAGAGAGTGAGGGAATGAGAGCGAGCTTGGGGAGGAGAGAGAAGAGCTTGGGCCGGTCCTATTTATAGACCGAGAGAGGAGGAGAGGGAGAGCCGGGGAGGGAGTAACGACGCCGGCGTTCTTCAAACGCCATCAGTTGCAGCCTTCAATGGGGGAGAACGTGGGGGAGGGAGAGAGGAATCGGCGGCTTCGGTTTTTCCGGCTCGGGAGGCGGACGGGCACAGGCGCGAACGTCGGGGCCAGGCACGGCCGCACGGGGTCAGGAGCGGTCCGATGCGGGCGCGGGGAGCAGCGCGTGCCTAGCGCAGCGTAGTCAGGGGGAGAAGGAGAGAGGCGTCGAGGTGGGCCCCACCTGTGATAGAGAGAGGGGGAGGAGGTGGGCGCGGCTGGCCGGTTGGGCCTTAGTGGGCCGAAATGGCCTAAGCGGCTAGGGTTTCGTCCGTTTTTTTCCTATTTAAAAATATAAATAAATATATTTTTAAAAATTCTAAAAATCATAATAATTATACCAAAAATTATTATAACTAAAATATTTATTTTTGGACCAATAGTTATATATTAATTAATTGGATTTCAATATAAAAGAAATTATATTAAACATCCAAAAATCAAATATGAGCAAACAAACTTACTCTAAGTGCAAATAAAAATCAAACACTTGAAAGAAAAAATTCATTACCATATTTACCATTAATAAACTAAATGCATTATTTTTAGTTGATGGTTTTTATAGTGTTACAAACCTACCCCCTTAAAAGAATCTCGTCCTCGAGATTAAGGAACTTCTTAGAATAACTGGGGAAATTCTGCTCTCAGTTCGTCTTCTCTTTCCCAAGTGGCCTCATTTTCTGAATGGTGACTCCACTGAACTTTACACATGTTGATAACTTTACTCTGTGTAATTCTGCGAGATGTTTCCAAAATTCTGATAGGGTACTCCGAATAAGTCAAATCCTCCTTAACATTGAGTTCTTCCATAGGTAATTCTTCTTCCGGTACTCTTAATCATTTCTTAAGTTGTGACACATGAAATATGTCATGCACGTCCGACAAACTATCGGGTAGCTCTAACTGGTAAGCTACTTCACCTTTTCTTTCCAAATCTTGAACGGGCCAATGTAGC